>JAHLJT010009767.1:0-71554 GCA_031308135.1 Acheta domesticus
TCAAGGAATATTGCCTTTTGTATTATATGGAAATGTTTGTTGTCGATAGATGACAATGTGAAATAGTAATCTAGAGCGAATTAGACAAATATTTTGATTCGGACACCAAGTATTATAATTGCTTGAAGGGTTGATAATATAATTCGCTTTGCTACGATGCAATCACAAATAAGGTGTGATGATAAAGATAAAATTGTAATATTGAATGGTTTTGTTTTAAGATGACAGTAATATTTTTTATGAACTATATTTAATGGAATAAGACGGTTTGTACAAAGCTAAAAAATATTATTCTAAAAACCATGATTACTTTCTGCTCTAATTTCTGACAAGAGTGGATTATATGTTTCTAATATCAAATCAACGAACACTAATTTGAAAATTGCTGTCGTTTTGAAATTATCGGACGTCATTGGCAATAGTCAGAGGCACACAAAGCACTACCTGCCGATAGAATAAATTATCCACATTAACATTTTTTAAACAGTTTTTATTATCCTTGTTCTTCAAAATTGTGTTTTTCAAGGGTTGTTTTTTATGTCTTTCAAGAGTTGTCCACATTAACATGTTAACATTGTCTTGCGGCACGATACTTTCAGTGTACAACTATAACATCGTACATGTGAAGCGCACGAGATAATGAAACGATGAGTGCCACCATAAGTACGCTACTTTCACATGTTCCCAAAACTCTTGCGTTTTTGAAGCGAAGATATTGCCGAACTATGATTTTTTGAATTGAAAGTTTTGCTATCATGTTGCTTTTCTTTGCCAGAGAGAATACGCGAAATATTTCGCGAGAACATAATATCACATGTGACTTACCAAACCATGACACAGCTGACTTTCGTAGGTCCGAAGACAAATTGTAATCAGCCGGTGTACGTTGTAGAATAATACAATTGTATACTACTTACAATTTCAGTAATGGGATAAAAGTATGAGAGAATCTAGTTGCTGCAAAATGCGTCATTCCATATGTGATTCGCTTAAGGCTAAATGTACCGACACTAGTTCAATTTGTCGCCACCACGTGGCAGCACCAAGTTTAGTGAATTTTACTTTACCGATAACGTCTGAACAAATGGTCCGATTTTCGATCTGTAAACGGCATTTGACTCCTGTTTATAATAGAATTTACGCTACGAAGCCCTTTTTCCAAAAAAACTAGCAGAAACTCGATTTTTAAAATTTTTCTCGTACTTCCGGGAACAATTTCAAAAATGTGGGCTTATAGCGCGATGGCGACACGCTTCCAGAATCCAACGCCGTGTCAAACATGCAAATCGGATAAATAGGAGCGACGGTAAGTGAAATTTCGAAAAACACCTCACCCCACTCCCCCTTCCCCTTTCACGTCGCCGGGACATTGTTGGCCGGCGGCGCGGTCAAGCCGGCACGGGCGAGCCGGGCGGCGGCCGCCGCGGCGCGGCGACGGGCAAGAAGGCTGAACTTTCGGGGGCAGCAAGCCAGACACCCCGTCACTTCGTTGATGCTTCCGTCACTTCGCATCTCAAGATATTTTTTCCCCACATATGAAACTAGTGATGCTGTAATAGGGGTAAACGGTCTCGTATCATCTTTAATAGTAGTATAAAACTATTACCTTATTCACATATTCCATCTTACTTCGAATACCATCATAAGAATGTCTGAGGTATCACTCAAACACCGATCCCGCTTTGGTGCTGATTTCAAAAAGAAAAAATCGAACTAATTGCGTAAATATCACCCATATTCCATCTCCTCACATCGTATTTTAGATATATTGTACTTCTAAGATCTTCCATTACCATTTCACTACCGGAAAAAACAAGCGGAGATAACGCAAGAGCTCTTTTATCCTACGATTCGATTTATCATTTCAAAACGGCGTTTGTCACCTTGATAGAATTCACCTCGTTAATCCTTTTCCCAGTAAAATAGCCGAATCGAATTTTTAAAATGTTTTTATACTTGCGGACATATTTGAAAAAGTGGTAAAATAGCGCGCTGGCGAGATGCACCCTGAATCTAACGCCATATCATACACTGAAATCGGATAAATAGACTTCTCTAGTCATGTAAAAAAATGATCTTCAGTAACGTCAAAATTCTGTTTCGCGGTACTGCTTGTCGATCTCATGGCTAAAGTCCGGGTCTAATGTAATTACATATGTTTTGTCTACTGTTCTCATTTTGTAATTTAGGCGAACTGTTGCAATCCTAACAAAATATTTAAATTTTTCGTTACAAATTTTGTACTGTATTACGTATTTTACATATTTTGCTGATCATTTAATATCTGCTTAACAGTATATTTATTATTTGCTAATTATTAAGGTATTTTCACAAATTACCAAATTTTCTTGAAATTATTTCCGGAAATATATTTAATTAATTTTGAAAAATAGTTTTTATTTAAATGTGTTTATATTTTTGCAATGAGGCATATTTTGTTTAATACTAATTCAGAATTGGCTGACATTCCTATGTGCTGCACGTAAAGATTTCGAACAGAGTGCTTCAAAGATTCTCTGTTCCTGTCTGCGTTTTCTACGTGCATCTCTTTGTTTTCATTGCTGATAGAAAGAAATAAAAAAACAGTAGGCAGAAAAAGTAGTTACTTTTAAATTCGATATAATTAATATTTTATTAATGGAATTTCAAATTGTGAACATTTATTTTACTTTATCTCTCTTCTCAATCTTCATACGAAGAGAGTTATATCGTGCGCAGGAAAACTCTCAAAGCCGAGTCCTGATAATGAAAATGTGGATAAATCGTATTGTTGTATAGTAAATTACTTCCTGTAACTCGTGGTGTAGCCAGAA
Source organism: Acheta domesticus (assembly GCA_031308135.1). NCBI lineage: Eukaryota > Metazoa > Arthropoda > Insecta > Orthoptera > Gryllidae > Acheta > Acheta domesticus. The sequence goes on from JAHLJT010009767.1 coordinate 2,814, forward strand.
TCCATGTTTTGTGGGTCCTTAATACCGAAAAATTGATTGACGGAAAAACGTCCGTCAGTGTCTCTGGTGTATGTGAACAACACTAGCGTTTACACTGCGTACAAATTTTTCCAAACTGGAAAAAAACAACAACAAAAAACAGCTGTCGATCTACTGTCATTCGAAAGTCTGCAATTTTCAAAACGTGCATTACTTTTTGGAGATACATTACACGAACCCCCCCCCCCCGGATATTTTAAAAATTTGCTCAAATATGGCTCCAAATTTTTTCTTTATATTTCTCGTAAAAACTGAATAAAATACACATGGCTTAGGTCCGATTTCACTGATAATTGAATTTTCGAAAATTGCAAAAGATTGAATTTTTTCGGCGTTTCCTACAACTACAATATTGACGATAGAGACTTTTCCTTTCTAAGAAATTTGTTGTACATAATTAGTTCTTTCATTAAGATCATGAATTTTTTTAAAACAATTTTGTAGTTATGGCGCAATCTTGTGTGCAATTATATGCAACTTTAAAAGATAACAAAGCAAGATTTTTTCAAAATCGGCTCTATTTTTTTCCCTTTAAACTATTGGTAGGGATATTGCGAAATGTACTTTAAGAGATGACATAAACGCTATTTTGCTCTATTCTTTAGTTTTGCGAAAATAACACAAATGAAACTTTTTGGATAGCCTGTCACGTCGTTTATATTTACATTATCGGCGATTTGTTCACATTATTAGATTTATGAGCACACCGTACTTTAAATTATATCATTTAAAGTTTTTCGGAAAACTAAAATTTTTTTTTGGAAATGAACTCGAAATTTCGCATTTTCAGAAACGCTCAAACGCCAATTTTTCTGAAAAGGTTCCAAATTTTTTGTTCAAAGTTTTTGTACGTATAGTGCGAAATGCACTGTCTAAGGAAACAAAAAAGTTTTGTTGTATTATTTTGTTGTTTTTCTTCAAAATTTACACAAATGTATTTTTTTAATATTTCGCATGCCTTGTATGCACATTTGCAGCGATTTGTAAACATTATTGCATTTGTGAATGGAAGAGCTTAAAATATCTTAAAATAAATTTAAAAAAAACTCTCAAGATTCCTGTGAAAAAGGGCTTCTTATTTCACATTGCCACAGACGCTTAAACACCCTTTTCTTAAAACGGTATCAAGTTTATGAATGAAAATTGTCGTTAAGGACAAGGTTTCAGTCTTCTTTAATATTCTAAAAGCAATATATTGAATCTACCATTAGGAACCGAATAATTGAGAAAACCTAAAAACTAAGTTGGGTGCATTAAATGGCAGGTGGCAAGATGGGGCAAGGCCATAAATCTAGCCCATGCCAGCAAAATAGTAAATTTTACTACGACAAAGTCCGAATAGCTGGCTGAGACTATAGGAAATTAAAAACTAATACGGGAAAGTCTGTGCCATCTGTAGCACCACCAGTTACTTTCTCGTGTTAGTTACTCAAAGTTATGTAATGCTGCGGAAAATCTATTTCGAGATATTAACGGAAGTACTACTCGTTTTGGGGTCCCGATACCGAAAGGGTGTATGTCTGTTTTGACTTTTTAACGTCCGTTCGTCCGTCCATCTGTCTGTGTCTGCCTGTCTGGGCGTATGTGAACACCACTAGCGCCTAAACTATGTGTAGAATTTTTGCTCAACTGAATAAACCCCTGTCGATCTGGTCTGAGTCGAAGTTCTGCGATTTTTAAAAACATTCATTAATTTTTGGAGATACTTTTTATTAAGCCCCAGGGACATTTTCAACATTTTCTTAAAAATGTCAACCAGGATAGGTGGCTTAGTGCATCAACTGATGTCACTGCAATGCCTCTGACCGAGAGGTGCTAGGTTCGAGTCCCGACGGTGGCAGGATTTTTCAACACTAGCTTGTCAGTTAGATGTAGAATTCAACCGATGTCTGGAGGAAAATTCTAGCGACTGGCTGCTCTGATTGGAAGTTTTCCGTAGTTTCTCCGATCAACATCAAACGAATGCCGAAGAAATACCCTAACAAACGGACCTCGCGCGATATTTCCTTCCTCTTCCTTGTCCTATCTTCACACACACACACACACACACACACACACACAACTTGCACAACACTACCATATATGCTGGGAGACCAGTGGGAGGATTGGAACTTGTCCCGGCTGTGGGCCGTGCACTGCTGGTGGGAGATACCTTGTTAAGAAAGAACCCGGCAAGTCGGCAGGTAAATCGGTCGGTGATTTAGAGCTTGTCCCGGCTGGGGTGGTGCCCCGCTGGTGGCAGATACCTGGTTGGGAAGCCCCACTAGTGGACGGAAGGTCAGCGCCGGATCTCGCCATCGGCATAGCGGGCAACATCTCTTCCACCTCACGATGAAATAAACATGCATTGTACTTACGGGACTAATGACCAAAGCAGTTGACGCGCCCAAAATCACTAACAATCAATCAAAAATTACTCCAAATACTTTCCTTAAATTAATTGTAAGAATAAAGTAAAATACACTCAAGGTGGCATAACTCTTATTTTCATTGCTGACTGATTTTGGGAAAATTGCAAAAGTTCGAATTTTTTTTCGGCGTCTTCCTACAACTACAAAATTGAAGATAGAGATTTTCCCTTAAAATTATATTTGTTCTCCATACTTAGTTCTTTCAATAAGGTCATGCATATTTTTTTGAAATTTTTAGTAGTTTTCGCGCAATATTGAGGGCAATTTGTGCAATTTTAAAAAATACAAGAACAAGATTTTCTCAAAATCGACTTCAACTTTTTTCCTTAAACTTTTGGAAAGGATAGTACCTAATGTACTCTGAGATGACATAAACGCCATATTGCTCTATTCCTTTGTTTTTTCAAAACTTACAAAAATGTAATTCTTTGACTAGCCTTTCATTTAGTAAATATTTTCTTTAACGGCGATTTGTTCATATGAACAAATTCATATATAAATTCATAAATTCATATTAGGGAACTTTTGCCACCTCGAACGTTAAGTACTATCGATCTTTTGCGCATGCGCAGATGCACCAAAGTGATGCGAAATTTGCACTGCGAATGAGCAGAAGATCGATAGTACGTAACGTTCGAGGGTGCAAAAACTCCCTACTATTACATTTACGAGTACATGTGCTTTACATTATGTCTTAAAAGTTCCTCGACAACTCAGATGTTTTCTGTGAAAATGAACTGAAACTTCCGAATTTGCACAAATGTTCAAACGCCATTTTCTCAAATTGCTTCTTCAAACTTTTCGTACGAATGCTATTTGCATTCTTTAAGTTAACAAAAAATTAATTTGGCTGTATTTTTTTGATTTTTCAAAAAATAAATAAATGTATTTTTAAGTGTCTCTCACGCCATTAATATTCACTTTTCCAGAAATTTTATACATTATTACATTTGTGAGTAGAAGTGCTTTAAATGTCACCAAATGAAGTTGTTCGAAAACTCGAAAGATTCTTGTGAAAATTCCGAAGCTTCCATTTTCGCATTTACAGTAACGCTTAAACGCCATTTTCTTAAGAGCGGCTCCAAATTTATCAATGAAAATTCCTATATAGGACGAAGTTTTACTCTTCTTTAATATCCTAAAAGTAATATTTCGTATCTACCATTAAGAAGCTGAAAAATGAGAAAAGTTCAAAAAATGTATTTTGGGCGGCGATAGATGTCAGCAAGATGTCAAGATGGGGAAAGATGGTAAAATTGGCCCAGACCAAAGATATTAGATTACTATGAGAAAGTATGTGCAATTTGTCCTAAAGTACGAAAACGTTTTAAAAATTCGATTCGGCTTATTTACTGGAAAAGGAATTAACCAGGTGAATTCTATCAAGGTGACAAACGCCGTTTTGAAATGATGAATCGAGTCGTAGGATAAAGAGCTCTTGCGTTATCTCCGCTTGTTTTTTCCGGTAGTGAAATGGTAATGGAAGATCTGAGAAGTACAATATATCTAAAATACGATGTGAGGAGATGGAATATGGGTGATATTTACGCAATTAGTTCGATTTTTTCTTTTTGAAATCAGCACCAAAGCGGGATCGGTGTTTTCAGTGATACCTCAGACATTCTTATGATGGTATTCGAAGGAAGATGGAATATGTGAATAAGGTAATAGTTTTATACTACTATTAAAGATGATACGAGACCGTTTACCCCTATTACAGCATCACTAGTTTCATATGTGGGGAAAAAATATCTTGAGATGCGAAGTGACGGAAGCATCAACGAAGTGACGGGGTGTCTGGCTTGCTGCCCCCGAAAGTTCAGCCTTCTTGCCCGTCACCGCGCCGCGGCGGCCGCCGCCCGGCTCGCCTGTGCCGGCTTGACCGCGCCGCCGGCCAACAATGAATGCCGGGATGTCTCGGCGGCGTGGAAGGGGAATGGGGAGTGGGGTGAGGTGTTTTTCGAAATTTCACTTACCGTCGCTCCTATTTATCCGATTTGCATGTTTGACACGGCGTTGGATTCTGGAAGCGTGTCGCCATCGCGCTATAAGCCCACATTTTTGAAATTGTTCCCGGAAGTACGAGAAAAATTTTAAAAATCGAGTTTCTGCTAGTTTTTTTGGAAAAGGGCTTCGTAGCGTAAATTCTATTATAAACAGGAGTCAAATGCCGTTTACAGATCGAAAATCGGACCATTTGTTCAGACGTTATCGGTAAAGTAAATTCCTGCTGATGGTGCTGCGATCTATTGAATTTTCCTACAAGTTTTTTTCGGTACATTTAGCCTTAATACCTCCGCTCTTTCACCCGCTTTCCGTCTCCGTCTGCATCAGCGTTGTATGCTCGATATAGGGCCACGGTCTGGCCGGGCGCTTTCGCAAGGCAGTGTACCCTTCCTTGACAGAAATTTAAACTCCTAGTTGACTTCTTATCATGGTAAAAGTCGCAATTTCACTCTATAATAATTACATTCAACGGATTTTTTTTTCAGGGTAAGCGCAGCTTACCTAGCTTACCTGGAATGCACGCCACTGGTAAACATATTGGTTTGCGCGGTGAAGCAGATAGAACCTTTTTTCCCGAACTTGAACATACGTTTTGCAGATAGAACCATGTTACCTTATCTGTATCTCAGAAACTAAGCTTCGTAGATCAATTTAACTTATAGGTTATGTAAATCTCATTGCTACCATTACAAATATAACATAAAGTCATTTTTGGAAAAAAATGTTAGATAGAACCTTTTTACTTTAAGGTCGTGACTTCTCCCCATAGCTCCTCATACGCAGTTTTTAACTGTTTTTTGACGTAAATAAATAAATAAATTTTTGAAAAAAAAAACAAACTCAAAATCAACTTTACGCCATACTAGTGTAATTAGCACTATCCGTGACAAAAGTTTCAAGAAAAAATTTGCTGCCATATATGAGAAAATGACGTTTGAGCGTTTCTGAAAATGCGAAATTTTGAGCTACTTTCACAGAAAACGGTTGTGTTTTCGAGAAACTTTACTTGACATTATTTAAAGCACATGTAATTGTAAATATAATAATGTGAAAAAATCGCCGGTAATGTAAATAATATCTACGTGAAAAACAAGTGAAAAAATTTACATTTTTGTAATTTTTGGAAAAACCAACCTATTGACCAATATGGCTTTTATGTCATCTGATAGAGTATATTTACCACTATCCCTACCAGAAGTTAAAAGAAAAAAATTGGGGCCGTTTTTGAGAAAATCTTGTTTTTGTAAATTTTTAAAAGTGCACATATTGCAGGCACTATTGCACGAAAACTACTAAAATTTTGAAAAACATTTACATGACCTTAATGAAAGAACTCAATATGCAGAACAAATTTTATTTGAAGAAAAAATCTCTATCTTCAATTTTATAGTAGGAGAAAGACGGCGAAAACAATTCAAACTTTCACAATTTTCGAAAATTCAGAGTTATTCGTGAGAATCGGACCTATGCCATGTTAATAAGTGTATTTTACTCTATTCATACAAGAAATTTAAAGAAAGAAATTGGAGCCGTTTTTGAGAAAATTTTGAAAATCCCCGAGGGCTTCATATAAAGTACCTCCAAATTTTGAAAAATCGTTTTCAAAATCTCAAAGCTTCGACTAGAATCAGATCGACCACGGAATATACATTTTGGAAGAAATCGTACGTATGGTTTAGGGGCTAGCAGTGTTCACAGACGGACAGACGGACGGAGTACAACATTATTTATTGTGGTACAAAATTAGTAGACAAATAGAAGATAATAATTGGCTAGTTGCATTTGAATTTGTGACTAGTGTGGGTGGCTTGACAGGCACTTTTGTTTCATGCCACATGCAATTTTTTCTGTTTTTCGATTGCATTATCTCCGTTGGGAGACCAGATAAATTTTTGAAACAAATACTCCTGAAAGGTCCCTATAGTAGCAAACCGCTGTATACATTTCAACTTCGAAGTGTGACTCCAAGGGGATTTAAAAAATTCGTCAATATGTGCAAAAAGTGTATCTTTTGCAACCGTTTTTTAATTGTTTACAGGTGAGTTCAAAATTTTTAATTGTGGTACAAAATTAGTACATAATTAGTAAACAACAATAGGTTAGGTGATTTTGAATTTCTGAAAAGTGGGGTTTGTAGGTTGACATCAAGCTAGCACCCCCACTTTTGAATGTCGTTTTTTATTGGTTTATAGTTGTGTACAACATTTTTTATTTTGGTACAAAATTTGTACATAATTAGTTCAAAATTATAGGCTAGTTAATTTTGAATTTCTGACAAGTGGGGGTTGCAGCTTGACGGAGGTCCGGCTGTTGCCGATTCGGCAATGCCGACGGCCCTTTGCTCTCGACTCGTCTTTTTGATGAACCCTGATTTACACTGTAGTACAAAAGGCGTTTAATAAAAGTAAATATATTCCATTTTAATAAACGAAAATATATTTAGCGAGAGAACAAATGGCCATCTAACAAGTCGCCGTACTATTCAGCCCATTTACTAAGTTAATGTGCACGAATAAAGTTACAGGAAGTAAATCGATTCAAGCGAAAACAATGTTATCAGAATATTATCGGAAATATTATGTTGGTATTGTCTTGGCCCAATTCACGTTTCATTCGAAAGAGAAATATACAAAAATAAGTGACTTCGACCCACTTCTAGACAAAAACCTGTAATATACGCCGGTAGTTCTTAGCGATCTCGCACCGAAGGATCGCGGGTTCGACTCCCGCCTTGGGCATGGTTGCATTTCTATTCGTCCTTTCACCCCCTATCACCATATCATTTCCTCTTCACAGTTACCATGACGTCACAACAAATAACAAAACAACAAAAAACAGACATGCAATTCCATGAAATTCTGCGGTCTAGTTATTAGAATCGAATAAAGATACATAATTATTAATGTCAAATTTTGTGTGATGGTACACTTAAACTTTACACATTAATATATTTTTTGTCAAAACATATGTAAAAATTTTGCTTTCACTATTTTGTTCTTGTTTCTGAATAAAATAATTACATGTAGCAATTTTTCACATGTTAAGTATAAAATTGAATATTGAAATTAAATTATTTGAGGAAAGTGACAATCAAATAATTTTCTTTACAAATAATGATCAGTGTTAAGTATTAGAATTAAATGATTGAAGTATTTGAATTGTAATTAAAATTTACAGTTTTAATTACATACAAATTGCGTGCATTGAAGTACATAAATATTAGCTATGCAATGTTAAATCGACGAGATAAAAACATTCGACATTCTGGAAAGTGGACAAAACTGTCAGTTTGCCGAACTTTACCATGCACGAACTTTAACTATTCATAGCAATAACAAACCTTTTTTTAAATTATCGTAATAAAAGTTGCTCTGTTGTCCAAAAAAGAACCAAAAAACTTTTTGTTATAAAAACCTTTTTGTTGTAATAATACAACCGACATTAGATTAAAACAACAGATTCCCACTTATAATAACAGAGAAGGGAAGTTATTATCAGTGGCCTAGCGTGATCATTTTTCCTGCGTAGGCTGCAAAGCAGATTAACGTATTATTTGACACTCCTCTGTCGTCATTAATGAAGAGATGTTATTCTCTCGATTACCCAGGGGATACTAGAATAACGTGAGTCAATGGCCACCGAAGTTTGCTATTTTGCTATAACTTCTAGGAGAACAAAGTATCTATGAGATTGTCGTCTGGTAAAGTCACATTTCCTTCAGTAAACAATAACACTTGTATTATTCATCAGCTATTGATTAAATTCTAATTTGAAATAAACGCGATGAACTAACATTAATTTCTCACCTGTCAGATACAAGAGCTGAAATCTTCTTACTTTCTTGATTTGGCTCGTTTCACTATAATAAAAGCTCGTGCGTTCGCCAGTACTGCAAGAACTCAACTGAGCTCTTATTCTTATGACGTCGCAGAGATGTCATCGTCACCTATACCGAAAGCCCTCTGACTGAGGACTAGGACAGTGGTCCGCATTTATGTTGGACGAACATTTATTTCACAGCCCGCAAAAACCATTTAAAAATGAGAGAACCCAATGGGTGGACAACAGGCTTATTATAATTAACGACTGATTTATTTTGCTCTCTTTTGTCCCTGTCACTCACAGCTGTCGTTAAGACATTTTTAATTTTATTATTAATAATAGAGTATTTATTTTGGTCTATAAGAAAAATACTAAGAATCAACTTTCCACGCCATTTACAAGACATTTCTCATCACAAGTGTGAATTAAACGAATTACGTGTGAATAGTACCGATTATAATGAATCGTACCGCAAGCCGCCCACTGTTTCCTGATATCTCTTTCAGCGCCTCTGAGGTTGGTCATTCCGATAAGCTGGGCTGATTTATGTGGTGTGTTTGTGTGAGTGAGTGTCGTGGCGTGAGAAAGCCCGCCACTGACCCCACTGATCTACAGTGCCGAAAGGACACGTACTGTGGATGCGTTGAGGGCTCCGAAAGAGCAGAGACTTCGTTCTCTCTTTCGCGTAAGTTCGAATCTGAGTAGAAAGTACAAGATGTCAAACCTACCATGATTTTACGCATGAAACTTTAATTTCTAAGTAAATATCATTTAAAAGTAAAATTTAATTGAAGAATGTTTTTTTTAATACGGGATATTCACAGTAACGCTGAACATTATCCCGCGCGTTTTATAATATTGAACTAAATTTTGCCAATTTATTTAAGCAGTATGGTATTATCTTAGCTTAATAAAATTATTATTCCCTTAATTGTTATTAATATTCTTCTGAAAATACAGAAAAAAGTAAATATTTTTTACATAAACTTGAATGCAATGTCTGAAAATATTTTTAAAAATATGTCCCAACATTGGGGGGGCAGTTGCCCCCCCTTGCCCCCCCCGAATCCCGCCTCTGTTCTCTGAGAAGAAAATTTATTTATATGGCAAAAAATAGAGAAGAACAGGTAACCATTCAAAGAAAGTTCTTTGAAGTGGCTGCATTTCCAAGGGTAATCGGTACTATTGACTGCACTCACGTGCGCATAGTATCACCTGGAGGCGATAATGCTGAAGTTTTTAGAAACAGTGGAGGCGATAATGCTTGAAGTTTTTAGCTTTAATGTACAAACTGTTGCGAGCCAGGACTTAATCCAAGGATCCAAAATATAGTTGCAAGGTGGCTTGGATCAAGCCATGATGCCACTATATTCAGAAACTCTGTAATTAAAGCTCGGGTGGAGAGAGGAGATTTTTTGAATGGGGTGCTGCTTGGCGACGCAGGATATCCTACAGGAGCAACACTGTTGACACCTCTTCGCAACCCTCGCTTACCAGAGGAAAATTTGTACAACGAAGCACACATTAGGACACGCAACACTGTGGAGAGATTATATGGTGTTTGGAAAGCCAGATTCCCTATTTTGTCACTGGGAATAAGGCAGGACACTTCACTAGTGCAGCCCATAATTGTGGCATGTGCTGTAATGCACAACATTGCCATCGAGACGAAGGAAGCAGATCCTCCACCTGTTCCAGGAATGGACCAAGATGAACTGCAATTGGCAGTTCAGGAAGGGCAGATAACTCCTGCCTTAGATTTAGAAGTGCCACAAAGGGAAGCAGTTAGAGAATGATTTGTGAGGTACTTCAGAAACAGGCTACAAATAAACAACATAAATAATGTTTGAAATTATATTTAAACTAGTGGTGCTACAACAGCCCTTACTTTCCCGTATTAGAGGAAACGGCTATATAGTACTGAAATATTGCACTTTGTGCGCTACTAACATCTTAGCTTACAACTCACTGTTTCCATCGCAGTGTTGTCAGAAATGTGTGAATTCTACAACTGCACAAAACTTAATACAAACGTTTTGTAAACCTATATTGGAAAAAGAAGCCTGATAACCTGGACAATATAGAAATGCATTCCATAGGGCCATGATTAGAGAATATTTTAAAACCATGCAACAAATTCTCTACTCACTACAAATGCTACAGCATTTGGTGCGAAAACTGAATATTTTCATGCAAATATCAACATAAATTAGACAATTATAACTCCTTTTCATACAGCTCCTTCAGGTCACAACAATGATACGTAATTCACAGAAATTCGCGAGCGCAAAGTGAATTCCATTGTTGCAGACCCTGCATTGTCGATATTCTGAGAGCTATTAATTCTTTTTACTTAATTCAAATATTTCAAAATAAACTATTTATAAAATATTAATGTGTAAGTGTATAACAAAAGTTCTAATGTAAGAAACGAAGAAAGAAATAATATACAAAATTGCCCATTCTAATTTACGACGCACCCAGCTGTCCGAAGCGCTGTAAATTTACAGCGGGCTATTATGTTTGTCACAAAATTATAGAAAAGCTACTCGTATTTTGAAAAAATTAAGCATGACCTTATTTGAAAATGTGGTTTTGATAAATACATGTAATTCAGAAACAAATGTATTTTTAAAATTTTAGTTGTGAGAATACGACGAAAGCGAAGCGCAGTCAATTCCGAGCGGACTTTCGTTTGTCAGGAAATTATAGAAAAAACAACTCATATTTTCAAAAAATTCAACATGGCCTTATTTGAATGGCACAGACTTTCCCGTGTTAGTTTTCTATTTTCCTGGGTCTTCGCTAGCTATTCGGAATTGCCACATACTCTTTCTTGCCAGCTACCATCTATCATCGCCAAAAGTACATTTTTTTGTCATTTTCTTAATTTTTCGGTTTCCTATTGGTAGAACAGAAACATTAATTTTAGAATATTAAAGAACACAAAAACCTAGCCGTAAATGGCAATTTTCTTTTAAAAATTATGTGCCGTTTAAGAGAAAATGGCGTTTTAGCACTACTAAAAATGCGAAATTTGAAGCTCATTTTCACAGAAACGTTTTGAGTTTTCGAAATACTTTATTTGAAGTTATTTGAAGCACTTACACTCACAAATATAATCATCTTTACAAATTGCGGATAATGTGCATATTAAAGATGTGAGAGATCTTTCAAAAAATTTACATTTATATAATTTTTGAAAAAAACAAAAAAAACTCAAAATAAACTTCACGCTATACTAATGAGTGTAATTAGCACTATCCGTTACAAAAGTTTCAAGAAAAAAATTGCAGCCATATAGGAGAAAATGACGCTTGAGCATTTCTGAAAATGCCGAAATTTGAGCTACTTTTCATAGAAAACGGTAGTGTTTTCGAGAAACTTTACTTGACATTATTTAAAGCATATATACTCGTAAATATAATAATGTAAAAAAATCGCCGATAATGTAAATATTAACGACGTGAGAGACAAGTAAAAAAATTTACATTTTTGTAATTTTTGAAAAAACCAACCGATAGACCAAAATGGCTTTTATGTCATTGATAGAGTACATTTACCACTATCCCTACCAAAAGTTTAAAGAAAAAATTTGGAGCCGTTTTTGAGAAAATTTTGTTTTTGTAATTTTATAAAATTGCACATATTGCACGCAATATTGCACGAAAACTACCAAAATTGTGAAAAACATTTACATGACCTTTATTAAAGAACTCAATATGCAGAACAAATTTTATTTGAAGAAAAAATCTCTATCTTCAATTTTGTAGTTGGAGAAAGACGCCGAAAAAAAATCAAACTTTCACAATTTTCGAAAATTCAGAGCTGTACGTGAAAATCGGACCTATTCCATGTTAAAAAGTGTATTTTCCTCTATTCATACAAGAAATTTAAAGAAAAAATTTGGAGCCGTTTTTGAGAAAAGTTTGAAAATCTCCGGGGGGCTTCATATAAAGTACCCCCAAATTTTGAAGAATCTTTTTCAAAATCACAAAGCTTCGACTAGAATCAGATCGACTGGGGAATATCAATTTTGAAGAAAATCGACCGAACGGTTTAGGCGCTAGCGTTGACCACAGACGGACAGACGGACGGAAGGACAGACGGACAGACGGACGGAATGCCGTCAATCGATTTTTAAGTATAAAGAAGCAACAAATCATGGATTTTGACCACACCACAAGATAGAGGATTTTTTTCCTTAATTTAGCAACTGGTTTTATCCACTTATTCGTTTTCACGGCCCGGCAATTAATTTTTTCCGCCGAAAATTGGCCATTTTTTCGCGCAGCATTACATAACTTTCCCTGTACTACGTATATCACTCCGTGTATACGTACGTATACGGGAAAGTAAAAATTACCATTAACAAATAAATAACTTTTAAAAAAATTACAAATTATTTTATTGCCCTCTCCCTTGCTTCCAAATCCATTTCTGCAAGCTTTCTTTTAGCTCTTGTTAAAAGTAGTTCTTCTTCTTTTATCTTTAAATTGAAGGAATGAAGTTCTTTCTCCCGCTCCTGTTTCGCTTGGAATTCCTTCTGCAGCAATTCCTTCTGCAAATTAGCCACTTCGGTCCTTGCAGAAGCCCAAGAGTGCAACTTCTGTCCACTTGCGGAAGGAGCAAGAGTGGTCTCACACGTCCGTGGTCGTCTTCTTGATGCACTCGGGGTCACAATTAAATTGGATGCTTCTTTCTCTTCAGCAGAGCAGGTGTGTAGGTTGACCAGTCCTGCATTTCGCTTTCACCATACTGCACAGACACATCCTCCAATTGAATAATTGGCAGGTCAACTACCTCTCCATTTGACGTTTCTTCCCTTCCTCCTGCTGTGTCATTGTCTTCTTCTTCATCTTGATTCATTTCATTAATGTCATCATCATCATGAGTAGATGGCATTCCTGCAGCACTAACGCCCATAATGCCAACAACTCGTTCTAAAATTGGGTCCTTCTGCACTCTAGTTGCTGGCCCTCCTCCGGTTCTGAGAGTTTCCTGCCTCTCATTGGCCAACATTTTCTTTGCATCTTTTTTTTAGGTTTTCGTGTTTTTCTCGCAACTGCTTTACAGTGCGGCAAGAACCAGTGGCCGCATTGAAATTGAGAGTGATGTTCTCCCATGCTTGGTCCTGCAAAATTAAAAACAATTAAATCAATAGATTAATAACAAAAAGTAAATATCAAAAGTGTCAATCAAGTATCAATATTATTAATGTTATCAAAAGTGTAAATTGAAGTGAATAGTTGGATATGAAAGATAGTTAAATTGTCCATAATTACCTTTTCCCTATTCGTGAGTCCATTGGACTTTCTGCTCTCCACAATGTCCACGAATTGGTCTACCAGACTGACAAGTGCAGAGCATTCCTCCCGCGTGAAATTGGCGGAACGCTTCTTTTTTATTTTCAGCATTTCGCCGGAATTTTCCATTTCGCAAAAGCTGAAAACGTAAGTATAATGCTGTCGACCTAACCTAGCCAAGTCAAACACAACACCGAATACAAAGGAAATCTCCAACAAATATTATAAAAGATCCCACAGGGAAAAAGTGAACGTCGCACGAAAAGTTGAATATCGAAAACATTGTGCTGCGCTCTATGAATCCTTTTGAGTACTAGAAAGTATTGCCAACCAACACCGAGTAAACGTTAAAGTGAGAGTTAGCTAACTACCAGTTATCTCACACTCGTAATACGCAAAGTCCCTTTTAACTTGAAGTTACTATAACTGGGAGTGTTCAATCTCGCGAACAATTACAAGGAAACTCGCCAGCAGGGTGCAGCCTCAAATTGTCTTTCCCCCGCGCGGCCAACATTCTTCGGCTGCCCCACCTTCAAAGTTTCTCACGGCTCTAGCACGTTTATACAAAAACATAAGAAATGAAACACAGATGTTCAGGGAACAAAACGATTCTCGTCAAGCCCTCTTTGCCGCAAGCGCCGAAGCGCCGCGCACCACGTATTGTACTGTAAGCCGGGGAAGGGTCATTAACCACCGCCAGCGCGCGGGGCGCGCGGGGCGCGCGGGGCGCGCGGGGCGCGCGGGGCGCGCGGTCCTCAAGCCATTAGCCTTTTACCTGCTTTTCTCAGTCTTCGGCGGCCAGACATATTTACAAACATTCCAAATATCGCTACGTGCCTCCAGCTCCAATACTGGCGTTAGAATTCGCCGACAACGAGCGCATCTGCTAGGCAACCGAGCCCGTGCTCGCGCCCGCCTCACCGCCCTTACTCTCAACCAGCATCGCGGTTCCCGTGAGAAAATACCAAACCTTGCTAATGAGATGCAGCCATCGCGGGCACAGCCAGTGCCGCCCACAAGTCACGTGACACACTTCAAAACATAACAACGAATAGCGAGCATCTCTTGTGGCACACTACGTCTCACTGTACATCATAGGCTAGCTGCAATTGTCACGTGACTCTTCCCCCTCTGCACTCGGAAACATACGTTCAAATAAATACGGCAACTTTGCTCCCACCCGCCACTATCAGTCAATTTCGCTGCTACTACGCAGGCACTTCAATGTCATTTCTACTATGTGAAACTACCATGTCAAACTCTTCAGTCAATCTTACTACTACGTGAAACTATCAGTCAAACTCTGCCACTCTTATGTCAAACTATCAGTCAATTTCGCTGCTACTACGCAGGCACTTCAATGTCATTTCTACTACCACTACCATGTCAAACTCTGTCACTGCTATGTCGAACTTCTAAGTCAAACTACTATACTGCTGCTACAATTACTGCTCTGTTCACTACTATGTGAAACTACGCAGTCACACTTCTATGTCAAACGCTACTATTACGCAGTCACTCTTCAGTCAATCTCACTGCTACTACTACGCAGTCACTCTACGTTAAGCTACGCAGTCACTCTACGTCAAACTACTATTAC
Organism: Acheta domesticus; assembly: GCA_031308135.1. Taxonomy (NCBI): domain Eukaryota; kingdom Metazoa; phylum Arthropoda; class Insecta; order Orthoptera; family Gryllidae; genus Acheta; species Acheta domesticus. Next base: position 17,999 of record JAHLJT010009767.1, read on the forward strand.
TGCTGCTACAATAACTACTCTGCTCGTCAGAGAGCCTGCGAACGAGTCAGCTGTCTTTGCTCTGCCTATCAAGGCTCCTACGATCAATCAGCGCGGCCAGCAGGCCGCGATCTACAGTCGGGCCACCCGTGAATCGGACTTCACCTGGCCCAGTCAACAATACGGGCCGCTCCAGCAGCCGAGTACGCGCCCGTGGTGACATTCAGCCTACCAGCCGCAACATCCGCAGCCCATTTCTACCGACGGCACACACACTCGGCCGTCTGACCTGGGTTGGTGCTTGCAGTACTCTCATCAATCTGTAAGTGTAAACTTCAAGCAAGAAGAAACTATTAATCATAAACATTCATTGGTCCTCCGGCTTACTGCCTAACTACTTACTTGTAAAACTAATCAACATTTCAAGAATTAGACTAAATTTATTCACAAGTGCATTGCCTTTCATTTGCCCCTACGAAACAATCCCCTGAAACCTGATCTGACCCTGTATGTAGTCGCTTCGCAGAACGGACCTCACACCGCGCTGCATCCACTACAGGGAGTTAGTTCACCGGCGGTTGTAACCGAAGGTGATAATACAGGGCCTTAGTCTATGCTGCCGGATCAGTCCATCCCTGCGGCAGCGGGGGTGGCATTGCCCTCGTTCGGGTCACTCACAGGGGGGCGGGGGACGGGCGGTCAGCCCGCACATCTGGAAGCCATGCCTGCTCGACTCGGGCGAAGTGAAAGCGGAGGAGTCCAAGGCAGCGTCGCTTCACCACAGAAACAACCGCTGCACTCCACTGTCCGACTGCCTCCGCCCCAGCTGCCTGCCCAGGCATCACAAGTCATCCCCCTCGCGTCAACGGACACCCGCATTCCAGACACGCCCCCGCATAACCACACCCATCCCTCTCGCCGGCCACATGACTTGTGCGTTCTGCCAAGCACAAGGCATATCATCTCCTGTATTTTTCAGTAGTATACCTTTCCATTGCGTCTTTCACACGCAATCAATCTTTAGAAATGAGGTCTATAAAGAAAGAGAATTTCACGAAGACGTGAGGAATTGCACTTCGACTTTAAAAATATGAAGGATTTGTTTAAAAGAACGCATCTAAATATTCATGTAAAATGCAATCCGCAACGCACATCAGGATTCTTGTGTCTTTATCGTTGAATAACTCCTAAACAAAGACTTTTAGGGCATTAAAAAGTGAAATTTTGGGGACAAAGGCCTCAAAGAAATGCTCCTCGTAGCGGAATTTACAGGATAAGGTATTCTTGGACATTCAATTAAATTTTTGGTGGTTCGGCTCTTATCGGTTCTATCCAATGCCAACTATAATTCAGCATTTGTTGCTGGTGGCCTTCGTGACGATACGCTTAAAAGGCTACTCCATTTCATATTACGCTTTACGTATACGCCGTGGTTTGCACAGTCTGATTAAGTTTATTTGCATTATCATTAATTCACGAGTCGCTATCGCAGCAACAGCTAGAAGTACTATTAATAATTTGTTTGATACCAATGAAGATTGTTTCTTATGCGTGTAGTGAAAACATTCATTTAAAGTTTTGCTATGGTCTACAAGTGCTGTGTACCTAATTGTGGAGGGATGTGAGTGCACAGTGAACCGTGAAGACTGTGTCTTGTGAGGTTTGGTTTGTGTTTTATCTGTACCAATGTTTTCGTTATGCAATGATTCGATGAAATTTTAAAATCAGCGTGTTCAGTCATGTACGTAGCTTTCTCAAGAGTAAAAAGTTTTTTAAAAATATTTTTGTGACTATCGAGTAAAGCTGACTGTCAAAAAGTGTTAAATAATTCCTTCAACTGTTGTTTTTATGGAAGTGTGAATTGATGCAAGAAATCTCTCGACTATACTGAATAAATCTTCATTGAAAATTTCTTTTAAACATCAATGACATTGCTTTTTATTTTTATTTGATAATGTTTACATTGGAAGTTACATATATACATTTTTAAACAAATAAACACGTTTCATCAACAACTTTCCCTCTTAGAAACGAAATAGAAGGATAAGGAAGAGTGTTGGGGTTTAACATGCCTGGGATGTCGCACGGGTACGCGGAAGGATTACAATAAAACTTGAGCTATGGCACAACACAAAGAACAAATTTTTAAATTAGCTCAAGTAAAATAGCTTGAAATAAATGAACATCAAAAATAAAAAAAGCAGTAGCCTACAATACTACATGAATTAATTTAAAAATCAACCAAATTTAGAATTTTTTAATGAATAGCACAAGTCACTCGATAACTGCCAACGTTCACAAACCAGGCGCACGATTTAAATGATGGTGGTATCTGGAAGTCTGTACATCAATGACCAGCAGTAAACTCATATTGTAAATAATATACCGTTTGATATTAGACTTAAAGGTGTCGGTTCGCTAAACTATTCAAAACGTAAACATCGTTTGAGCAGCATTCCCATACACCGAAGTGAAGTCTAAGTCCTCTGAATTGTTTCCAATGCTAATGGTATTTATTACTCAAGGGTGAAAATATTATTTTTATAATTTTTGGCTCGGAATTGCTTTTCTTGAGGTACGTAAGAACGTGGAAAATAAACTGAAAATTTGTTTCAAACATCAATTACATTGCTCTTACTTTTCTTTGATTTTATGTAAAAGCACGTTAGAAGTTATATTGATACATACTTTAAACAAATAAACACGTTTCATTAATAACTTTCCTTCTTAGTATGGAAATGGAAGGATAGGGAAAGGGTGGGGTTTATCATGCGAGAGTTCTCGCACGGGTACGCTAGTAACGTTATAATACTGAACCAGAAGTTAATATTAGTAGCTTTTCAATTTTTACTTAATTTGATAAAAATATATAATAGAAAATAATAACAAATGTAAGAACGTATGTAAGTATTAACATGTGAATCAAAGGTACATGCGGGGTTGGGGATGTACAAGGTAGTAAATAAACACATTGATAACTAATGTAAAGTGAAATAATTTATGAAAAATACAAAAGGATAGTGCAATTTATTTACAAGACATCGATAGACACATTGTGTTCTTCGTCGCAACCCGAGCAGTCACTGCCATCCCTCCTTTCTTCAGATGAAGCGTTATTTAACACATTTATTATTATTTTCCCATTACATCACGACTAAAGATGTTTTGAGTCGGCTGAATATAAGATCTACTCCAGGTTGCAACCAGCTACCTAAGGAGCAGATCTGGTGACTATCAGTGCCTCTACAATACTTTACGCAAAATGTGGGCTGTTCCAAATAAAGCAATTTCTTGCACTTCCCAGTCTTTTGAATTACCAGGGAGTTTAGACAAGTTCTTACTCAAATTTTGCGGAACAAATACCAGAGCTCCGATAACTATCGGGACGACCTGTGCTTTTACGCCCCACATTCGGCTGATCTCTATTTCCAAACTCTCGTATTTAAGACGTTTCTCTGCCTCCTTGGTAACGACGTTTTGATCGCAAGGTACAGCAACATCGATAAGTAAACACGATTTTTTCGCCAAATCCCGGATAAGTATATCCGGTTTGTTTGCCGCTATCGTGCGATCAGTTTGAATTTGTTGGTCGTACAATATCGTACACAATCCAACAGACGTCACCGGTTTTGGTGAGTGTTCGTACCACTTGGGGCATGTGTTTGGAACTTCGAGGGCGGTACAGATCTGCCAGTGGAGGTAGCTACACACCCTGTCATGTCTTTTCAGGTATTCGTTCTTTGCTAGGATTGGACAAGCTGAGACAATATGATCAATGGTTTCTACTTGCTCCTGGCAAATGCGGCATTTATCATCTTGGGAAATTTTGAGAACCGCTTTATCATAATGTCGTGTTCTCAAGGCCTGATCTTGGGCAGCTATTACAAGTGCTTCCGATTCTGGCTTCATTCTTCTCCTTTTAAGCCACATAAATGATTGATCTTTATTGATCTGCACCTTGTCCATTCTTTTTAGGTATTGTCCGTGGAGTGGTTTGTCTCTCCACGTTTTCTTTAACATTTTTTGTGTGTCACACTTCATGTTTAGCAGCATCAGAAGTTCAGTGTCTGTGTTATTCGACGTGTCTTGCCTAGTTTTCTTCGCAATGCTTCTTGCTACACTAACAATGCCTCTGTTTCCCATTCTTCGGTGAGATTTCATGACCTGCCTCAGTAGAGGGTCATCTTGATGGCTGACTACATACTTCCCCAACCCGACTATTGCGTTGTGCCAGGAGGCCCCAATTTGTCTGAGGCCTCTTCCTCCTTCCTTACGTGCCACATAAAGTCTATGTATATCAGCTCGAGGGTGGGAAACATGATGCATTGTTAGCAGTTTTCTGGTTTTTCGATCCATGGTGCGAATTTCGTGCTCAGTCCAGTCCACTAGCCCAAAACTGTATTCGGCTATAGGTACCGCCAAACTACCTATTGCAGATATTTTATTCCTGGAATTCAGAGCGGACTGCAGGACCAGTCTCACTCTCCTATAATACTCCCTACGAATTCTCTCTTTCATTCTGTCGTTCGAGATGGTCTCACATTCTTCAATGCCCAGATATTTGTAAGTTTTACCTGGCTCAAGATCTTGAATCACAGTGTGCGTATCAATTTCAATGTTCTCAGACGTTGTGAGTTTCCCTCTTTTTAAATTGATTTTTGCACACTTGTCAAGACCAAACTTCATGCAGATGTCATTGCTAAAGTCATGCACGACAGACAGCATTCGGGAGAGAATCGCTTCATTCTTAGCAAACACTTTCAGATCATCCATGTAAAACAAATGTGATACTGGCCTTTCATCACCATGGAGCTTAAACCCAAAGTCAGCTTGCGACAACTGTCTCGATAGTGGGATCAAACTGATGCAAAACAGCAGAGGGGATAGTGAATCTCCTTGAAAAATACCCCTGTTAATCTGAATACTTCTGGTTTCTACTGCTTCCTTTCCGCTGTGTATTAGTAACCTGGTACTCCACGACTTCATACTAGCCTTGCAAATTATTATTATTATTATTATTATTATTATTATTATTATTCCATTACATCACGACTAAAGATGTTATGAGTCGGCTGAATATAAAATCTACTCCAGGTTGCAACCAGCTACCTAAGGAGCAGATCCGGTGACTGTCAGTGCCTCTACAATACTTTGCGCAAAATGTGAGTTGTGCCAAATAAAGCAATTTCTTGTAGTTCCCAGTCTTTTGAATGACCTGAAAGTTTAGCCAAGTTCTTACACAAATTTTGCGGAACAAATCCCAGAGCTCCAATAACTATTGGTATGACCTGTGCTTTTACGTCCCACATTCGGCTGATCTCAATTTCCAAACTCTTGTATTTAAGACGTTTCTCTGCCTCCTTGGTTATGACATTTTGATCACAAGGCACAGCAACATCCACAAGTAGACAAGATTTTTTCTCCAAATCCCAGATATCATTATCTGGTTTGTTTGCTGCTATCGTGCGATCAGTTTGAATTTGTTGGTCGTACAATATCGTACACAATCCAACAGACGGTACCGGTTTCGGTGAGTATTCGTACCACTTGGGGCATGTGTTTGGAACTTCGAGGGCGGTACAGATCTGCCAGTGGAGGTAGCTACACACCCTGTCATGTCTTTTCAGGTATTCGGTCTTTGATAGGATTGGACAAGCTGAGAGAACATGATCAATGGTTTCTACTTGCTCCTGGCAAGTGCGGCATTTATCATCTTGGTAGATTTTGAGAACCGCACCAGCACTTTCAATCCTCCGCTCTGCCCCGAATTTGCCAGAAATAAATTCTGGAATTATTCTCATTTACCCAGGTTTCATCCATATAATAAATGCACGTGTTAGGTTCTCGTGCATTTCTCTAAAAAACCTAATGCGAGCTTCCACAATGTCACTGGGATCCATGTGGAACTTTCTACCATCCTTGCATTTAACACATTCAAAACCTATAGATTTTAAAATGCGGTATATTGGCTTTCACTTCCCTTATATTCGATTTCTTTTCGCAATTTCTGGGTTAATTTTTCTGCATTAGGGTATTCACCTCGGTCGTAATATTCTAATACAGTCCGCACCACTACCGTTTTGTCGAAATCATTCAGATTTGTTACCGTACGTGATTTCCTGCAGTGTACGTGATTTGGCAGTCTTCAAAATGCGTCCAACAGTTGTTATTGCGACGTCACAAGCTGCCGCTGTCCGCTGTTGAACTTTGGCAACGCAAATTTTTGCAATTTTCAAAAATTCAGTTATCCTTGAAAGTCGGACGTATGCCATATAAATAAGTGTATTTTACTCTATTCATACAAGAAATTTTAAAAAAAATTGGAGCCGTTTTCGAGAAAATTTTGAAAATCCCCGGGGGGCTTCATATACAGTACCCCAAAATTTTGAAGAATCTTTTTCAAAATCTCAAAGCTTCGACTAGAAGCAGATCGACCGGGGAATGTCCATTTTGGAAGAAATCGTAAGTAGGCTTAGGCGCTAGCAGTGTTCACAGACGGACAGACAGACAGGTAGACAGACAGACAGACGGACGTTTTCCTTTCAATTAGAGCTCTGCAATCGCTCTGCGAAGGGAGGGGGACCTTGCTCGGAGGGGATGATATAGCTGTTTAATGGACATTTCGACCGGCCGCCTTGCGGCTCCCGCTCAGCCGCAGAACAGTCGAGCGTCGCACGGTGGTCTGAACGGGGTCGATACGCGCGCATAGGATATTAAGTTAAATAACTATTTAATTAGCGACTTTAAAACGGTTTTGGGGGTGCGAAACTAAAGAAGCATGTTCTAGGAACAAAATAATAATACCACATTTAATTTTTATTGTTTATTTATATTACTGACAATTCTGGTCTGTATCTTATGTTAATAAAGGTGAATAAAAGCTTTATTTACTTGTTCATAAACAAAGCAAAGGATCGTATAAGCACCTTGTCAGGTTACTAGGTTAACTAGTGGTGCTACAACAGCACATACTATCTCGCATCATTTCTATTTTTATTTTTTTTCGAAAATTCAGCAAGCTCAACGAAAGTGAGGTCTGTGCCATTTTTTGTAGAATTACTATCATTGAAAAGAAACTTAAAAACAAGATTTTGAGCTGTTTTTGAGAATATTGTTTAATAAATTGCATAAATTTTAAGCGCAAATTGAGCAAAACTTACTTTAAAAAAGTGCATGACCTATTTTAAAGAGCTGATTTCTTAAAATAGACTTTGTTTAAGGGAAATCTATTCATCTTCAATTCAGAATTTTTTAAGGGTTAAAATTTTGATATTTTCGACAACACAGAGTTCGCCAAAAATGAGACTAGCCCCCAAGGCTATATAGGTAGATGGTTCACTAATGCATGTCAATATTTTGAAAAAATACCCACTGCCCATTACCCATTACTACCCAGAATGATTCTGTTCGCCCATTGTTGCGTGTTCGTGCCGGTACAGGAGCCTTTACAGACCTCTGGTAGCAACGTTTTTTTAGTACTTTTAGTGCTATTCAATTGTTATGTTGCTAAATTATACTACTAGAGAGCTCCTAAAGCGCCACGCAAGTGTGATTAGTTGTATTTTTGTAAATACCAATCAAAAATGGCGCGTTCTTTCCAACTCGCCATTGAAAATATAAACGCTTGCCGTATTGAAATAGGCCATTGGGGGCGGATGATTCAAACAAAACACTGTTTATACACCTCCACTTAATGAAATATATTAATTTCACGGAGTGATTGTTAGTTGTTATTTCTTATTGCTCCTGAACATCACTTAGCTCATGGAAATGGATTTTTTCGCGCCCAATACATGTACAATTTAAACGTTCTAAAAATAGAAAGAGGCCACTCGGGGCAGATGATGGATACGAAACACTACTTTGAAATGTTTTTTCAATAACATATTTTAATTTCACGCAAGTGTGATTAGTTGTATTTTTGTAAATACCAATCAAAAATGGCGCGTTCTTTCCAACTCGCCATTGAGAATATAAACGCTTGCCGTATTGAAATAGGCCATTGGGGGCGGATGATTCAAACAAAACACTATTTATCCACCTCCACTTAATGAAGTATATTAATTTCACGGAGTGATTGCTAGTTGTTAGTAGGTATCGATTCCGATTATCACGTAACTCACGGAAATGGCAGGTTCTTTCTGTTTCTTTCACCGAGTTTACTTGGAGCGATCGCCTTTGGAAATATTCGGTCCGAGGCGGATGTCGTCAACGAAGAGTTGTTAAAAAATGTTTACTTAATAAAAAGCATTGATTTTACAGATGTATGATTATTTGTTTTTTAATATTATCGCTTGTTAAAGATTACTTAATGCAAGTTTCAATTCTGCAAATCGCCATTTTATATCTATGAATTTTCTGATAAACAATTGAATATGACATAAAGAATCATAAATATCATTTATAATAATATTAAAAGTTATATGCAATGAATTATAATTGCAAATGTTAAGCAGATAACACGTTTTCTACGAATAAACCTGCTAGGTGTTGAGTCGCCTGGTAAGGTACTCTCTTTTCAAACGATCTTTGTAACTTTAAACGGTCACCATTTTGAAAGGGGCGGGCAGGGGCGGCTGATCTCAACGGGAAAACGATTAATAATGTTCATTTTATAACATATATCAATATTGAGAATGTGTTTTTTGGTGTTTTTTTGTAATCTCTATTGAAAGTTTATGTAGTTTAAACAATATTAAGTTTTTGCATACTTTCATTCAATATGGCGTAATTACGTGAAAAAGAAAAATAAGTGACATTTCAAAACGTGTAATGTATTTAGAAAGGTGTTTGTAATCACATATAATTTATGGAATTTGAAAAGTTAATTAGGAAAGAAGTTATTGGCAATGAAATGTGGGAATATTTTCACTGCAAACGTGAATGAATTTTTCCTCGGCTGAGTCGCTGGACTTTGAGGATGTCTTATGGATGCAGTAATTGTTATAAAGTAATAATTCTTTTATTTTCTAGTAATTTGAAGTATTTGGAATTCATATCAATCAATAAAAAATTGTTTTTCACAAATTTTCTTTTTTTGCTTATGCGCGCGTTTCGGCCCTGTTCAGACCACCGTGCGTCGCCAAGATTCGGGAGCGCTCGGCCGCTCGACCGGCGCCGGACTGCTCGGTAGCTTTGCCGCTCAATGCATGTACGGGATAAAATAAATAAATAAATAAATAAATGTCTTTATTGGTGGCGAGGCTCTGGCTATTTAGCCTGCTCTTCCGCCTGACCACTTTCAAAAATTTGTATTAGAGTTTATTTTATGATAAAAGGAAACCATTCAATGAGAAATACGTACGCAATTTAGATGAAGGGTTTCTCACATGGGAAGAAGGAGTGAGAGCGAGGGAGGAAGACGTTGGTAGAAGAGGAAACGCACTCACAACATTTGTGTGTTTAAGTTTATTAATTTTACGTTAGGGAGATATTAAAAATTAGTCACAAATATATCAGATTGAAGCACTTCGAGATTTAACTTAAATTTTGAAAAACTATTTTTTGACTCGTAAGTTAGTTACAGAAAAAAATTAGAAGGAGCTTGTTTAACACAGTGGCATGCTATTAAGTACTACTAATTGAGAGAGCGTTTGAAGAAGCTGAAATTGCGTACGTATTTTTGAATTACCCCTAAAAAACAGAAAGGGAGGAAAACTCGTCAGCATACAAGCGAAAAACATCCAGTAAAGAGTTCAAGTCTTGAAAGAAAGAGAAAACGAATCTAATCGGTTATTAAAATTAGGTAAATAAAAAGAAGAAGAAAAAAGAAATCATACGATCAGATACGATCAGATTAAATCTAGGAAAAGTTTAGAAACTTAAACTTTCCCCCAAACTAAAAATGGGCAAATTTTAAAAATGTATGAAGTGTTACCAATTGGAATATTCTCAAGACTTGAAAACCGGACCCAACATCTTTCACACGTAAACCAACGATGTATACTACATTTATTCCTGGGACTGCAAACAAAGGGACCATCCCGGCATGCGCCTTAAGCTATTGAGTAAAGCCAGGTAAACCTCAATCAGGATGGTGGCTGAAGGCCAAGACAAAATACTCTACCAAGGTCACAATACAAGTAAACAATTACAGTGCACACAAAATACAAAGTAGGAATGAAAATATTTTAAATTTAATATTATGTCTTAAAGTATAACAATAGTTGTAGGAAATGATGAACTGAAACAGAAAAATTACAAATTAGTAAATACATTTACACAAGAATTAAAGCATAGAAATTATATTTTGAGTATATACACATGTGTGCACATGGACACATGCATATCACGTTGTACAATTAAGCAAATGCACAAATGCACAAACATGTACTCATAACATAGGTATGCACACATGTGGTATGCACACATGTGGTACAGTAGTAAACGTGAGATATGAATTGAAGGGTAGTTCCTCATATGCTATTTAAAATAATTGAGGGAGAGTAAAAATTGCTTATAAAAACAAGTAGCTAGATTATGGAGTAGTTAAACTATTCTATAAGAGGATAAATATACAATGAAAAAACAAAAAACAAAACAAAAAAAGTATTTATGTGTGTCACAGAGATTTGTTCACTTTTAAGGTTGAATACTTAGATAATGTGATTAAAAAGAGAGGAAAAGGAAGAGTTTTTGACCTAGAATGATAATTTAGAGAAAGAAAGGAAACAAAAATAGCAGGGATTTTAGTGATCCGAAAAGAGGAAAAGAGTAAGAAAGGGAGAAGAAAAAAAGAGAGAGAGAAAAGGAAATAGAAAGAGAGAAATATGAGAAAGGTTAGATGAGAAGTGTTTATTTGAAAAATGGGATAGAATGTTGTACGATAAGATTGGTATAAGAATGAGAATCGTCACCGTGTCAAGGCAATACGGCGTCCCTAATCCTTAGTTTTAGCTGACGCAGTAGACGTACAGCTGGCAATGTCCTGGTAACAGAGTAATACTGTACTGGTACGCAATAATACTGTCAATGCCGTTAAGTAATATTTTCATGAATCCAGTTTGTGACTTCTTTTTTAAACTTTTGAAAAGTACTGCTATTTTTTATAGTAGAGGGAAGATTGTTCCAGGCACGGATGGCAGTAACAGTGAATGATTTGCTAAAAGTAGTGGTATTGTGATGCGCAATACAAATAAGGCGTGACTCTCGGGCACGATGTAGCTTCATAAATTGAACACGTAGTGATAGGGTGCCATGATGAGTGCTGTTTAAAATCTTGTAGAGGAGGAGATGGCAGTGAAGTAAACGCCTTTTATCAATGGTAAGAATTTTAGAGTGTGCGTAAAAAGTTGAAATATGGTCGTATTTTTCAAGGTCCAAATAAAGCGAAAACATGCATTATTCCGTATATAAAGTCGCCGCGCGTAGTGATCGCAAAACTCTTTCAATTAATTGTAATCGAAAGAAAAGACAATTTTAATTAAACGATTAATTGGTTGAAAAGTAACAATTTATCGATTGATTGGAAATAATTTTATACAGACAAAACAATACATTTTTTGAAAGAATTTACGCAAACAAAGAGTCTGAAAAGAAATTTAAACATTTATTGCATGATTTCTATATTGCCTTTTTATATTTATATTGGTTAAGGGAAAAAAATTCGTTTCGTACCAATTGTAATGTCATTTAAGTTTCTTACAAAGACATATAAGGCTTATTTATTAAACACAATAAATATTTAATCATAATTTCATGATTATAGAGGAAAAACGCATATGCTAAACAAAAATGAAGTGGGTACGCGTGTATCTATCTCGGTGGCCCCCATGCAACGCGCCATCGCCTTTGCGACGAAATTTCCAGGAAAGGACAGGAAGCAGTTGAAACAGAAGAGTTGAGATATGTGCACAAAGCTTTCCTCGAAAGGTATTGAGAAGCTCGCAAGATAATAAATAAAACTAGAAGTACAGTGAGCTTCAAAACAATGCTGGTGTGACTCAGCCGCGGGCCTAATGCCGGGTTAAGAAACCAAGACCTGCGTTTTAGATGCCTGAAAATTACAACAACAAAAATTATCTGAAAAAAGCAACAAAAACACAAAACTGGAAGGTATTTCATTGCACTTGCATCTAAATTCAGCAGAGCATTTGTATTTACACCATATAAAATGAAGGAAAATTATTGATTTTATGTTCATTAGAATCAAATAGGCAATTTCCTAAACATCCGATGCCTCATCATTACAAAGAATGGAATTTATCTCTAAAACTTTTGAATGCCTTTTCTTTGAAATCACAGGCAGAACTGCAATAGATCCACTTGAGATTCTCCAGTGCGTCTGAGGAGTCGATTTTTAAAGCTTTTTATTCTTTTTTATATTAAAATTTATTATTTGAAAATTAATATTAAAATTCTTCTATAAATAAAATTTTGAAAAAACGAAATTATTGGTCATTTATTTTAAAAACCATTCAATACTCCTTCCTTTTCCTGAAACTTGGCATTAGATATTAACTCTGACGTGTCGGCCAATTGTTACGTGGCGCAGTTCTCCTGAACGGGGTCCACCGGTTGCCGAAAACCGGCCGAGTCTCGGTCGACCGCCGGCTCCCGGGAGTCCGCAACCGGCTGCGAAGGACAGTCGAGCGCGTGGTCTCCAGAGAAGAGAGGCGAGCGAGCGCTGGTCAGTAAAAATCGCGGAGAATGCAGACCTCTACTTTCAATTGGTTTGTCGGTATCAAGGACCCACAAAACAGGGTTTCTGGCTACAACACTTGTTAGGGTTTTTTTTCTTCTTAATTTAGCAACTGGTTTTATCCACTTTTTCCTTTTCGCAGCCCGGCAATTAATTTTTTTCCGCCGAAAATTGGCCATTTTTTCGCGCAGCATTACATAACTTTCCCTATACTACGTATATAACACCGTGTATATGTACGTATACGGGAAAGTAAAAAAAGTATTTTATGCGGCGTTAGATGGTAGTTGGCAAGAGGATAAAGACCGTAAAGCCAAACCCCGCCAAGGAAATGAGAAAACCGTACTACGTGAAAGCCTGTATCATTCTGTAGCACTAATAGTTACTTTTTCGTATACGTACGTATATACGGGGGTAATATACATACTTGAGTGATATTCTTCACTTCTCGCAGATCCAGCTGCCAAAAATATGTGAAGTGCCACAGGCTCAATATCGGTGGCTGGAGGCAGCTTGTAGGAAATTTCGAAAATGTTGAATTTCACAATGCAAGTTTATTTACAATAGAAGTTACAAAGATTCAAGTTGATTTGGCCGAAAATGAATATAATTTTGATATCGAGAGGTATTAACGTCTCGTTGCCGAATGCTGCCTTTGGTAGGCGTTACCACACTTTTATAAACTACTTGCTTTTTACATATCTGACGTCAATCATGACTGGAAAGAAAAGTCCCTTTGAAAAAAGTACAATGTCATTGGAACCAAACGTTCTGTTGATTGGGTCATTTCCCACGAGACGGCTCACTAAAACTCACAGTGTCATCGGAATCAAATATTCCGTTGACCTTACAATGTTACCGAAATGAAATATTCAGCTGACCCGGCCGTTTCCAACGATCTTGATCAGGAACTGTTTTCGGGAACATTCTTTATGGAGTAATAATCTAATTCTTGGGATTGCTACGTAACTCTCGTATAGAGAAAGTTATGAATTGCTGCGGAAAATTGATTTCAAAATTTCAACGCAAATACATGTTTTGGAGTCTGCTGATGCCGAAAAAGTGTTGTTTTTTTTTCAGAACGTTCGTCCGTTTGTCTACCCGACTGTCCATCCGTTAGCGCCTAAAGCATACGTAGGATTTGTTTTGTTTTGTTTGTTTTTTTTTTTTTCAAAATGGATATTCCCCGGTCTATCTGCCTCGAGTTGAAGCTTTACGATTTTAAAAATCTTTCTTTAAAATTTGAGGATACTTTACATGAAACCCCTGAGGCATTTTTGCCTATGCATCCTTACTTCCCTCAAAAATTCTTCCCGGTGTTCATTGTTAAATGGTGTCATCGCCAACTAATTATAGCAGTAGGTAGCTTTTAGGTATTATTGGACTGGATTATTATTGGATTGGATTATTTAAATGTGTTTAAATTTATTTGTATCGCCTGCATTTGCACGCGAATAGTGTTATAAGTTACTAGGAAAATCCGGCAGACGTTGTTGTGCGCTTCATCTCCCTCTTTCCCTTTCCACCTCCGTTTCTCACTGTCTCTCCCTCCCTCCCTCACCCTGTCCCTGTCTGTGCCGCTCTCTGTCCCTCTCATTCACATTTAGTTGCAAATTCTGCACGTCTCTAAGCAGGTGAGGTAATATCGGGAAGCGCCGGACCAGCAAAAATGTAATAGAATGTTCAGGAAGAGTTCATTCTGTAGATTACGGTGTGAGAAACGTTTCTTTGAGATCTTAGGCCTCAAAAGTTTAATTTTTAAGGCCCTAGAACGCCTCGTTTAGGAGTTATTTAACAATATAGATTAAAATGATGCCGGGTGTGTTGCAGGTTGCATTTGACGTAAATATGTAGTGGATATGTTGTGAATATGTAGCGCCATGTAGTGGAATTACAACAGAATTAACAACACCATAACCCTTCTCGGGGAAAAAACACGTAGCAGTGCCAACTTTCATGGAGAACAGTCCGACGGTGTTGGAGTTTTGCTACAATATACATACTAACATCCTGTTGTGTGTGTGAGTGGGTGTGTGTGAATACACATATAGATAGATAGATAGATAGATAGATAGATAGATAGATAGATAGATAGATAGATAGATAGATAGATATGCAGATAGATAGATAGATTAACCTCCATTGCTGCATGATGTTTTGAACCGCATCATAAGCGTCACAAACCGCCGCGCATTTGCCGACATCCTTTGAATAACTAGGGCCCGACTCTTCATGAAAGTAACTATCTACGTTTTAAATATTTCATCAATTTCTCACAATACTTTTTTCTTATACTTTTGCAGGATAATATAAAATATGTTGAAACTTTCCGTATAGTTTTTTTTTATGATAGCAAAGGGCTAGCAAGCTGATCATCGTGAAATTTCAATATTTAGTAGTAAACTACATATGTATATCTGTTGTCTATGAATAATTCATGGGACTCACCGGGAGACATTGCCAGTGTTCGAGGTACAGTGACAACAGCATTGTCAGTGCGTCTTTCGGGATAAAACCGGAAATGGCGCTGCAATGTATTTCCTATCTCTTCCCCTCTCTTCTTTATTCACTTTGTGATAAATTAAACTAAATTTGGTAATTACCAAAAGTGAAGTTGTCGTTTGGTGAAAAATAAACAACCAATATACTTCAGTAATGGAGTGACGCCTGCCAGATGCAACGCTACGTTCAAGTGAAGTACCGCAGATTCGTATCAGTGGCTGGATGCATCTCGTAGTAATGAAACTTCGAAGATGAATTTCACAATGCAAATTTATTCTTAATACAAGATTATAATAATTCTAATTAATATGGCCGAATCGGATAGAATTTTGATATAGAGAGCTACTAACTTCTCGTGGCCGAATATTACTCTTGATAGGCGATTCCATACTTTTATAGCCCACTTGTTTATCACATTTCTGACGTCGATCATGACTGGGAAGAAACATACATCAGGAACCAAAACTTCCATTGCCTGCGTCATTTCTTGCAAACAGAAACTTACTGACATTGAAACTTACAATGTTATCGAAAACAAATAATACGTTGATCTGGCAATTTCCTATGGTCTTTATCAGGAACTATTTCGCGAACATGTTTATCAAGCAACGACGGAACTTGTGGGATCGCTACATACCTCAAGTTTTAAGTGTACCAAGAAATGTCTCTGTTTGTAATTTATACAAACAATATTGAACTTAAATTATTATGAAATTTAATATTATATAACACAAATAAAAACATTTTTTACAAATTTTATTTAATTTATTTTCACTTTACTTAAATGGGGAGCGGTAGACACATGTATTACGTAATTATTTAGAGGATGGTTAAAGCTCGCGTTACAAATGCATTACGGGGGAGGGGGTATCGAAAATACACCAAATTTGCAATACATAATTTGTGGACGGCCCCTATTTATTTTGGGTGTTCTTTAGATTGAGAGCACTGAGTTAAGAATCAGATTTCATCAAAGCAACTAACAGTTTTGAGGAACCATCGGATGTAAAAACGGATTGCACTTTTCTCAATGTCTAGTTCTTAGTTAAACTCAGAAGGAATTAAAATTGAAATTATATTATTACATTATTACATTACATACTCAATGCTTATGTAATTTATAACTGATGTAATCAAAACTTTCTGGAGAGCACTTAACGATCCAGAGCCTTTGGGTGAAACCCGGAAAGGTGGACACCCAACTTCCTGAACTCTGTCCGTTGAAAACAAACAACACTAGAGTGAGTGATATTCCATTCTTGTCTAACCACCAAAACCGGATGCTGCGGTGCGCTGTGGTAAAAGCCGGGAAGAGAATCTTGGCGCTACCGGACGCACATTGGCTGCTAGCCACAGCGCCTGCGAGCGGAGCGCTACGGGAAACAAGAAGGCATACGCAACGGAAAACACCGGAAAATGTGTACTGAGTGATATAAAAAAAATTATGTTGATTGAGGGCTAGCTAATAATATTCAAAAGACATCTTCTCGTGTGAGGGGACTGCTGATATTTAAACATTTTCACCGGCTGAGTTTAGCACAGAGCTTAGCACAATGCCGCTCTCTCTGCAGCGACTCTCACCGTTAGGTTCGAGCCCTGACGAAGGGGCGAATTTATGACTTCAGCTACATAGCTAGGTCTGAGCGAGAATTTTTAGTAGTAGGCTGCTCTGAACGGCAGTTTTTCCGAGGGTATTCCGATATATACCAGGCGAATGCTGAAGCAGTACTCTAACTAACGGCTACGGAACGCGCACGACGTTTCCTTCTTCTTCCTCGTTCCCTCTCACATCCACAACACTACCACGCATGTCTGGAGCCTTGAAATTTTCCCGACCGGGACGGTGCCCACCGGGGGAGATACCTGGAGTGGGAAAACAGCACAAAATATTGGGAGTGCAAATAGCACTCTCTGTTCGACAAGTTTGAAGAAAAGATTTGGAGTCATTCCATTTATGAGAAAATGACGTTTGAGCGTTTCTGAAAATTCGGAATTTTGAGCTATTTTTTCCCACAAAACGGTTGAGTTTTCGAGAAACGATACTTGATATTATTTAAAGCACATGTACTCATTAACATAATAATGTGAACATTATTATGTTCACATTATATACGCTAATATTAACGACGTGAGAGACAAGTAAAAAAATTAAATTTTTGAATTTTTTTTCAAAAACAAACAATAGAGCAATATGGCATTTACGTCATCTGGTAGAGTACATTTAGTACTACCCCTACGAAAAGTATAAAGAACAAATTTGGAGCTGTTTTTGAGAAAATCTTTTTTTTTGCAAATTTTTAAAATTGCAAATATTTCGCGCGAAAACTACTATAATTTTCAAAAATTGTACGTGTCCTTAATGAACGAACTTACTTTAGAGAACAAATTTTATTTGAAGGAAGAATGTCTATCTTCAATATTGTAGTTGTAGAAAGATGCCGAAAAAAATTCAAACTTTTGCAATTTTCGAAAATTTGGACCGTGAAAATCGGACATATGCCACCTTAATAAGTGTATTTTAATCCATTCTTGCAAGAAGTTAAAAAAAAATTGGAGCCGTTTTTGAGAAAATTTTGAAAATGTCCGGGGGGCTTCATGTAAAGTACCGCCAAATTGAGAAGAACGTTTTTCAAAATCGCGGCGCCTCCAATGGAAGCAGATTTACCGGGGAATATCCATTTTGGAAGAAATCGCAAGTATGTTTTAAGCGCTAGTGTTGTTCACAGACTGACGGACAGACGAACGGACGGACGAACGGACGTTTTGAAGAAAGAAAGGGGGGGAAAAAAAGAAAGAAAAAAAAACGGTATCAGGAGACCCCAAAACCTGTATTTCCGTTAAAATCTCGAAATCTATTTTTCGCAGCATTACATAACTTTCCTTATACTACGTATATTACTCCGTATATACGTACGTATACGGGAAAGTAAAAATTTAATTAAAAAATATTAAATAATAAATGTATAATGTAGTGCTAATGTAATGCTTGTATTTGTACTTGAAGACATTCAGTAAGAGTTTGCTTTTTATGCAAAAACTGCCTCTTTGGATTGTCACCAACTACTGGAATAATTTTAATTTAAACTCCAAGATGTTTAAAAAAATGAAATTTAAAATATATGCTAATTGTTGATATTTTAAAAATAAATTCACAAGAAATATAGTTTTTGAAGCATATTTATAAAGAAAAAGTTATTGTCTGGATATAAAGATCAAGGAGGGGGACGCGTCGAAGGGTCTACTAATCAGTGAGTCCTTAGCGTCAACTTCTAAGGTACTGTGTCCTGTAAGTATAGTGGTTGTTTTTATCGCGGGAGGTGGCTGTGATTTTTCCGCGCTGGATAGCGAGATCCGGCGCCGACCTACCGGTCGGCTAGCGGAATTTTCCCAACCCGGTATCTCCCACGGGTACCGTCCCAGCCGGGACAAGCTCTAAGCCAGGCTGTTCCAACTCAGCTGCCCGCGGGCGGGCACGCGGACGCCCGAGAGCCCGCGAGCCACCGTGGGCACTGGCGAAGACTGACGGGCACAGACTACTGCCAACATTCGCTGCCGCACCTGGCCCTCGGGGAGCGAGTTGGCCTTGGCCCTTTGGGGACTATTCGACGCCGATGGCCGAAGCAGGGAGCGGTTAGGTTGGGGAGCTGTGAGCACACCGGGGCTCTTACTCAGAAAGAAATCTCAGAAGTTTAACAAGAAACAAAATTCGATTCAATTCAACAATATTTTCTGAAATTAATTTTAGACATATTTTTCTTAACAAGTGAAGCAATGACTGGTGTCAGTCCTTCGGCTGTTGCGATGCGTAGAACGCTCTTCAATGTCTTGTCTTCAAGTTGGGTTCTTTCTTTGAATTTTATTATTTTCATAGCAGAGAAAAGCTGCTAATCATTGTTGTCCATTGACAGAATGTTGACGCGAACATAGATATAATCTTAGCAGCGTTTTATTAGGTTTGGGGAAGACTTCCACATGTAAATTCTGATATCATCGCAACAAATTAAGGGTATTAAAATATCCGTTCTTTAGAAGTAGGAAGTTCTGCAAATCTCTCCAACTGCATCGACGATGGCAAGGTATCCGGTGAGACCGAAAAAGGGGTTGTGGCATCCTCTTCCAGCCATCGCACTACTCACATTGCTTCCAGGAAAAGAACAGCGAATGTGATAAGAGCGCTTCCCCCTCCACAACCTCCTCCTGGGCCCGCGAGAGCCCGAGTTGGAACAGCCTGCTCTGAGCTCTAGACCGGGCTCCCGGCATGTGTGGTAATGTAAGTGTAAGTGTGTAAGTTCGGAGCGAGAGAAAAAAGAAAGAGGAAGAGAAAGAACGCGCCCGGACCGTGGCCCGTTTGTTACGGTACTGCTCTGGCAATCACGAGTTGTGGTCATGGGGTAAAAGTTCGTAAGTCAAAAATCTTAGTTTGGAGAAAACAAGGGTTAGATTTTCGAGCCACCGCTTGTTCCTACGCTAAACGCTATTCTTAATGTTTATTTCTCGTTAAGGAGGCAACATTTGAATTCGGTAGTCTGACTAAAATAAAATATAGATACTTAACTAGTAGTTTCAGTACTTAACCCAATTTTGCCAAAAATTGACTTAAGAACTTTTACCCCGTGACCACAGAGTTATTGATCGCAGAAACCGCGGAAAACTCCAATTAGAGCAGCCGGCCGCTAGAATTCGCCTCCTGACAGCAGCTAAACTCTAGCTATTGTCAAATTCAACAACGGGACGCGAACCTAGCGACATCAGCTGATGCCCTGAGCCACCTCTCCGGGTGAAGAATCGACTGAGGTTTGAGGAGTGAGGGGGCGTGGGCGAAGGAGGGCCTCGGGGTGGAATTAAAGGTGTAAATATACCCCCCTTCCGATCGTTATCCTTAGGACAATCTTCGGCTAAAGTTCCAGTTTATTGTTATCCGGACGTTTGCAAACGAAAATCGAATTATGACAGCTCGATAAAGCATTTCGGATGTTTTTCCGGAAGATGTAAGTTAACTGGAGAATGAAGTAAGGGGTAGAATGTTGACTCGCAGATTCACTTCTGAAAGGGTGGCTCTTCCAATGTATTAGGGCGAAAAGGATTCTAAGAATTAAGTTCCTTCGAGAAAGCAAGATGAGCTACCCGCGTGCAGCAAGTGTGAAATAATTTTGAAGTTTGGGAATGCAATGGATTCTTCGAAAGCAGTTCTCTTCCGTTCCTCACGTCCGTTCATCCGCAATGTGAATTAATTAAGGTTATGTTACAATGATCAATAATATATACGTGGATAATTGTATCAGTCAAGAGGTTAAATGAAAATGCAGATTATTTAGTTTCCAATCATTCCGTTTTACAATAAATATTTCAATATAGTTTGCAACAAAAAATGCTTAATGTATTTTATTTCTCCCTGGTGAGATATTCATATAGGAAAGACCTTTAGTGTGCTATTGAATAAAGAAGGAAAGATAATGATGTATCACAACCATATTGTTCTTCGATTCTACAATTCTCAACATCTTCCCACGATCTCTAATCTAAGTTGTTTCGTACAGAGAACGTTTACAAACATGCAAAGAAATGAACATTTCCCGAAAAAACATCGTCTAAATCATGCTGCTGCAGTCTATGAATGTTTTGAGGAGTAAAACGTTTTGCCAATCAACGCAAATTCCTCAGTGAAGATGTGGATAACTAACTCTCGGTTATCAAGTAGTGGTAAAACGAAACTGCTTGTGTATAAATCCAGAAGATAACTGGGAGTTAACTAACCGGCGCACTAAACGGAAGGTGATAAAACATGCATTTATTCATCTCGCATTTCCGACAAACTGCAGAATTTCGTTTTTTCTCGAGACGCTGCAAGGTATGTACGATCCTTGCTTAAGCATGTTACAGATTTTAACATTTAAACTTTGATATTAAATTCTTATTTTCAGCTCTGACGATCGAAATCTCACTCTATTAAAAACCTTGATAAATAGACAAACTTGCTTTCTTAATTTTCAACAAGATGTCAACACTTCTAGCAAAGTATTAATAATATTGGTAATTCATTAAGAACATTGTTCTTGTTCATTTCCTAGGCTGCCCATTTTCATGACCCTCTCTGATGCCGCCCTGGAATGTGTGACTATCTGCCGGCAACCGAAGACCAGGGCGGGTGAGCCACCACGCCAGCGGGAGCTGCGTCGGCAGACGCAGCGGGACTGCAGGCAAGACGGCGGCGGCGGCGGCGGCGGAAGCGGCCGCGTGGTGGTGGCGATGGAGGCGGAGGACGGTCGCTCGCCGCAGCGACCGTGGCGACGCAGCTGCGCCGGCCCCACGCAGTAAGGTCTCGTCAACTGACAAAGCAGCAGCCCCCCGCTGCAAAAGCGTCCTCGCAGGCTAGCTATCGGTGGCGACTGGCCTAGCGGCCGGCGCTGTGTTCGCGCCATCACGACGCCGCCGCCGCCGCCCACGTTGCTGACGCCTGCGCCGCCGGGCGCTGCGCATCGGTGCCGCGATGACGGGTGCCGGCTGCTCCAGGTCGCCAGAGAGGTGGGTGACGCAGTGCGCTCGCGAGCGCGCGCGCGCCGCCATTTGAAGCGCTGCCTGTTGTGGGAGGAGGAAGGGAGGGTGGGAGACGCGCTGGGGGCGGGGTCGAAGAGGGGGCGGGGACGCGGCGGCGGCCGCGGCCGCGGGCACGGGCAAACGCTTCTTCAGTGCTCGGACTAGCATCGTCGCATAC
Organism: Acheta domesticus; assembly: GCA_031308135.1. Lineage (NCBI taxonomy): Eukaryota > Metazoa > Arthropoda > Insecta > Orthoptera > Gryllidae > Acheta > Acheta domesticus. Next base: position 39,832 of record JAHLJT010009767.1, read on the forward strand.
TGAGTGACAAATCGTCGCCACTGTTGTTCCTAATCACATGTGTCACTAAAGTTGCGGATATGTCTCAGTCTCGGATTGACAAGGTTTTATCTGACAGCAAATTTTCTTAGAAGTATTTTAAAAGTTTGAGGTGGCTAATGAAGATAAATAAAATAAAAGTGCAAATGGAACTTGTCATTTTGTTAATTGGTTTTGTAGACATGTCAATGCGGAGTTGGAACAAGCCAAAACATTTTCGTCAAAAAAGTAAAGGGCTGTGTCATTTTTTAGATTTGACTCACGATGAAGAGAAATATCCAAATAAATGTAAGCAATTACATAAAAATCACAATGTAAATTCCTTATAATGGAAAATTAGGAAGTGCTATTTTTTCTGAGATTCAAGCAGTTTATTTTAATGTTGTCGTGCCCGAAGAAGGTGACATTATTTGCTACACCAAGAGTATTTTTTAGATTGTCAATAAATCCTGACAGTCTAATTGTGCAAATTGTATCGGAAAATAAATTGTTTAATTGTACTTAATACATCTAAATGAAGTCTTTTTGTAAACTTATTTTTCTTAGTATTGCATTCTTAGTATTACTTATTTTTCTTAGTAATGATTCATTTATAGAAATTAAATTTTAATAATCCTCCAACGTATATCGGGAAGGTTCGACAAGAGCAAGAAACGTGGCTCTGAGATAATACAAGGTAATAGAGGTGAAATGGAAGCAAATTATCGCTGAGAATTGGCGGAGGATTATCGAAACTTACAGGTGCTGAGTATAAAAATTATTGTGGGGAATTGGCAGAATATTATTGAAACTGTCAGATACTGAAAAATATTTGTATCTTTGTAAGATTATAACTAAACGTCGGATGTTTAGGGAAATTCCTATTTTATTCTCGCGAACTTATTTAAAGGCTGATAATATGTGTGCACGAATTATAACAAATGATGACAAATGACGAAATTTTACAATTCTTATTTTTGCTTTTTTTAGCATAAATGACTTTTTTTGTATAAATACCTTTTTGGGGATTATTGGACTTTTCTACTTTTTATATATTTTTATATACAATGTTAAGATATCAGAAAATCGACCATGGTCCAACGTGACCATTCATTAAGAAATCTACAATTCATGTACGGTATTTGTATTTTAAAATACGAGAGACTTTCTAAAGTACGAGTATACTAACAGATTTTTCTCCTTTTCCCTATTTCAAAAATACTAGCCATGTTCTGAGAACATGATTGATACACCGAAAGCATCGAAATTTTAAGTGGAAATAAATGTAAATTTCCAGAAGGTTTCAGTGTTGCTAATGTTGGACTTCTAAAATATGTGCCAGTCACATCAGTACATGTTGAGAGATTCTGCCCTGTACTGAAACTGATTCTGTCTCCCAATCGACGCAAATTGAAACTGTGATCCTTGAAAAGTTACTGGTAATATATTGCAATGCAAACTGTTAAGAATAAAATGTGGACGAGTTGTAAATATGTATCGAATTTTACAAACAATTTTTAATTTTGTTGTATGTGTAACTTATGAGAGTGCTTTTTTTTCTCCTTATTCTTGACTTTTTCCGTGCCTTTTTAGGCGCCTAAAAGACGATTTTTTTGTGCCTAAACATCCAATGTCTAATTATAACGTTTATTTCATTCTATGGATAATGAACTGCGTTGTTTTCTGTAACATCTGACTTGCCAGTTTCTCAGTTAAATTATTTTCCTCCGAATTTCTTGTTCTCGTTCCTCATCCTCACCCCACCCCCCACTCCGACCCCTTGTACGCCCCTGAACTGCCGTCCCCCTCTTTTCCCTTATCTTTTCCCCCTTCCCTGCTTCCACTCGACTTCCCGAACCTCTCACTCCCACCCTTCTCTGTGAACACAGAGTGTAGGTTATCAGTACATTCGGCTTTGACGTCTACAGCAGCTCGGTCCGATAAGTATCCTTAAAAAGCACGCTTGACTCAACTCCGGAGTTCTGTTTATACCACGCCATTGGGCGGCCATGCGGTATTCATAACTTAAATATTAAATGAAAAAAATATTAAATGAATAAAAAAATGTTCTATAATAATTAAACCAAAGATTTTACACCACGTACTTTCTCGCAGTAACAATTGTACATAAATGTCTTAAAAATATCAATTTCGTAGACCAGTGTTTTGATAAATATCTACATATTCAATACTCGAAGACATCTGTCTCTGCGTAGCTGTGCTTCTTATCTTCATGGTCGTTGTTGTGGTTTTAACTGACCAAGACATTTTTCCAGTGCGTATTGGGGGGAGTATTTACTTCCGTCAGAGAGTATCGTTGTGAATACATAGTGGCGACGCAGTGAGTTGTTGAGTAGTCTTCCCAACCTTAGCAATTACATTTGCTTGGTTCTCGGATATCCTGGTGCAGGAAGTCGAAATGAAGCCTCTATCTGCAACAAACGCGAAATTAAGTTTTAAATGTAATTGGTATAAGAATATGGATGGTGATATTTAGAAAATAAGCCTGGAATGCGATTTATTTTATTCCTTACCGATATACAGGGTCTTTAGTTTATCTTGCTACTCATGTCTGAGAGCACTTGTTCGTGTTTTGGTAATTTGGCAACCGCGTCTCTTTTACACCTTTCAAGACAGCCGTGCCTGGCACGTCGGGACAGCAGAGGAGGCAACCGTCAGGTCATAAGCTGCAGCAAGTTTCCTGTTTCTTTGTTGATCCCATTCAAGAGTGTCGGCGGGCAGGTACACGGCTCTCATGCCGAAATCTTTTCACGCTGCACAGAGTGGGTGGGATGGGGTGGGCTGAGGCATGAGCGTTGAAACAAAACGTCTCTTTAAGCAATTCTGCCCAGTATGCTGAAGAAACAAAACTGTAATATTAATATGGAGGGGAATTATCGATTTATTTACAGCAACGTAACAATAATTATTTAAGTAAAGCCAGCTCAGAGAGAAATCGAAAAGATATCGTGAAATATTACCGCCTAGCTCTTCATTTTATAAAAATAATAATAATGTATTATTATCTGCATATTAAGCAAATAAGAAAACATTAGTAACAGACAATAAACATACCTAGAAATGTTATGAGAGTAATTACCGCAGAGGCCAAAAGTTGAAAATCGAGGTGGAGCGTAGCGGAGCCGAGATTTTTAATTTGGACGAGGCAGTAATAATACTGTAACATTTTGTGGTATGTTCAGCATTTTATCGGTCAATCTCACGATTTATGCGAAAATTTATATTACTGCGATGTAAACATATGAATTCTGTTGTTGCGGCATGTTACTATGATATTGTGGGGTATTGCTTGCGATATATCTATTTAAACAATATTCGTATACCGTGGTTTGAAAAAAGATGGATACAAATAATTATCCTGAAGTTAAAGATAACTAAAGAAATGACGTTCGGTGAGGAAGTTGGCGCGTCGATTTCCAGTGGCGACAACTCAGATCGTCAGTGATTACCGAAGAAGAGTTTCATTTGATGGAATGCGTGGAAAATGAAATTAATTTACCTAAAACACATTTTAACTGCACTATTAATGAACAATAATTATCTCAAAAACTACTATGAGTTACTTTTATTCTGAATTATTTGAATCTGATTTGTTTTCTACACCGACTTGTTTCTTTCTTAATAAACATTTGACTTGCGATGAATCAATGGTTGTTTATTCACGTTGTCAAAGATGTGAAAACCCGATGCTATATTAAATTGCTTAACTTACCGATAGGTACACGCCTGTAGGGTTGCATGTTAAAATGGGCTAAAGACGCATGTGACCGATAAAATTATTAAAATACTAATAAAATGTAACTAAGTAGTACATTAATAATTATTGAAAATAATTAATAAAAAGTAATAAAATATAATTATCTTAAAATGACCAAAAACTGACAGTCGAGTAAATGCTCAAAGTGACCACCGTTTATGAAGAGACAGGAGTTTACTCTTTTCAATGTAGTGGCTGCAGTACGTTGAAGAGTAACAAGGACAGAATACGTGCTTTCCCTTTCTTCCAACTAAAATTAGACACATTCTCTCAGCCCGAAATCTGAGGGCACGCGACCGGGCTTCGCTAAAAGTGAAAGGGCGTCGAAGGTATTTCACGCGTTGCCAAATTGGCAAAACAAGAGTTGGTGTTTCCAGACCTGGGTTGCAAGCACGGTGTAAGATATATAGGCAGGGACCGAATACCGAAATAATTGCGGTAAAGGTATTTATACCGGTATAGAAATACCTTTACCTCTATTATACCTTTATTCAAAATACCTTAAAAAATACCGGTATAAGACGTCAAATACCGGTATTTTTAGAGGTATTTTACCTTTATTCAACGTCTATACCGGTAAAATACCTCTAAATAGAGGTATTTTACCGGTATTTTCTCATGAAAATACCGGTATTTTCATGACAAAATACCGGTATTTCAGTAGAATCATACAGGTTTCGAAGGGAAACAATCTGACGTGTGGGCGCGCGAACGCGCGTGTGGGAGCGCGAACGCGCGTGTGGGAGCGCGAACGCGCGTGTGGGAGCGCGAACGCGCTTGTGGAGTCGTGCAAGCGTGTAAGGGAACGAACGCGCGTGTCGGGGCGCAAACGCGTGTGGGCGCGCGAACGCGCGTGTGGGAGCGCGAACGCGCGTGTGGGAGCGCGAACGCGCGTGCGGGGACGCGAACGCGCGTGTGGGGACGCGAACGCGCGTGGGTTGGGCGCGAACGCGCGCGTGTGGGAGCCCGAACGGGCCACTGATCGGACATTATCTTTTGTTCCTAATCCTTTCGCCTTAAATACACACTCTTTCACGCTCTACACTCTTAGACCTCAGGAGACCAGTCAGAGTGTTCCTATTAACGATTGAATGATTATAAGTGATTCCGAGCGCGGCAATTGCTAACCCCGTAAGTGCAGGGCGTTTCTACGAGAGGTGCCAGTGATCTTCCTCATTGCATGGCAAGATCAGGCGCCGACGTACCGTCGATTAGCGGGATTTCCCTCAACCAGGTATCTCCCACCAGCGCCCCCCTCCCCAGCCGGCAAAAGCTCCCGCGCGGTCTTCGGCATGTATGGCAGTGTAATGCATGTTAGTGTAAGTGTAAGTGAAGGGGTGAGGATAGGACAAGAGGAAGGAAAGATCGCGCGCGGTCTGTGGCCCGTCTATTAGGGTACTGCTCCGGCATTTCTCTGATATTGTTCGGAGAAACCAAGGAAAACTACCGATCAGGGCAGCCGGCCGCTAGAATTCTCCTCGGCCCGCGCGCGATCTTTCCTTCCTCTTCCTTGTCCTATCCTCACCCTCAAAACTCATAAATATGAAATTTAAGTGCTGTGAAGTATGGCAAGTAGTTTTTAAAACAATTGCAACGTGCCGCCTCTCGAAGTGCAGACATCGCCGCGCGTGGTCGGGCCTGCGGCCTCTGCCAGGATATGACCTTCGACATCAGTTGTGAAAGAACGAAGGCGATAGAAATCTGACATCGGTTGACAAGACTTCACGCAACGTTCCTTGGCGCATTCCGATTCTCGGAATCAGTTTCCCTTTGTAAGAACTGCGAGGGCTGCGCCGTTGCGTAGGCAGTTTCCGGAGGTCAGCGTTTCGACCCACGAGCATCTCCGGTTCGGCAGAGGATAACGCACTCGACCTATATACTCCACGCTATTAATTTCGTTTCGTAGTGAGTAGAATTGAAATATGAGAGAAGGATGTTTGACCGTAGGCCCCAACAAACGCTTTGCCGAATGTGTACTGTGTGTGTGTGTGTGTGTGTGAGAGAGAGAGAGAGAGAGAGAGAGAGAGAGAGAGAGAGAAAGAAATCGAAAGAGAACGAAAGAGAGAAAGAGAAAGAGCGAGTGTATATAGCGCGAGGGTGCATAGAGCGTGAGTGTATAGCGCATAAGTGTGTAGCGCGCGTGTGATAGGTGCAAGCGTGTGTTAGGCGCTCGCGTTTGTTCGGCGCGCGCGTTTGTTCGGCGCGCGCGTTTGTTCGGCTCGCGTATTTGTTCGGCTCGCGCGTTTGTTCGGCGCGCGCGTTTGTTCGGCTCGCGTATTTGTTCGGCGCGCGCGTTTGTTCGGCGCGCGCGTTTGTTCGGCGCGCGCGTTTGTTCGGATCGCGCGTTTGTTCGGCGCGCGCGTTTGTTCGGCGCGCGCGTTTGTTCGGCGCGCGTTTGTTCGGCGCGTGATTTTGTTCGGCGCGCGCGTTTGTTCGGATCACGTTTGTTCGAATCGCGCGTTTGTTCGGCGCGCGCGTTTGTTCGGATCGCGCGTTTGTTCGGCGCGCGCGTTTGTTCGGATCGCGTTTGTTCGAATCGCGCGTGTGTTCGGATCGCGCGTTTGTTCGGCGCGCGCGTTTTTTCGGATCGCGCGTTTGTTCGGCGCGCGCGTTTAATCGGATCGCGCGTTTGTTCGGATCGCGTGTGTGTTCGGATCGCGCGTTTGTTCGGCACGCGCGTTTGTTCGGATCGCGCCTTTGTTCGGCGCGCGCGTTTGTTCGGATCGCGCGTTCGTTCGGCGCGCTCGTTTGTTCGGTGCGCGCGTTTGTTCGGCGCACGCGTTTGTTCGGCGCGCGTGTTTGATGCGCGCACGTGTTGGCGCGCGCATGTGTTTGGGGCGCGTGTGTTTGGCGCGCGCGTGTTTGGCGCGCGCGTGTGTGGGCGCGCGCGTGTGGTTAGCTCGCGCGTGGGTTTGCCGCGAGCGCGTGTGGCACGCGTTTGTGGCGCGCGCGCGTTTGTGGCGCGTGTGTGGGGCACGCGGCACTATTTCCATTGAAAATACCGGTATAATACCGGTATAACCTTTATGGACGTCCATACTGGTATAGACGTCCTATAAAGGTATTTTACCGGTATAAAATAATAAAGGTATTTTATACCGGTATGAAAAAATACCGGTATTTTACCGGTATTTTTACCGGTATTCAATACCTTTTCGGTCCCTGTATATAGGTGTGTCAACTAGCCGCCTTTTGGACAAAATATTTGAAGCCAGTTTGAGGCTAGTTCCTCGCTTATCAGTACGGTGCGCACGATCGAGTTGGGCATTCATGACGGCGTCTCGCAATTTAGTGGCTTCCATCAGAGGTTACAAAGCTATTAAATGGATCACCATCTTGTCCCAAAAATGCCCAAGTCGTTTGCAGCGCTTACATAGCGAGAACTGTGAGAACTAGCCTCACATTAGCTTCAGTTTTAGACCGGGAGTGAACGCACCTATATCTCTTACACCGTGGTTTCAAGATACGATAAAGACCCGGTATGTCCGCGGAAGTTCTTATTAAAAACCCCTTACTTAGGGGGAGCGGTGCACTACACCAGTTGCACCACCCTTGATTATACCTATTATCTTTTTCTCCGTCTGTATAGCTTACCCTACTACTTCAGAAAGACAGACAAGTATACACAACATACAATTTGTAAGAAATTAGATAACAACTAGAAGATATGAAGAATATCATTTGAGACGACTGCAAGCAAGTATGCGAAAATGGAATCAAGAGGATAAAAATATGACAAAAATATGAAAATTCATGAAAAAATATGACCATAATATGAAAATTAAACGCAAAATAACCGAACGGCAAAAAAGCTAAAATATGGCTTTATATTACACATGAAAATTGCATAATTTTAGTAATTGTAGATAAAATCATGCTTATCTTACATTTTTCGTGGGAAAAAAAAGGCAAAGAAAAAATATATGACTTGTCATAAACATCCAGCCCTTATTAACCAACACCCCTCGCCACCCCCAGAAAAACCATCGATGCGTATCATCAGTGTGTGATACGCATTTTAATTCTTTACCTTTTACATGGTCAAGAACAAATGTTGAAATAAAGACAATATCACATCTAATGATTGCAAGTGGTTGAGAAGTCCTTAACATTTGTTTTTATGTTGAGAGGTCTATATTTCGAATCAATAAACAAAAGCGAGGGTTAAAAAATAAACCCTGAAGAAACCCTGTTTCTACTCACTTCCGGTCTTATGCCGGAACTCTTTGTGCTTGGTAGTTATATCTCTGTGATACATGTGTGTGTATGTATATATATATATATATATAGTATTAATATATATATATATATAGTATTAATATATATATATATATATTAATAATTTAATTTGTTATGGAACACTAGATAAAATACAATACCTTTCATTTTTGTGTTAAAGACGGAATTTAAAAAATTGAACTGACTTGAAACCTAGTGCTGCTAAAAAGAGCTTTTATAATTTCACACCTTTTTTTCTCGAATGCGAACGCATATACGTAGTAATGTACGTGGTACAGAGACAGAACAAATTTAAATTGTTTACAGCATTGTCGCCGTGACCGGGAATTGAACGTGGATCTCCTGTTTACGATCTCCTGTTACGAGTTGCGGCACAGAAAGGACAGTACTGCTGCGGAAAATCGATTCCGAGATTTTAACCGAAATGCACCGTTGGGATTCCCCTTTTGAAAAATAAAAAATATCAATGTTACGTAACAATAAACGAATACCCCCTTACCTCTACATAACGCAGCGTAACACTGCCTCAAACCCTTTCCCCCTCTTTAGCGTTAAGTAATTGATGGAAGACCCCTGGGACATTTTCAAAATTGAAAAAAAAAATTGTTCCAAATTTTTTGATTAAATTTTGTTCAGATAGCGAATTCAACGCTTCATAAAATGGGGTAGGTCTAATTTTCGTTGAAATCTCTGATTTTCGAAAGTAGCAAAAGTTAAAAATTTTTTCGGCTTGTTATTACAACTAATATATTGAATATAGAGATTTCTTTCCTTAATGAAATCTGTTCTTTAAAGACAGATTTTTGAAATAAGGTCATGTACAATTTTTCTAAAATTTAAGTACTTTTCGCGTAATTTTGCGTGAAATATCGAAAGTTTTTAATTTTGTTTAAGCAGTCTTTTCCTCAGAAAACGACACCAATGTTTTATATTAAACGTTGACCTCGGATAGCTTTTTGAACGTTTAAGGGAATGGTGGAGGTCTCGTGTTCGTTGAAATACCTGACTTTTCGAAAATTAAAAATTTTCGCCGTGTTCCTACAACTACAATTGTGAAGATACACTTTTTAAAAAATGAAATGTATTCATCAAAAACAATTCAGTAAATAAACACCGGAAGGAAGACACCGAAACAATTTTGAATATTGGCAATTTTCGAAAAATGAGAGTTTTCAATGAAAATGAGACTTGGATAATTCTCTTAAGCGTTCTTTACACTATCCAACAATAAATTTAATCAAAAAAGATGGAGTCATTTTTTTAATTTAAAATTGTCCCAGAGATTTCATGTTAAGTATTCCCCAAATTTAAAATATCTGTTTCAAATTCAGGACCGCGACATCAGCCATATATGAATGGGAATATAAATATTGGAGAAAATCGGTTGAACGGTTTAACCGTTAGCTTTATTCACAGACAGATGGACACACGGACAGACAGACGGTCAGACGTTTTGCCAGCAAACGATTTTTCGCTATCAAGTACCCACAAAACGTGGATTGTGGCTACATCACGTGTAACAGGATATTTTTTCTTCTAAATTTAGCAACTTGATATAACCACTTTTTCGTTAATATGGCCCTGTAATAAGAGTTTTTCTGCCGAGAATTCGCCGTTTTTTCGAGCAGCATTACAAAACTTTCTTTCAACTGCGTAAGCGGTAGCAAGAAATTAACTAGTGGTTCTACAGTGTGGCACAGACTTTCCCGTATTATTTTTCTATATCCTTGGGTCTGGGCTAGCTATTCGGAATTGCCACATACTCGTGCCAGCTGCTACCTAACGCCGCCCAAAGTACATTTTTTGACATTTTCCTAATTTTTCCGTTTCCTAAAGGTAGAACGGAAATATTAATTGTAAAATATTAAAGAACAATAAAACCTCGTCCTAAATGTCAATTTACTTTCAAAAATTTGGAGCCGTTTTAAAAAAAATGACGTTTAAGCACTACTAAAAATGCGAAATTTGAAGCTCTTTTTCACACAAAACTTTTGAGTTTTCGAAACACTTCATGTAAAGTTATTTGAAGCACTTGCACTCACAAATACAATAGTGTTTACAAATTGCTGGAAATATGCTTATTAAAGGTGTGAGAAATCTTTTAAAAAATTACATTTATGTAATTTTTCCCCAAATTTTGCAAAAATTACATTTATGTAATTTTTGCAAAAACAAAAAATACCACAAATTGAACTTTACGTCATATAAAAGAGTGCAATTAGCACCATCTGTTCGAAACGTTTGAAGAAAAAATTTGTATCTATTTATAATAAAATGGCGTTTGAGCGATTCTGAAAATGCGAAATTTTGAGCTAGATGTCAGAGGCGTACCGCGTCAGCACGCGTCAGTATGCGTGATAATAATGAGAACGATGCAAAGGATTATTCAGGAAATGGGAAACGTTGAAAGTGTGTGAGAAAAAATAAATTTATCCTCGCCATAGAAGCCTGAAAGAAAGAAGATTGTGGTAGTTTTGGGCGAATTTGATAGACACATTGATACTTTCCTGTCTTATCGTATCTCGCAACCCATGAATAAATAGAAACACCACCTCTTGTTTTGACAGATTGACACGCGTGAAATACCATCGGCATTCTTTTCACTTTTAGCGAACCCCGTCCGCGTGCCCTCAGATTTCGGGCTGAGAGGAGAGAATGTGTCTTATTTGAGTGGGAGTAAAGAAAAAGTATTTTATTAGGTTTTTGTTACTTATTCAACTTTTGTTACTCGTGTGCTGCAGTCACTATACCGGAAAGAGTAAACACCTGTCTCTTGGTAAATGGTGGTCACTTTGAGCATTTACCTCGTTCTGTTTTTCTTAAGAAAATTATGTTTTCTTATTTTTATTAATTATTTTCAATAATTATTATTTTACTACTTATTTATATTTTATTAGTATTTTTAATAATTTTATTAAGATTTTCTTATTTGTTTAATTTGCATAATAATGACATAGTAATAATACATTATTATTGCTATAAATAATGAAGAGCTTCGTGGTAATGTTTCACAAAATATTTCTGATTTCTCACTGAGCTGGCTCTCAATAAATAATAATTATTGTTACGTTGCTGTTAATAAGTCGATAAATCAGACATAACTTCCCTCCAAATCTTCATTATTATAGTTTTGTCGGTAAGCCTCGTACCTGCCCGCCTAAGGGGGGAAAACACAGAAACTTCTTGATTGGGAAAAAACCAAAGATCTTAAAACTACACTAGATTGCTAACTCGCCCAGTCAAAGCATTGAATAAGGTGAAGCCGGTCGCCATATTAGAAACGGGCAAGAAAATGGCGGGAATTTGAATTCGAGTTGACAAGCTCATGCTCTTGAGGGAATGAATACTCAGAATTACGAACAAACATGATTATAAATAATTTATAACTCAAAATAATACCAATACTATTTATTTCATCAAAAGATTAAGTATTACATATGTTTGAACAGAATCTTTACTTGTTAAATAAGTGCACAAAAGTACATTGAAACATGAATACGCCTAATTTTTCCAGGTCGACCCAAAGAAGAGACGCCCGAACGAGGTGACGGCGAAGCGTCATCTTATTCAGTTGGTGTCTTTTACTGGTAGAGCAAATATCTGCAGCAAAATGTTTGGCCTGGGAGAAAAGTCTTATTTGTGAATAACTGTCCACTATTGAATTTATGAGTTGAATTTTATGTGGAACATCAGTTACAGCAGTGGCTTTAGCGCACTGATTAGTGCCTGAGAAAACGTTTTCATTTAAGGGCACACAACCGCTTTAACCCTATGTTTCACTTCCTTAACTAAAAATGAACTAGAAGCAACTTTATTTTGAAATGAAAAGACAACTGCTTCTCAGTTTCTACTACAGTTTTGTACACACATTCTGCAGCTGACACAAGACCACCTCTGTTTTTCACATCAACAAATCTTGTGTACTCTGCAAAATGTAACAGTGCACAACACTTTCCCTGAATAAAGCATTTACACAATTACAACATGTAATTCGTTTGGATAACGATCGAACAATAAAGCCACACACGTAGTACAGCACATTGCCCGTACACGTCTGTCCGTCCGTCCGTAGTACAGCAAATTCTCACAAGGTAGGCAAATAGGTAATGTAAGCAAGATAAGCAAACGAGCATGATAAACAGTATAATGCACAGTACGTACTTAAAGATGGCGCACCGGCCTCACGCTGGAAGGTCGAGTTACCAATCTACTTATAAGATCTTTGGGAAAAACACAGAAAGCGGAAGTTGCTGCAGCTTATGACCCAGCGTTGCCAGACGTCCCGCTTTTGGCGGGACGACCCGCTTTTTAGGACTAAAAGTGAATGTCCCGCGCAGTACAACCCAGATCACGCTTTTGTAAAATATTTCGATTTAAATTGTCCAACGCAAAAGAGAAATACAACAAAAAAGAAAAAGAAAGAAAAAAAAGCACGCGAAAGAAATCTCGGTGACAGTATCGGGTGAGTCGGTCGTCGCATGATGCAATGGAGTGAGACGGATCGTCGGTAGGTCGTCGCATTGCATCATGGGTCGTGGAACTAGCGGTGTCAATGCCATCGCAGATTGCAACGCGTTGTTCATTTTTTAGCGAAATGTTGTGTAATATCAGCTGCTGAAAGTTGATAACCCACTGATTGCGTTGTTTGTTATTGAAATTTGGATAAAAGTATCTGTTTTGATACAATTAAAATATTACTTATTATAGCTTTTTATTTTGTCCCCCTTTTTCCAAACAAACCACGCTTTTTCACTAAGATTTGTTAATAATAACTACTTACAAGAAAAATAATCTGACAACGCAATTATGACCTCACGGTCGCCTCCTCTGCCGTCTCGGGGTGAGAGGCACGGCTGCCTTGAAAGGTGCCAAAGAGACGCGGTTGCCAAATTACTAAAACAAGAACAAGTGCTCACAGACGTGGGTTTGCGAGGTATGCTAAAGACTCAGTGTTATACTGAAAATGTAGGCATAAGGAACAAATTTCCAATTCAAAAAAAAGCTCTAGTATGTTTAATTAATAAGAAAAACTGTAAATTTGTTTCGCTCTTGTCAAAATTTTTTATCTTCGAAAATAAGAATATACCTAATTTTTACAGATTCTCTATCTGATTAATTACCTATAATCATTTGACACCTCTAATATATTTTATGTAGAGTTGTAACGATTTAAAATAATGATTATTTTTTACAGAAGTCTGTATAATTTTCTTTTCTCACTCACCGCATAATCGCAGGTATCTCACGCGTTGCGTAATCACTGATATGGCTTTCAGACTCGAATTCACAAAATAATTTAGTACAGATTAGTGTGAGTGGAATGAATACAAAATACGACTAAAAAAATAGTGTGCCAGGAAAGTCTCTCCGCACTGGGCCGAGTCATGGCCTCCTATTAAAAAGTGCATTTATGTTGGTAGCAAACAGATCTCTGAGAAACAAGTGAAGGGGCCATCACTTTCAGTATTTATTATGATTATAGTGAGTGCGATATTTACGTTGACATGTTGCTAGCAACATAATATTTGTTGCAAGCCCTTTCACCAGCAATGTGCCACTGCGGAGGGACTTTCCTGGGACGCTGTATAATTTGACTGTCTCAGAACAATGAACTTTCTATTTTAAACATTTTAATTAATGTTGAACTTAGTAGTTACTTGGTTTGTGTTTTGTGAAATTTCCGTCCATCAGAATATTAAAATATTGTATCTATATTTTAATATTCAGAATAATAAGTGCACGGCTAATGTACTTTCAAATGAGATTCATATAATAATATTCTGTTCTCGAAAGATTCGGAAAGTGCTTGAGTATGAAAAATTATCAGGTATAATATCTTTTGTTTTTATACCTGTTGTTTCCATCCGATCCTAAATGAAAGTCACAGCCAACAACGTCACAGGCTATTCAGTCATATTCCAGGAAAGAGGATTAACGACCAGATCAGAAAGGGGTGCTTTCTAATGAATCAGGGGAAAAAGCCCTTTAGAGTTCTTTCGCAAAGGTAAACGTGGTCGCTTTGTACTATTCGTATTTTAAGATAAATTTCCACAATTTACATGAAAATTTGATCGAGTAAGCTGCAGTCGTCTGGCAAGAAAAAAAGTTATTCTCTTTTACATAAGAAAATAATGAACAGATTCATATATTATATTCAATTTTAAAATTGTTTGCTTGTATTTATTAGGAAATACTATATTTATCATAAACAATGATTAGAGAAAAAAATGTACTCACTTTATAATATTCAAAAAAAGCATATTAATACATCAGTGGTGAAAAGAAGCACCCCCCTCTCTCTCTCCTCTCTCCTCTCTCTCTCCCCCCTCTCTTTCTCCCCTTCCTCTTTCTCTCTCCCTTTGCGCGAACGCGCGCCTGAACGAGAAAAACGGAGAGCAGTCCAAATACACGCCGCTCGCTGTAACAGACTCAGGTTAGAGACAGGCGCCAGATATGGTTGAGGAACGTATATTCCGAACATATTCAGATTCGTATGATCTCTTTCAACTTACAGCTAGAGAGTCGTAGCTAAGGTCATGAGCGCCCTGGCAAGATTTGAATTTTGCGACCGAAGACTTATTTTCTAGGAAAAGGAAAAAAAAAACAGTAACTTTGTAAGCCTAACTTTGTAAGTTATGTTTGCATTTAGCATAGAACTAGTTCTTGCTTACTGTTATGTAGGGAGAGAAACAATTGGAGTGCGTACATTTAGGCATTACATAATCTCTTAAAAGTTTACTTTTCTGTCTTTTTCTGAGGCCAATTTGTCAATAATACGGTCTACATTGATACTTTTTTCAGTCATACTCAATCGACAGTATAGCGAGATTACTCAAACGTTTTTGACCAATCTGCGATCGTAAGTAATTTTTACTTTCCCGTATACGTACGTATGTATACACGGAGTATAGTATACGGAAAGTTATGTAATTCATCGCCGGGCCCTGATAACGAAAAAGTGGATAAATCGAGTTGCTAAATTAAGAAAAAAAAATCCCCATACACGTGCAGCCATAATCCCTGTTTTGTGGGTCCTTGATATCGAAAAACCAATTCAAAGCAAAAGCAGCCGAAGAATGTTGGCCGCGCGACTGAATGACAATTAGGAGCTGCACCCTTGTCGCGAAGTTCCTCGTTTGATTGTTCGCGAGATTGAACACAAACATAGTAACTAGGCTTGTCAATGTATGTTCGAACATGTTCAAATTATTACTCAAAGTTCGAACATGTTCAACGACTTTGACACTTTAACACGAGATATCTTTAAAAAAAGTATACTATAATAATTATTGACCATATTTTTTAAAATGTATATTTCACGTTAAAGCAATACTTGGCGTTTAAGTGTTATTAAAAATGTTCGATATAAATCTAACCAATTACATACCTTCTGCTCACGGTGACCGCTTCGCACCAAATACTGATTAGGTTGTATCGTTTTATTTAGGTGGTACTTTATGCGGAAGGCACGGTATTTTTTATTCGTGCGTTTTAGGGCAAAGGAAATTAAATGACGTTTTCGCCTGATGCATCACACACGGTAGGAATACGCCAACTCTGTTTCTTTTACATGCGATGGTAACGTCGCTCTAGCGGCGAAGTGCCAAAGAAGGTAGCGTGCAGTTTTCAATTTGTGTTATGATAGATACGTAAATGTTGACAGAAAAGTAATTATAAAATGATTTTTTGAGATATGAAATGGAAGTTATTATTCGATGTGGATTTTATTCCTGCCCGTCAACTTGCTCCATCTCATAGTGTTGCTATTGCAACGGTAATAACGGACCGTCAACATTTGTGAAAACATCTTACGGATGTAAATGTACATTTTATTGAAATTTACATTACTTTTTTGTCCTAATTTAAATTAAATCTGAGAAATTTTAATTGTTTCAAAATTATTATAAGTATTAGTTATTCTTCAAACATTTTATAACAATTAAGAACATTTCATGATAAATATCTAAATAATTTCTAAATTTATTTTAGAGTAATTATTTTTTTAAAAATTACTGTACTTAAAAATGATAATTAATAACAACAAAATTGTTTTCAATATTAATACTTACAAATTTATATTTTTAATAAAATCAATCTTTTAAGCATTTTGATTTTTAAATAATTGAAAAAATTTAATTTTCAATAGATACACAATCTGTGAACATATTTATGAATTATTAATTTTCTTTAAAATCTGATGAAATTCTTTTTTCGAAAACAAAAAAACAACAACAACAACAAAACAACTTTTAAAACCTCCAGAAAACCGTATAGATGTTGACTTACGGGAACCGTTCCTAATCTGCGTAGGGCGCTTATCGAATCAAGTGTAAGTTTCTTATGTGAGTTATATTCATCTTTTAATTTGTGTGTGTGTGCCCCAGCGGCTGGCAGACTGTGGGTCTACAAAGTGCTCGGAGGGGGGGGGGGGTGCCAGATGTTTACTAGTTGAGTGAACTGTTCATTATCTCAATTATTGATTAACTAATTAGAAAATTAGAATAGTGAACATATAAAACTATCTTTTATTTAAAAAACTCGATTAGAACTGACTTTCCCTTTTTAAGAGTGCTTGCTACCGCGCAGGTCCACACAGTTGTCTTAGTTGTGGTCGCAAAATTTAAATATTGTGCGTCAGTTGTGGTCTCCAATTCTAGCATCGAAAGAATTTTCAGTGTTATGAAAAATGTTTGTGTCGGCGGACGTATCAGAGTTGAGTACAGTTCAGTCAGTTCGAAACGAGCTGTACATTTTTTTAAACACTCCTTATAAGTGTACGGAAGTTGAAGAATTATTCAAGAAGTTTATAACGTTTTAAAAGCTACTCAATCAAGCAAAAAGTATTGTCGAAAATAGTTAATTGATTGAGCTAAATAACTAGTCAAATCAAAGGAATGTTATGCAAAGATAATTATAGTAACGCAGGCAATTGCGATGTTAATGTTTAATTATAAATTATTGATTACTATACCCCTATGAGATCGTATAATATTAAAGCAGATGATTGTTATATTAATATATGAAAATGTCATTGTTCAAAATATATCTATCTTGTCTTACTATTCACTCCTGTCTACCCTCCTCTCCCGGTTCACTATTTTCTGAAGACGTATTTGGCAACCTTGAGGGGGGGAGGTCGCCCCTAAGGGTGCGCTCCTCGCAGCCGCCCGCCCGGCCAGCCCCTTGCTACGACGCTGTTTAGAAGTAAACCTTTTGATATAATATATATTGTCACCGATCTCTCTTTTACTATCAGATCGAACGAGCAGATTATTTCCACTCGATGAGTAAGTGGCATCGATGGAAGTCACTAGAATATGCCTACCACAGGTAGCCTGCTCCTGCCGTAATACAAGGTATGGGTTTTTCTTTACGATACTAAATAAGAAAACCAGGTTCAAATAAATTTAACCAGGAGAGTATATTCTTTCATTAAGATACACTTAAGTCTGTTGAATTGACTATATTCGGTAATTTACAATGTTTTAATACATAACGATCAATGTTTTATTACATTTAAAAATAAAAGCCCTACCACACACACATAATAATACAGTGATAAAAAAATGAAACACTTTCTGAAAAAAACATGTATGTGCAGATACACTTATATACACGATGTACAGAAAGGAAAACATACATGGGGAAATGTTATATACAACCGTTTCCAATTTGAAAATCTGATGGATCAATCTTTGGTTTAATTCACATTCCTCATGTTTTTAATAACTCAGTTAACATTTTAAAAATGAATTTTATCTTGTTTTTCTGTACCCTTTTCTCTCACTGAAAGTAATGCAATGAAAATCAAGACTTGCTAGCACCTAGCACCTAGAATGCATTCTTCGAATTACTTCAAAAATATAATATGGAATTTATTTAACCTTTACTCTTTAACCTTTTTAACCGTTTTAAATGGCCATTCTGTTCCATAGAATTTTCATTTTAGAATAATACTGAGAATTTGCTGTTGGAAAGTATCTGTATTCTAATATGACAGTGAATTCTTGAAATATAATTGATATTGAAATCTCGATCCTATGTTACCAAATGATCTGTTTTCTATGCACTACAACACTGTAGGGGGACAAGTTTGAAATCTCCCTTTTGGGAGGAACTTAGTTTCGCGGGCTTCTCCCACCGCTGCTACAGTGCCAGATTAGCTGAACCTACTGCGCGCACGCGATTCGTCGCCCTACCCCAGCAAAGAGGGGCTATAAGTCATCAATGTCACTGCAGCCTTCGCTGTATGACGTCATTGCCGTCCTCAGAGGAACTGCCCCGCAAAGAAACGATAATTTTGACCACTTTTGCTTTCGTCGTCATGTCTGCTTTCATATATTCTTTTTCGATTTTCTTAACGTATTCACAACACTTCGTCCATTGATTTGGGCAATATTCAGAAAATAATATTCGGCATACATTTTCTTTAACTCAGAGACGGGTACCGATTCTTTCTTATTCTTAATGGAACTCCAAACAAATTCGATGGAATTGAGATCGGGATGGTAAGGAGGGAGCTTGATGTTCAGGTGATATTACCTGCAAACGGTTGTCCTAGTGTTAGAAACAAATACACACAATATTACGCCTGCGAACTTCACTTGAAATTAGGCCTACGCTAAGACACGCCACGCTGCACAGCACTCGAAGACGAAAGGGACAGGACTGAGGACCAGGGGCGATGCTTCCTATACATATGTTTCTTTTACTGAATTTTAATACATTAAGAGTCAGCGTTTGTACAGACAGCTGAAACTGTTTTGATTTGGATGGCTGACTCTTTTACTGCTGCACGTTGGGCCCACGAACAAAGCAGACTGTCTATGCCAGGGCCGTCAAACGGAGCACGTACGTCAGGGCCGCTCAACCATTTGCTCCGAGGAGGAGCCTCCCGTTGCTCTTTTCTCTTTCGCCGCAGAAAGAGCAAATGACGTCATCAAATATCGATCGGTGGCATGTGGCACAGTGGGTCGCGTCGTATTTCTACGGGGTATTTTCCGTTGTTCGGAATGAAAAAATCTCACAGCTCTGGAAAAGGATATTACAATAGAAAAAACAATATAATACTTTGTAACATTAATTGGAACAGTTTCTAAATACAAACGTATTAGTGTAATTTGGAAATTAAAAAAAACGACAATTTGCAATGCAGCATGGAAAGAAAAGTATTATTTTGCAGATTGCGCCGGCAATACCAATTGTTTATTTGCAAAAAAGGGGCTCAATAACATAAAGAAATTTAATAGCGGTGACATTACACAGTTTATCATGCTGCTGAATATGAAAAGTATTATAAAGGTTGCACAAAAATGTGATTAACTATAAACTAGTAATAAAAATATTAAAAATAAAGGAAATTAAAATTAAAAAATGAAGTTGATTGCAAAATCAAATACTCCTATTACACCTTTTAAGTGTTTTTTTCTCGCAATATACTTTCTATAATTTGTAAGAGATGACATGGTGCTATTGAGCCGTAACATGCATTTCAGATGGTGAACTGTAATTGTACTTTTCATTCGAGATTTACAAATTTACAAAGCAGCAAAAAATTGCTCACAGTTGTATGTCGATCCAAACGTACTTAACAATCGAGCAGCATTACGATGCACTTTTGGAAAACGGTTTGTGGGAAGATCTTTTCCTAAACGCTCACGTTCTAGTATCGATATTGCAATAAAATGAAACTCTTTTGTATTGTGCTATTTTACCTGTCAAAACAACATAAGAACATCAAAATACGTCCAAAACTTACTTCTAGTGAGGCATTGTTTTTCAGAACACTGAAAACTTCCTTTGTTCTTCTTCAGCGTACTTGTCATTTTCATCAGCATGATTAAATGTATAATATCTTTGCAAATTAAACTTATTCACGTGATTGAACCCTTTATGTAAACTAAACATTGGTATAGCTGCCGTAGTCGGCGAAAAGATACTTTTCTTCCCATACTGCATTGAAAATTGTCGGTGTAGATGCTCTGGTCTGTGAAGTGCTCGTGTCGACTTCCATGTTTCCGCGACTAGGAGTTACCGGGACACTGTGACAGTGGTTATCGCAAGGCGCGCAACGCTCTGGCTCCGGTGTCCCGCTCTCGGCTGACAACAGGGCTCCGCGCTGCCGATTTGCTCTGCTTGAGCGGCCCTGACGTACGTGCTCGGAGCGCGCTTGCGCTCCGCTAGGGCACCCAGGGCCCGCGGCCGAGAGGAAGCTCGCGCTCCGATTTCTCATGGATGCACAGAAGGCAGTCGTGGCGGGGCGCAAGAAGACGTATAAAAAATTTGTTCGAGTGGGCTCTTATATACTGCAAAATGTACATCAACTTGTGCTCTCCAAATCATTTTTAAAACGTTTGTATTATTTTAATATGTTTTTAGGAAAGTTTTCATAAATGCAATTTTGTATTAGGTAAAAAGTGTTTAAAAACTTAGTGTATTTACATAATGTATCCGATTTTACATACTTATTATATATTTTTACTGTTTTCATTACATATTTATGACCGTTTTTTCACGTTTTTGACTTTCTACATATTTTTCTGGACTCTATTCATCATTATTCTATAATTTTTAAGTGCTTTTATTGCGTTCATTTTCACACGAAAGATATGCACATCGTATTTCTTTAAATGTTTATTTTCAATAATAGTGTCAGTGCTTTCTGAAATTATGATACACAATATTTATCTTGATTTAATATATATTTTGATTGATATTTATTTTCTCACAAATATTCATTAGAATTAATGATTCTCTTATATTGCTTTCTCTAACACTAAGTAGAAAACGTGCGTTAATACTTCCGTGGTGTAATGATCAATGCTTGTATGACTGCAGTTTTTATTTACATGTCAATTTCCACTTAAAGTTCGTAAAAATTAATAAATGTCTCTTTATGATATACCAACCGGCGTGTTTCACCCAACTCGCCACATTCGCACGATGTTTTCTCACCCCTGCTTCCCGCCTGTAACTCGAGTGACTTCGCTAAGCTGATATCGCCGCGTGCCCCAAACCTTTGCGAAGGCCATTCGCGTGCTCGATCGTCTGACGGCCCTGGTCTATGCGTTCAGACCCCCATCCCCCGACCGGCCACGCCGCCTGGCGCGCAGAGCGAGTGAGAGAGCAATATTTTCAGGGGAAGTGAGCGGTTGATGGTGGGAGTCACCCCTCCTCGCGCATGCGCACTCGAAGGGAGCTTTCTGTCTTGCTGGCCTTTAGCAAAGTAGTTTCTGATTCTCTATGGGGGAGAACATGACGAAACAGTTTTCAGCGCAAAGTTTGGACTCACGAATACCACTGGACGGTTGGATCCGCACGTTTCGTAAAACGTTGCAGTCACTCGTCGCTCAAGGTGAGCGGACTGTGATTTGCTGCCACTGCTATACAGGAGTCTAAGGATTCCCTTGCCTAGCGTGACCTCGAGGTCCCATCGTCTGCTCCATTTTCGACGAACAACCAGCCTCTTGCGTCGATGTGCGTCGTTTTTAACTGTCAACTGGGGACTTGCCTTCGAAATTATTACCGGTAACGTGCGGTCACTGTGACGGGGAAAGTTTTAGACTGATTATATTTGTTATTTCATTTCACATCGAATTAACAATTTTTTCACGTTAACAGAAGAATAATAAAGAGAAATATCGAAGAGTTTACAGTTTATAAAATAAACAGAAAATAATATAATTTTTTAATTACTCACTGAGAGAATTCAGGTCATACATTGCTCCACATTTTTTCTTCGGAGTTGACGATTGAAGTGCGCATAGAAAGGCTTTGAAACGATATTGACTACATAAAACAAGCTTTATTTTCATAAGAAAATAGACTGTTAAATGAAAATTATTTACTAAGTATAAACATGCATTACCAAGTATAAACTTCTACTACTGATGAGGTGCGGTCATCGAGACCGATCCGTTACTTCAACAAATGGAAAATATAAAAATATACTTGGCGATTTGTCAACGAACAAGGACCCAAATTATAAGCAAACTCGTGAATTGAAAATGGAAAGCATAAAAATGTTACTTGACAAATTTGCAATGAACAACATAAGGTGTACGTGTGCGACACTAACTTTTGAGACGTGTGAGGCGCGTTTTCCAAAGAAGTGTGAGGTACATCTATCATAGAATAAGAATATAAGTCGATGATAAGTTCATTATGTATTACATACTGCTGGCAACCTTCAATGCCTACTATTTCCTCTGTAGAACAGCAAGCGGCGGCATTGACTTAAGGGCGCCTCAGGTTTAGATGTCAGAATACACATTTCAAGTTCTTTTATTGATGAATAATTTCCTCCCGTCTATTAGTATTCGGGTGACAGAAAATCGACGTGGGATAAGATTCCATGTTTATGCACCATAATTTGCCCAGGTGATTTTCATGAGAATCTCGGCAGGTGGTGATTACGAGAACTTCCCTCGTACCTCAATCGGTCACCCATATGCAGGCCACCGCTCCCCGGAGAGCAAGTGCTGACAGTGCCCGACGTTGGAATTGCAGACGCTCGCTGGAAAAGAAAGGGAACGCAATGCGCTTATGCAGACGAATGTGAGCCGCTGATTGTCACGAGCCAAATGTGGGTGGCTCAGGTCATCAACTGGTGTCATTGCAATGCCAGTGACCGAGAGGGTTCGATTTCTTGTACTTTCTATTACAAGTTTTCGAACAACTGACATGCGAGCGCGTATCAACATTTATTTAACCCATTAGTGCCCAGAATAATTTTTTCTTGATTTTCATTGTTTTAGACATTGAATTTGATTATATTTATTTAATGAAATGCTTTAATATGATAAAAATAAATGTCTTACATGTCAGTTAGTAGAAATGCCCCGTACCATAAATGGTACGCTAAGCACTAATGAGAGCAAAATAAATAGAAACTGGTTTACATTATTTATTCATGAAAATGAAACATAATACATTTATTTTAGTTCAAAATACTGATATTGATTCAGTTTGACAAGATAATAGATACTATCGTGTATGATACTCAATGAAGCAGTCTACACATAAGCCAACATCACACTTTCTGCACTGTGTTCGAGCTTTAGTGCTGCAGTTGGAACCTGCACATTTCCTTCTCTTCTCATCTGGAATTTTTTGAATCAAATGATCCAGACGGTCAAAACGTATGTCATTACTGTTCATTAATGCAGATGTTTTGCCTGGTCCTTTTGGTGGCACAGAATACTTTTTGAGATACACCTGCACTAATTCTCTACGAAAATTCAGATGGGTGATTGGCTGCAGTCTTCTAAATAGTTGCCAGGCATTGTGGATGGCTACATCAATCAGCCATGTGAATAATGGCCAATACCACTTCCGGTTACGTATATGTATACGATACTGACCGATATTCTGGTCCATTCTGTCAGTTCCTCCCATAAATTTATTGTATTGTGTAAGGAGGAATGGACGAGGTACTTGAATGTGTTTTTTCTCTTTTTGGCTATATCTTCTTACATTAGTAATAGGATTTTCTCCGTAGATATTCGATGCAACACATACTGCAGAATTATCATTCCACTTACAGAGAAAGATTCCGTTGTCCTTATCTATGGCAGAATGAATGCTACCCCTTTCCAGCTTCAATATTTCAGTCTTGCTTAGCAGTGGGCAGTTCTTTGGTATTCGGTTCTCCCTTATCGTGCCTGTACCACCGTAACCATGATCTCTTAAGTGGATTAACAAGTTGAAACTTGTGAACAAGTTGTCGAAGTAGAAATGAAATGGCAGATTTTTCACTTCAGGTGGCATGCTGTTTATCATTTCTACTAGTGGAGCTGTTGATTTGCCAAAAGTTTTGTCTGCCTCAGAATTGGCAGTAATAGACTTTCCCTGATATATTTCGAAGTCTACCAAGTATCCACTAGGAGTATTCAAGGACCAAACCTTGTATCCAAAACGCAAAGGCTTTCCCCGAATGTATTGTTTCAGACTATGCCTGCCAAAATACCTCACCATACTTTCGTCATAGGACAAATTATTTTCTGGTGAGAAATATTTGGAAAATCTGAATTTCATATGGTCTATCAATGGCCTGATTTTCCAAAGTTTGTCTTTATTTGTTGGATTGAAATCATTATTATTTACGCAGTGCATGAAGCGTAAAATAAGTTCAAATCTGTTCCTTCTCATGGAATTATACACAAGCTCATTGTAAGTATCACTCTGAGTTTCCCAGTAATTCCTTTTTGAAGGCAATATATTATAACCACTGAGAATCAGAATACCTATGAAACATCTAATTTCATCTGCCAAAATATTAGGATCTGGATAGTTCTTACTTAGAGCGTACCTATTGGACTCTTCAACAAGTATGCTGATTAGATCATTATCCACAAATAATTCAAAAAAATCAACAACACTTAAAGCTTCAAATCTAGGAACTTCTGGAGGAATGAATTCCCGATTATGGTTTTCAAAATCACCCGTTATCCATTCTGTATCTCGTACGTGTTGAGGATAAGTGCTTGGGGTATTCTTTGGAGGCAATTGTGACGCAAAACATCCGTTTTCAGAAATTGAAGGACAATTAGTATTACTCACTTCAGAGGTTCTTTCCTCCCCATTAACTGTTCTTACCTCCGCTTCTGCAAGGAGTTGCCGTTTACTGAGATTGTCGGGAATACCACCATCATCTTCATCCCCGGAATCTTCATCAGATAAAATACTACAATCAGGTGGAGCAATAAAAAGTGCTTCAACATCTGCGTTCTCAAATCAAAGATCGAGGGCTTCTTTTACTGTAAATCCTGGAGCAAGACTCTTAGAAAATTCTCTGAAAGTACAATCATAGTAAAATCAACAAAAACTAATAACTTGTATAGATATCTGTTTTGTAAAACAAATATAAGTTTGGTAATTATTAGAAAAAAAGCATTGCATGTAATGAAATAAACAATACTCGAACCAATACCGATTAGCATGTGAATATTTGAGAATCTCGAAAACTGTTTTTGGTAGTAATAATAATAATAATAATTATTATTATTATTATAATAATTATAACAACAAATGACAAAAATGCGTAAAAACTGCCAGCATTTCGTCAAAAGATCGAAAATGAAATGTAAAGTGAAATGCTCCCATTAGAGCTTAGCGTACCATAAATGGTACAGCGAATTTTCTAAGAATATAAGTTTCTTGCCAACAATGAGAGGGAATTCATTGAATGAAAATACTGATTATTAAGTCTTTTATAACGTTCATACAAAATATGTGTTTTGTTGATGCAACCATTTTCAAGTTGTACTCACTCTTCATCCATGTTGTCTCGAACGGAGCGAACAAAAAAATAACTTCTAGAAAAGAAAATTCTTACTAGGCTCTGACGATGAATCGACGCAACTGCTCTAACAAATCTGAACACGTGGACGTTAAGGAAAAGAGACATGCACGAAACAAGTTTAAACTTGTCCATTTCAGCATCTGAGCATGCGCGAATTCAAACCGCAATTCGCGTACCATTTATGTCCCGCTAGGCACTAATGGGTTAATAAACGGCAACAGTAATAGATTTAATTTTTGAGTAATACATTAGTAATTAGTACTGAATATTCCAAATGGTTTGATGTGATTGTGCTACAGTGCCAGGTTGACACGCTTCCTGTTCGTAGTACGGGAGAAAATGGAAGGGGGGTATATCACACACGCTAGTCACGACAGCGCTGGATTGTGCCGTGTGGGTCCGTGATTTCTGAGATTGGCATCTTAGCGCTATGTTTATGAACTATTTTTTAATTCTTCTACACGAAATCGTTTTTTGGTCATATGTACGGGTAACGAGACTTGTGCATCAATCAAGTGTTTTGTCACTTTTGACACATCAATCAAGTGACAAAAATTGGTCAAACATTTAATCGATAATTCTTTTATATTTTATGCCCTCCCGCACTCTGGAACCGCCACTACATTGAAACCTTCAATATACACATGTTTTGCAACAATTCTTTCATTGTATTCTAAAGGTAACCAACTAAAAATTGTATCAATCTATTTCTTTTTTGAGAGGAATTGAATGAGTTGTTGATCATAGGCAGCTACGGTACCAAAACCACGTAAAGTTTATTAAATGCATAAAAATCACGTTTTTGAAAGAAAATTCCTAGAATCTTGTGGATGGATCCATAAAAAAGATCAGTTCCTCACCAGGAAGTTGAGATTCGTTTCATTTCTATTCAATAGTGGATAAGATGGACCTCTCTGAAGCTGGCTAGCCATTCATAGCGGACCATAATAAACTATATGCCATTATTTAGTAATTATTAATTACTCTTAAATTATCATAATTTTAAATTAATTACGCCAGACATTTTCTTAAATATCGCTTTAGGCTAAAGCTAGCTAGCCAACAAAATAGAGCTAAACAAAACAACAAACAAAATAGAGCACAACAAATTAGAAAAAATTAACAATAAAGTATTAATTTATTATTATTTAATTACTCCATTTGAACATCATTACAAGAACAAATTGTTTAAACAATTTGAAAATATGTACCAAAACACAAAAAAGTTGAAGAAATCATAAAATTGTTCCTTACCGGCGGAATCCTAAAATGTTTGTACTGGTTCCATCACTAGATATCATTTGTTAAAAATAAATTGTTTAATCTCCGTACAGTTGTTTTAAAATCGCAAAGCGCATTAACACAAAAATGCCGCTTACCGGCACAAAATTTAAAAAATCTTAAAATTTAATACCGGCGGACCACAGATGTATTAACACTACTTTGTTAAATATATTTTATTTTATTAACTAAACGGGTCACGAATTAATTAGTCCATTCATCTGTTTATAATGAGGCCTTAAGTATCATTAGGACGTTCACACGATTATCTTTAAAAACAAATATGCACAGAAAAAAAACTATTCGGGGTAATAAAGAAATGTTTGCACAGAGCGCATCATTAGATATCTATTGAATTAATAAAAAAGTTTGAATTAATTACTTTGCCTACTTGACTCTAAAATCCGCCACGTTTTCCCACGAAAATCGCATTTCACAGACAGAATTTAAATTATCTTAGAATGAATTTTTACCGGTGAACCACAGGCTTACCAACACGATTTTGTTACAAACATTTTATTTTTACTGATTAAGGGGTTCCAGATATTCTCCAGTCTTGCAGGGCAAATGGACAAAATACTACTAAATGTACTTTCTAAGCGTAAAGTAAAGGTGCTGGTGCACGTGTTTCTAATCAATATTTTTGAAGAGGGAAGTTGGGAAATTTGGTATGAACAGGAACGGTGGTTTTTTCAGAAGAAAGGTAATTTTGTCATTGAACATTCTATACCTGGACCTACCTCTCTCTCGCTCTTGTAATCCCCCAACAGCACCTGCGGGACACGAAGCAACCCTTTGTCCGCTGGGCGAATGAAGTTAGGAGGGGTTGAATTACTGTACTCCGGGAAAACCTGGTAATGTTGCTCTGTGAAGAGGGTAGGTCTGGTGAACACAAAGGCGGCCTTTCTTCACCTCCATTTACTAGATTTTCCACGGTAAATTTTGAAAATCTTCCCGAGCCAAACTGTCTGTTGTTTTCATTTTCGTCTTTGGGACCTTCGGAAGATATTACAAATATTCTTTGATTACTGAAAATTTACTGTCAAGGCTCTCTCAAATTATTTAAAAGAAGGGTAATGGCTACGTTGTTGCATTTTAAATATGAAAAACTGCGTTTGTAAAAGTCATGTTTCTACATAACTTGATATTGTGTTCGTGTTGAATTTTTTTAGGTTTTTACTTCTGTTCGTTGGTTAATACAATACCGTCTGATTTCGGAAGGTTATTACAACTTTTAATTTACATACGGATTCTCATATGCCTGCCAACATTATCCTTAAAGTATACGGAAACGATGTAGGCAATAATTAGAGAACATTTTTATTAATACAATCGTTGAATTTACATTGCAGTTATATTCACATTTTAAATGTAGAATATCACATAAAAACACTTTCATTATTTTACGTTTTCTTCTTATTTCCAATCCCTAAAGAGAAAATGAAAACGAAACAATTGGCATATAATTAAGAAAACCATTAACACCTTTTACCTCAAAACTATTGGGCTATATAAAAAGCTGATCAACTATTGAACAATTAAAATTTTAAAAATTGTAACAAAACAATTAGTTTAAAGGGGGGAAATGAAACCAACTTAAACGGTAGTTTCCGGCAGCTGAGTCAGCTGAATCTTCCCACATTTATTAGAAATTTAAATGTCATTGCCACCGCGACTACAATTTTGAATCAACTTTCCTTAGAACTCATTGACTGCTACCTGGTACTCTGGTCAGAAGTGATGAATTAGAATTTTGAAAGTTTTTCTCCCTAATATTCAATTTAAAAAAAAAATTGACATGAAAATTTTGAATAATTTCCGTGTTTGACGTCGGACGAGAAAACTGTATTGGAACATTCTTTAGAACTCTTTGGCCGCTACTAGATACTTTGGTCAGAACTGGTGAATTTGAATTCCGAAAGTTTTTCTCCCAAATATTCAATTTCAAAAAAAATGAACAAGAAAATATTGAATATTTTCCGTGTTTGACATCGGACAGGAAAACTGTATTAAAACCAAAACTAAAACCTTAATATGGTTGTGGGCCACATTGTTATTACTCGGACGATCCATACGTCCCCGTATTGTTGATCTCAGCCATTTTCTCGGTTGCTTTGTAATGGGGGGTGGGGAATAGAACAATTCGTGATATCAGGCTCTACAAGCATAAAGCAGTGAAAAACTTAGGGATGATTTTTCAAGAAAAATTTCGTTACATCTAAACTTAATCTTTCTTTACATTAAGGGGTGTTAACCCCGACAGGGCGCATGCGCTAGGCGCAATATTCTCATCTGACCTCTTTCGCGGGCCACAATAAATGGCATCGCGGGACGCCAGTTGGACAGCCCTGTTCTAGCCTATGGGCTGTCCAATGAGACGGTCCTTTTGCTAGAGTTGCGCCGTTTTCCTCCTCCCCTTTCTGACCCGCGTACCTGCCGTTTCCGGCGTCTTTTGTTTTGACAAATCCAAGACCTTTCATTTGCAGCCACGTTTTTAGTTGTGCATTCCATGTTTTATAGTTGTAACTCTACCTGCTGCATGCGGCGTTGCCTAGTTTCGACAACAGAGGAATGACGGCTTTGAATATTCGGATAGGATTGGTATGGCAGCTCTTCACAGGTTCTTCAGCCGCTGGCTAGTAGATTTTACCTCTGATGCAGTGGCGGATTTTCAGAGGGAAGGGAGGTCAGCCCCCCCCACACACAAAATTGATTAGCAACACTATAAGATACATGTTTTTTTAACCTAAACATTTTGAGAATTAACTTTGTCTAAAATTGACATAAATGTTTACGGCTGGTGAGTATACATTTAAAAAAAATGGTTTCTCTTGCTGCAAACATAGTGTTACAAATCAAGATGGAGCCAAGCAGTTCTATGTGTCACACATAGGTAGCACCACCAAGTACTATACTGTTTTTGTTAACTTTGCCCTGACAGGAAACAGCTGTTTCACTGCCATCCAATCGGGAACTTCTATTTCGCTAAAGTGACGTCACTATGGTGATGTTCAAGCTCCCGATTGGATGAAACCGTCAACAGCTGATTCCTGTTAGGGGCAAGGTTCTGAAAATCACAGTGTAGTACTGCTTGTGCCTGCATGATACCGGCGGCCCAAGCTGATGCGCACCTCCCTGTTGCCATGACAACGTCAGTCAGCCAATAAGAAAAGAGTAGTTTCGTTTTGTCCAGCTTTGGAGTTGGTTTTGCACGGAGGCTCTCGCGCGTCTGGCCGCCTCCTGTGAAGGCGTGTTGCGGTCATAGTGGGTGCCCTATGGATACGATGGGAACCATTGTGTGGCAGACCCAATATTTCAGTAGACACAATAAAATATCACGATATGGAAGTGCCTTTTTCTCGGAAGTGATCCTAAAAGAAGAGAAATATTAAATGTATTATTTTATTTGGAATGTTACCAAAAACAGTTAACCAGTAATCCAAAGGACATTTACTTTCAATTTTACATTATGATTCCCAGCCTGAATTTGTCTGGGCCTCCCCAAATTTTGAACCCACCGTCCACCACTACTCTGATGTCTTCCTATTTGCAACTCGAAGGACTCAACTCTTACTCTGTCTCTAGGCATTATTGCAAGCGACATTCTAGAAGCTACAGACAGACGTTTTCTCCTAATATTATTTACTAAATACACATTCAGTAAAATATATTATAACAATTATTTATTCGTTGCGTAACAGATAGTCAAACTATAGTATGAAGTACAAATACATTTTTTGTTAACTTTCATATGACAAAAGTAAAAAAGCTTGAGAAAGGAACATTGTAAACCTCGTAACTAGTGCTTAGATGCAGGGGCGGATCCAGCCGATCATTTGGGGGGGGGGGGGAGGTTTCATCGTAGATTTTTGTTAAATAATAAACATATTTGTTATTATATTGTAGTGTTTATGTACTGTAGATGGGGTACTATACAATATTATTGTTTAAATAATTACATAATTCGAACATAAATATTTCAATCAATTTTGCCAAATAAAGGAAGATAAACGAAAACTCTAGGGCTTTTGAGGGGCTTTGGCCCCCTCGATCCAACAGATGAAGGACTAATACTGTGTAATGTCCCTCCTGCGCGAGTGTTAGTTTCAAGCGTAATTCACGCAGGAGATCTTTCACGTTAATTGATCTGAGTGGTCTGGAAAAAGTGAGGGGAGAATTATTACAATAATGCTCATTGCTGTGTAGATTTAATTCCTACTCAAACCGTCACCATACATAATCTAGAGGGGGTGAGTGAAGGGGAGAGAGAGAGAGAGAGAGAGAAGGGGAAGATTGAGGAGGAAGGGAAGTCGAGAAGCGCTCGTGATGATCTCAGCCGCTTACAGGAGCACCAATCTCTCCCAGCAGGGGTGTTGCGGCTCCTTCCTGGTTCATGCTGTAGCGATGCGGCGTAGCGACTATCGGCGTAGCGAAGGCTCGTGGCGGCACAGGCAAAGATGTCTCGGGAACTGCCCCTCGTCCCTCCGTGCGTCCCGTACATATATATGTCTGTGGTTTTCGTGTTTTTCATAGTACTCTAGGGAAAGTCATGTAAGTAGTTGTAAACTTGATTTCCCTAGAGCTATTTTCCTTCTCAGTGCGGATGTGTTTCCCGCTAGGTATGGAGCTGGGGCCATGTGGTGAAAGTTGAAATTAGACCTTTGTGCTTTCTTTGATTTATTTTAACATTGCTCATCACAACTGCGAACCTGCCTTTTCATTTCTTAGGAAGCGAAGAAATAAGCACCGTGCTTCTAGTGATGCGACATCGACAATAAAACATCGATGTTTTAAACATTGATGTTTTAAACTGGTTTAGTAACCTCTAAAAAGTTCGTACAGGGCAAAATTTAACTTGGCAATGGCCCTGCTTATTAATTTATAATCAAGATAGCTTGCAAAACAGAGAAAAAATAAAACAAGTTGATAAAAATTAGCTCGAAAACGTTAGCACCCAGGATCATGACAATGGGTCAGAGCTTAGTCACTTCACATTACAAGGGTTCCAGAACAAAAGGAAAATCCTATGCCATGGCTGATACGCTGACCGACTGTCCATGCGCGAAATACGAGGAAAGACGTAGTTCATAATTGGGCATCGATATCATTTCGGGCGAGGTGAGTTT
>JAHLJT010009768.1:0-19905 GCA_031308135.1 Acheta domesticus
ATCGTACCAAGTGTGTAACAGTTGGAGATTTTAAAGAGGGCAGTCCAAACGAGACTACGATAAATAAAATGACAAATTATTCTAGACATGCTCTTGACTGTATTGCTCCTGATGGTCAAGAAATAGAGAGCAATTTATGTCACATTCAGTCATTGCATGTCCATTGAACCCGATAACACAACATACTCAAAAGAAAAATACTCTTGGAGTTTCTACAATTGCCAGACTGTAGAAAGTGTTCCTATTATCCATAAATCTATGAGCTGTAAATTGTCTCCTTAGGTAGTTTCCTGTTTACCAAATGCTGACATGAGATCAACTGTTAGAAAGTTTTCAAAAAGCCACACCAAATCAACATCCAAATAAGTTCCTTCACAGCATTCTGTAGAGCTAATGCCCGAAATACGTTTTTATTTCAAAATAAATTAGCACTATAAGTTCTTAGAACAAAAATGACATTAAATACGGGATGCTCAGAATATTTAGAAGCTATGAAAGAATTAGAGAAGAATGATACATTACCTGCATTAAATGTCAGTGAGCAGTGAGATAACCGATGATGTCTACAAAGAATAAATAAGCAATAGGAGGAAGTAATGAAGAACAATGGTCAAAAAGAGGCAAGACATTTCCAGAAGAGAAGAAAAAGAAATACGGCGCAGGCCACTTGTTAGATAAGTTTGAATCTTGAAATATTTAAATTCTGTTTTCTGATGATTCAGTTTAGAATACATTTCTTGTAGTTTAAAATCTCCTTGCTGAACAATTTAGCAAGTTTGAAATGAAATTTTCCGGAATTTGAAGTAAAAGAAAAAAGTAAAAAAAAAGTACCAAAAAGTACCTCAAAATTATTTTGTGAGTGCTGTGTAAACAAAACACTTTGTATTTGAACTGAAGGTGCATTTCTATTAATCGGAAAATTAATTTTACAGAATTTTTAACCATTCTCACATTAATAACGCATATAAAAACGTATTGTGTAAAATTTTCCTTATAAAATTTTATAAGGAAAAAAAATAAAATTGTTGTGCAAGAAGCTTTCTTGTTAAACAGCACAAAAGTTACCAAAAATATTAAAACAAAAAAGTGGAGTATATTAGTCAGGTCACATAAGATGCATTGGGCAAAATTAGCTAATTATAATCATACAAAGCAAACATTTGGATCGTATAGGCACATTATATGTATAAAAGGTAGAGATATCCCCTGTGCATTGCACACAGGCCGATGTGGCTCTAGGGGAGGTGACGGTAGGGCTCCTCGCCGTCGGCACAAGGAGGAGGTTGTGTGGCAAGCACAACGCTCCGGCCGCCTTTACTCCAGGAAAGATCCTCTTGGAAAGGAGGCTAAGTCGACCCCAGAACCGCCAAGGGAAAGCACCAGGTAAAAATCCCAGGCTATGCCTGGGTTCTTCAGATCAGGAAGGCAGTGCCTTACCACTGAGCCACCACAGCTCCCTACGGTATATGTGTACTGAGGTGCAAATACAAAAATACGTCGTGGTAACTACCAGCGATTGGTCCCCTTAAAGAACTTAAGGAGAGCGGGTGAATCATCCTCGGTGGACGAGTAACCTTTCTTAATCATCGTTCGCGAGGCGTCTTTCACTTTTTAATCGCGCGCAACGAGGCGCATCGCAGAGCTGAATTTCATTGGCGCTCTCCACGGGGCGATCACCGCCCGCGCTTTCAGCCGCGCGATGCACCTGGAAATCACCGGCGGCGCGTGCTCGCCGCTCGCGGGCGACCGTCTCTCGCGCCCTTCCACCGAGAGAGATCACCCGGGAGAGGCACCGACTGATGTCCCTCTGACCGGGAGGTCCTGCGACTCCACTCCCCACGCCGGCAGGATTTTACACACTAGCTTGTCGCCTAGGTCGGGTTCAGTCGCTGTCTGGAGGAGAATTCTAGCGGCCGGTTGCTCTGATCGGTAGTTTTCCGTGGTTTCTTCGATCAACACCAGACGAATGCCGGAGCAGTACCCTAACAAACGGGCCACGGACCGCGCGCGATCTTCCCTACCTCTTCCTTGTCCTATCCTTATCCCCTCACACACACACACTTACACTAACATACACTACACTACCACACATGCCGGAAGACCGGTCGAGAGCTTAGAGCCTTCCTACAACTACAATTATGAAGATAGAGATTTTCCCCCTAATGAAATCTGTTCCTCACAGAAAGATTTTGAAGTAAGGTGATGTACAATTTTTAGGAAATTTGAGTACTTTTCGCGTACTTTTGCGTGAAAACACGGCGATGAAGTACGTGCTGTTTTAGCACCACTAGTTTTTTAACAAACAGCTAGTGTGTACGGATAAAGATAACACGCATGGGATGAGCGTATTTAATGAACTTGAAACGCTTTAAAGGTAGTTCCCCGAGGGAAGCGAGTGAGGATAAGCCGTTTCAGAATTTTCATATAAAATGTGTTTCGATATATTGTGTTGACTCGACTAAAGGATATTTTATGTAAATGACTGAGATCAAAGGCCAATGTCTCGTCGTCGACTTGGAAATGCTGAAGCAGAGCGATTTAAATTGGTCGTATGAAACTGGTTAACGCAACGCTAAACTAAGTTAACACAAGTGTCTTAACGCGTTCAACCCTTTGAATCAAGTATTCCAGACAAGTTCCAAAATGATTCATTTGTTCTCTATAGACATATATAAAGCTTCCAATACAATCTTCTCAGATTTTATAGCCGTGTAAGGAAAGAAAAGCTAGGGGGAGGCCAGTGCGCTAGATACGGTGAAGGAAATATGTCATGCTCATCACATGTCTCCCCCATCCGCAAGCCTGGACAGTAAGACGAGGTTTGATACATTCACTGTCTCGTGTTGTATACAAATTATAGATTATTAAATCTGTACAATGAAGAAAAAAGATAATTAGTGCAGTGCTTTGTCATTAATTATAATAAAAGCTATTATAATTCCTAAATGTTCTCCATCAGCGGCGCTGACGTTGTGTCGGCGGCGGTCGCAATGTGGCTGCCGGTGGGGGCGGGGGCGGGGGAGGGCCGGCCGGCCGGCTATTACGTCGGGAGACGCGCGCTTTGCAGCGTGGCGCGCGCGCTGCCGGAGATAGCGCGTTCATCAGCGCGCCCGCCCCGCCCCCGCCCTCGCCCGGCCCCGCCCCCGCGCTAATGAGCTATAAAACGGGGAGGGCGCGCGCGGGCCGGGGGCGGAATGGCGGCGGCGGCAGCGCTCGTGGAACTGCGCGGGCGGGCGGGCGGGCGGGGGAGGACGGGCGGGGGCGGGCGGGCAGGCGGGGGCGGGCGGGCAGGCGGGGGCGGGCGGGCGGGCGGGCGGGCGGGGGCGGGCAGGCGGGCGATGGCGGGCGTGGGCGGGCGGGTGGGTGGGTGGGGGGGCACTCCCTTGGGTCCGCGGATAACTGCGCATGTGTAATCAAGCAGATCTAATCAAATAAACATACAGACGGCGCCGTCGTCACAAATGAGGGTACTTAC
This sequence comes from Acheta domesticus, assembly GCA_031308135.1. NCBI lineage: Eukaryota > Metazoa > Arthropoda > Insecta > Orthoptera > Gryllidae > Acheta > Acheta domesticus. The sequence goes on from JAHLJT010009768.1 coordinate 3,476, forward strand.
TTCTCGTGTAATTCATTGCGTCGTGGACGTTACACTGTTTTCGGTGGTATTTTTGGGCCAAAGGATGACGACGCGGGGATACTCAAAAAATCGTCAGGGTGAAGATAAAAGTTTCTTTCCGCGCACTCGCGAGATTCAAAGGGACTATGACGAAATTAAATCTGCAGAGAGTAGTGACGCTCGCGGCCATTTTGTAGCAAACTGCGACGATTCGCTTTACCGCAATCGATGGGAAGAGAGCTCGTCAGTTTGCTCCTGTCACTTTTGCTGTCACTCTCTGTGTCTCATACGTAGCTTAGATGAATTAATTGTGATCACTGGGCAAAATTTTCGATATTTTCAGCTGTCACGTATTAATAATAATGCAGTAACAAATGATTCTCGAAACTAATATTTTACAGTTTCACTAAAATATTCTGTAAAGAATTAATAACAATATGTCTGAAGATTACACATTTAGGTTAGTATGGTATTAAATCACCATAAATTCGCACTAGGACTATAGCAAGAAACTAGCAGAAACGAACTTCTATAACTGCAATAGTCCGATAAAGGGGGGATTACGAACACTACACAGAATCTGAAGGTGATAGAAAAGGGTTAAGAACTGAAGCAATAAAATTACAAGCAAATAAATTCAGCTAGTACCTGAGTGCAGGCACGCTTTATAATCAGCAAGTTATGGCACTAGTTTCAATTGATTACGTATTTTTTAAGAATTCAATAGAAGTTGAAGTAGGGACGTTTCTCCGTCAACACATTCCGCTGACGTTTGCCTCCGCTGTCCATACAGGTCCAAAGTCACCGCTTTCGAAACACACTGTGGGAGACGTGCCAGCGATGAAGTACGGAGAAAATGGCATGCAGGACGTCAAAGCTGATCCTAGGGAAGTATGGACCATAAATCTCGGTCTATGTGAAAGAAGTTTCTTTTTGCTCTGTGTGTCCGCCAACTGGAAGTTTCGAGTACTTGATACTGAAATGCAGCTCTCCGTCACCGCTGTAAAGTAAGAAAATTAATAAATTGTTCCCTTTACGTGTGAAATGCTTCGTTGACGGCTCGGTCTGTGATACCATGGGTGTACTTCATATGTCTGTGTCGAATTTATATATTTTTTAGTTTAACAAGGCTAGTCACGAGTACTTCATATTTGAGGGACTTGACATAACGTTTTAGAAATCTTGACGAGAGAAGTAGGTAAGGTAAAAGAGAGCAAAAGAAGCCGAGAGAGTGGAGGCAAAGTAACGGTTCAAAATACAACAAATACGTTAAGGAATGCAAGGAACTTGAATTAAACGAAAATTTGCGATGGTGGTAGAAGTATTATGTGCTCTTTAATTAAAATAAATTTATTTTTCTCTGATTTCCTATCGCACAACTTTCGAATTAGATTTTTTAATGTAATTTTATTAAGGAGAAATTTGAAAATGAACATATTTTTCTGATTTTGAAAAGTAGTCGAAAAAGGTGATAATCCAACAGCACGGGAGCGGACGTTGAAAATTTGGAATTTCTCTCAGACCTCGGCTGGCCTACAGTTCTTCGCTAATTTGACACTGGCGAGGCCTCCGAGAATTCTCTCCCCGCAAACGAAACTGCCGTTGTGGAGAACAAGATTCGCAAGCAGTTCAAAACGCAGTAGCGCAGTCGGGAGCTTAGCATTCAATTCACTGTCGCCGGGGCCGGCGAAGCCTCCGCCGCCGCCTCAAATGTAGCACTCGGGAACTGGAAATTGAGAATCCTTTGGGCGCCCGGCGACGAGATAAAGCGAGAACAATAAGAGAGCGCACGCTGTTATTCCAGAAATAAGTTGGCGCAATAGCAAAACATCCAGCACGCGGCTCTATTAACATTTAATTAAAACTACGCAGGCGAATTAATTAGTGCGCGACGCGCGAGGCGGGGGGGCGGGGGCGGGGGGGCGCCTTGAGAGGCCCGTCGCTGCCGCCAGGCTGCGCGGCGCTCGCCACCGGCCGCGATCCGTCGCCAAGCCACCGTTCGGGCTCGTCTATCAGCCAAGCGTTCAGCCAAGCGTTCGGCCAAGCGTTCGGCCAAGCGTTCGGCCAAGCGTTCGGCCAAGCGTTCGGCCAAGCGTTCGGCCAAGCGTTCGGCCAAGCGTTCGGCCAAGCGTTCGGCCAAGCGTTCGGCCAAGCGTTCGGCCAAGCGTTCGGCCAAGCGTTCGGCCAAGCGTTCGGCCAAGCGTTCGGCCAAGCGTTCGGCCAAGCGTTCGGCCAAGCGTTCGGCCAAGCGTTCGGCCAAGCGTTCGGCCAAGCTTTCAGCCAAGCGTTCAACCAAGCGTTCCGCCAAGCGTTCAGCCAAGCGTTCAGCCAAGCGTTCAGCCAAGCGTTCAGGGCAAACCAGCAGTCGTTCATGGCGATGATGATGAAGATTTATTCATTTTTACTGATACGTTTTAGCTTGTTATTGCCTTCGATACGAAGTTCGACATACGCTGCGTAACGTACCTGAATCGAGAGGACCCTTGTTACGACGGAAATGTGAAAACAGTTTATAACTTTTATATATATATATATATATATATATATATATATATATATATATATATAAGTTATATTGCGTTCATTTTATAACGGTAGCCAGTAAAGAGAAAATAAATGACACAAAAAAACATTTTGTTTATTTGATGACCAAAAACTGGTTACCATTATAAAATGGACGTAATATAACTATATACTGTTTGTTTCATGTACACTGCAATTCAGGAAGAGTTAAAAATTATAATGTTGAAACATCGTGTACATTAGGAAAGCGGTGAGTGCAGCAAGGACTGTAGAAGAAACGAAGAAATAGTAAACATCAGTCACTCACCGCCCACCGGAAAACGCACACTGCTTGGAGACAACGGTGATGGACCCTTTCCTGTAGTAACTTCTTCTGCACCTGGGAATATCTGTATTCGCCCAGTCACGAGCGGAGTGTGCTCAGCGTCTGAACTGTAATCGAACCATCAAGGCGACATTATTACTTACAATGCCAATAAAATGCAAAGTATTGAACTGGATGTAATTGCTGTGACGATGTCTCGAGAAATCAATTTCACCAGTGGACCGGATTGCAAGCAGGGTTGCTAGAGTATTTATTATCTCAATTGCCTATTAGACAGGGAAAGGAAAGAGTTCGTGTACTGTGAAAGTGAAAGTAATTTTATTTACATCATTGTCGCGCTCTGCGTTTCTTCTATCCGTACCACTCGGTTCCGAACCGACCATGTCCCAGCTGCTCCCACTGAACATTTTGGTTTACCTCAAGTCAGTCCTGGATGCATTGTTAAAAATCAAAATTTAGAAAAAAGAAGTTATTGACGGAGTTTCTACATGAAAGCATGTTGAATTATTTCAGGTTATGATACATTAGTAAAGAAATATTCATTAAAATCGCATTAATTAATTGAAAAGTTTGTGAAGGGCTTACAATTACACAATAATATACATATTTTCTCCTTGTAATATTAAGAAAGTTATGTAATATGGCGGCGAAAAACAGTGAATTTTCAGCAGAAATAAATCATGTTGTAGATACCTGAAACAAAAAAAGTGGATAATTTTTGTTCCTATATGTATATTAAATTACTTCCCATAACACGTTGTGTATTCAAAATTCACATTTTGTGGGCCCTTGATACGGAATAATTGGTTTATGACAAAACGTCTATCCGTTCGTCTGTGAACAACGCTATCGCCAAAACCGTAAGCAGAAACGTCACTGAAATAGATATTCGACAATCGACTGGCTGTTGTCGCGGCCCCTTGAATTTGAAGCCGATTTTTGGAGGGTACTTTATGAGTCCTCGAGAACATTTTCAAATTTTTCTCAACGATGGGTCTAATTTTTTTGATTAAACATTGTCCTCGGATAGCATAAAAGGAAGCTTTAAAAATTGCGCAGGTCTCAGTTTCGTTTAAATATCTCAATTTTAGAAAATTGTAGAAGTTAATAATTTTTTCGGCGTCTTCCTATGACTTCAATATTCAAGACAGATTTTTCCTGTGATTAAAATCTTTTCTTCAAAATTAGATTTTTGAATGAGGACATAAACGTTTTTTTAAATACGAATAGTTTTCTGACAATTTTGCATAAAATTAAGGCAAATTTAATAATATAAGTTAAAAAAAGGCTCCAAGTTATTTTTCAAAGATTTTGTACGAATAAACTGAATACGACGATATTAACGCCATTTTGTTGTTTTCCTTTCTTTTTCAAAAATACACAAATCTATATTTTAAAAAAATATCTCTTCCGTCTTCAATATTTTCATTACCGGTGATTTGAGTAAATTATTGAACTTGTGAGTGCAAGTGCTTCGAAAAATGTCATAAGCTTTCAGGAAACTTAATATATTTCTGTGAATATGAGCTCAAAATTGCGCATTTTCAGAAACGTCAAACGGCATTTTTTTCTAGAAGGGCTTCAAATCTTCAATGAAAATTATTTAAAACACTTTTCAATTATACTATTAGGGGATCAAAATATTGAGAAATTGTGAACAAATTTCGTTTTGGCGCCGATGGGAAGCAGGTGGGAAGAGGGTGGGGTAATCCGGAAAAGCTAGTCTAAAGAGATTGGAAAAGTGATTAGTGCGAGATAGTCCGTGTCATTCGGTAGTGCATTAGTAATTTTAATATATTTAACTATTTTCCACCGTTAGGGTTTTCAGAAATTTTCATGTACCAATGTTTTAATAATACATACAATTCACAAATTAATGTTATAACTAAGTTGCGGATTTTTTCCTATTTGCCTATTTTTACTCTTCAATTAAAAACGTAGTATATTAGGTTTCTTATTCATTTTGAGGCATTATGTGTATTAAAATTAGCCGAGTATGGGAGTGCTCGATACCTTTTACATTCGAATGAGAGTATAGTTTACAGACTGATTTCTACGTTTGAGCTTGATTAGCGTCTGGAGCTGCACTTGAGTACGACGCGCGCGTATCCGCCGCTGCATACGCAGAGCCACAGCGGTCGCCGCACGGTGGCACGGCTACAGCAGAGGCCGCGCCTTCGCCACGGCCTGGCCGTCGCGCAGTGCCGCGCAGCGCCGCGCAGCGCCGCACCGCGCCGCGTCGCGCGCCACTGGGCCGCGAGCTGTCACGCGCACATGTCCGTCCGGCCCCGCCCCCTTCCCCACCACGCTCCCGCCCGCCCGCCCGCCCGCCCGCCCGCCCGTCCGTCCGAGCGACGGGGCGGGGCGGGGAGTGCGGAGCGGGGCGGGACGGGGCGCGGCCGTGTTCGACTGCCGACAGCCATCACCGGCCAAGGGGGCTCGCGGAAGCGCGACCGGAAGGGATGGGGCCCCTCCCCTCCCCTCCCCGCCCCCGACGGCGCTGGCGCTGGCTCAGTAAACACGGCGCGGGCTGCTCAGGTCATCTGGAAGCGGGCCGGAGGGCTCCCATCAAACCCAGCACCGCCGGGGCGCGCCGGCAGCCAGCACGGCTCGCTGCGGAGTTTAATTACTTGCGCCGTGCATAATCCTATCCATCAAGGAGCTGATTTAGCTCATAACAGAGTGAGCCGGCCGACGGTTCGCAACCGCAATTTTTCAACCGCCTGACAACCGCGCTTTTGTTCCGCTGTTCCGCGAAGGGCGTAAAAATGCAGCATTTAAAAACGTTCCGGTAACAGGCGGAAGACGCCCGAGAGCAGGGCTAATCAGAGCGACCTCTGGCGTCGTTTTTTGCAGCGCGGCCGGCGCGCCGCGGCGCCGTGATAGATCGCGCAAGTTGCTGCCCCGCGCCGCCGGCGGAGGGGGTTGCTTTGAACCCGACGCCGCGCCGCCCCGCGCCGCCCCGCGCCGCCCCGCGCCGCCCGCGATCAGATTGCCCGCAAGCAGCGCTGAACGGAATTAGACGAATGACGAAGTATCGTTCTCGATGGAATAGTCAGATGAACGCCCAGTTGGGAACTTGTCCTGATTTCTTTGACTGAAAATACACATGAAATGTGGCGCAGGCACATTTTAGCTCCTCTTACGTTTAAAGTTGTTTTTTTTTTCTTCACAATTTTAATGCTGAACTTGGGTGGCCGAGCGGTATCTCATAATTTATATCACTCTCAGAAACCTACGCTCTTGAGGAATGTGACAGCTCATGTAGAAATAAGAGTATTGCATTAATAACTCACTTAAGAAGTATTTGTCTATTTCAAACTATATACGAAGTTAAGAAATTATATTTATCGTCAAAAAATATTATTTGCAAACATGAAATTATCAGCGTATTTTAGTAATTCTAGATTCTGTAGCATAAAACTTTCAGAATCGTTCAATAATCCGCAAGCCAAGCAGGATAGTTCACAGGAAAATTTTCTTTTGGGGGGGGGCATTGCATAGCGCCTCAGAATTGTTTTTTGGGGTGCCTAACTAATTTAGTCTTAGCTTCTCGTCGCTGTCTGAGCATTTTCATTAGATCTTATTTTTAATTTTTACACTTTACATAACATCGTATAAAATATTACTAGTTTCTTAAATATAACCTTTTGTCTGTTGTACCAGTTTTGTTGTTAAAAATACTAACATTTATAAGAACATTGTCATAAGTATTTTATCATTTCCGTTTAGTATTTATCCGCCCCGTTAAAGTATATGAAGTGGTGTGCTACATGCTCTTTTACATTTTGAGCATCCTTCTATGAATAGTTTTCTAAAAACGTTTCCTAAAGATGAAAATTTTAAACCTACGGGAAATGGCTCCTAAAGTTTTCCGTTTTCCTTCATATGCTAGGCAAACGTGAATACCAACACGCCGATATTTTGACGCTGTTTAACCCACACTTGTTACCAGAAACAGTGTGTCTAACACTAGAACCCAAAGTATTAACCATTTCTCACAACTAAATACAAAAACCCGCCGTTTTCCGTCGCACGATTACACAGCTTTATCTTCTTACGAAGAACTTTGTAAGGCGAGAAAGTAAAGTAACGTTAAAGCAACATCTAGAAAGTGCCCACTTTCACACTAGGACTTTCCAGCATCGCCCATTCCACGCCATATAAACTTCAAAATTAAAAAAAAACCTTAGAGATGAAATATTAAGATGAAACTTCGGTTACTTAGCACAAAAAGCTATAAATTAATTAATGATTTAAAAAAGTAACAAGATATTTTCATCATTTGTGCCCATTTTGGCTCCCCTTAAAACATTGCAATCCCAAAACATTTTTTTGTTGTGTCAAAGGGCTAGGTAAGGCAAGGAACATCGAAACCAGTTGAAAAGAATGTTGAAAACATTTAAATTCAGTTTGCACATGCAAGATCTCGATGTAGAATATTCGACTATTCCCATGTATTGCTTCTTTTAACGCCTTGAGAAATGCTGTGCTCTAATCTCCTATCCAAAAGCACATACTGACTTCTATGGGTCAATGTGTTTCTACGACAAACTAAGTGGACCGAGGACTCTCCAAAATTAATTCTGACCAATCTCAAGCAAAACAGAGAGTCACCTATGCACGTACAGTAATTATGCTAATTTACTGTGTTTTCGCGAGGGTGTTTCAGCACGCATTTTCAACCTTTCGTACAAAGTTCTATCCTCTACGAGAATCAGCGCTGCTACACATTAATGGATGCGTGGGTCATTATCTCGCCCGTGGACATCCCCGTTTCCAGGCAATCAACGGATGTTATGTTCGCGTCGTGTCGCGCGAGATTCTGAGAACGCCGGCTAGGGGGCGCCACGTGCCGTTATGCTAGATTTCGGCGAATCGCCCACGAACTGTCTGAGGCGATTCCTCGTAGCTTCCAGAACATTTCAAGTACGCTCATTTGATTGGGCGATTAGTCTCTACCTCTATTCACGAACAAAACGCCCCCTCCTTGCACCGGTAGGATTTTTGGTCATTCGAGTCTCCGCGATGCACGGATCTGCCGTTGTCCACGTATTGATTAATTATATTACGCAATTTTGACGGGCTGTTCAAAGCAAAAGGCATGACAATTTCAAAAGTATGCATGTCATCTCAAAGTATAGTATCTAATAGTGCGGTCATTCACTACCTTATTGGCATTGTTCTCGATCCGAGTGTTGTGAGTAATAAACTGTGAACTGTACTGTGCTGGGAGTAAACATCGTGAGATGAGTGTGCGTGTTCAAATCAACCTGCGTCTCGGAAAGGTTGCATACGCAAACAAACTCCATTGTGCTGAACAGTGGTGCATTTCCTGTTTACGTTTCTGGCTCCAGGCGTGGGCGACAAGGTCTGCCAGTTCGACGTCGCGTCAAACCTTCGCTATCAAGACCATCTTTGTAAAGTGTCGCATGTGTTCTATTGCAAGAGCCGTGATGAAACTATTGCGCGTTCTATCTTTTTTTACGAGGGTAAATGAGGAAATCTTCAACTAGACGCTGAGGACCCCGCACTCCTCAACATTGTGAGATTTTTACTCACTAAAACCGCAAACAATTTATGTTCCTGGCATTAACCACCCTGGAACAGCAATTATGCATTACTTCGGGGCGGTGCCAGCTATAGTTTGATGCATCATTCAGTTTCAACTTTAGCTGCTGTTTCTTTCGTCTTCTTCCTTCTTCCTGAGATCGGCGGTGGTGTCTCTCTATTGCTATCCACTTCTTCTTGTTACAGATTATTAGGGTCACCATGTTTTTCTGGTGTGTCAGTACACACGACCTCCCTTATCATACGATTTTGGTGCGTTGAATGTCGGGCAATGGAATAGCGTATGTTCGGCATCGTCTAGTTCATGACTGGAGTAGAAGTATACCGCGTCTTCTGTCTTTCTGAATCTCTACAGGTATGCTTTAAAACATCCATGCCCTGTGAATGCCTGGGTTAAATGATATGTCACGGACCCATGTTTACGGCTAATTTATTTGGATATGTTTGGGATAAGCCTAATTATATTAAGAATATTCAGCATGCCCTTCTCTCAGCATTAGCTAGAAAAAAAGAATGCAATTTTTTACTAAGGTCCTGCAAAGAAATCTGCTTCTGCCAGTGCTAGCTAAAAATACGCATTTTTAGATTATGATAAGATTACGCAGCATGAGTTCATTTGGCGGTCTCCTCTCTGTCCCACCGCTTCTGCTAGCGGCGCGTCACATTTTCTTTTGCTTTTCTAATTGCGCTATTCCTATCTTGATGCGTTCGCCGTTCGTTGCCTTCTTGATCATGGGAGTAGTCGTAAATTTCTTCCCCTTTTAGAGCAAGTAGGTCAATGGCAGGGACGTTCGCAGCACACGAGCAGCACTTAGGGCTCCTTTCCTCTTGAGTCTGCATTTACCTTCTTAAATTGTATTGTTTTGGGGGGACTGCCCAGATCGTAGCTGCGTAGAGCATTTTCGAGTGCATCACACTCATAAGAAGCCGCCTGTTCCGTACACAACACAAAGCCCTCGTCTCTTTTTCCTCCTGCAGACACCCGTCGCGCGGAGCCGGCGCGGCCACGGCCGCCGGCCTCCCCCTTCCCCGGCGGCCACCCACAGGTCACCGAAGGGCCTGCTACCCCCTCCAACGGGCCCTTCCCCCCGTGTCTGCCAAATAGCCTAAAACGGGACATTCCCCGCGAGACGGGACTTGTCGACACTCCGCCAGCCGGGGACAACCGCGTTTGTGCACTCTCCGCGCGTGATCGGGTCGTGAGTCATTGCGCTTCGCGCACGTTACTACGCTGCCGTCGGCAGTTCTGCACTGTTTGAACCAGGTTCGTAATACAGGTTCTCATTGCGCTTCGCGCAGATTACAACGCTGCCCTCGGCAGTTCTGCACTGGCCTCCTGGCGTTTGAAGCATCATTCAGTACATGTTCAATTTCACTTCGGCGTGAACGACGCCCGACTCGCACCTCCTACACCTGAGAGGATCTTGTGTGGCGCAAGACCGTGTGTGACTCCTGCTGCCATGACCCTACCAACATCGTTTGGGCCAGCTCTCTGACCAGCTGTGGGGCTACTTACGAGCCCTATAAGTGGGGAAACTGTGCGAGTCCTGCATTCCTGCATCATCCCGGAGAGGCAACACTGAAGATCACGCATGCCGCATTGACCAAGGTACTACACAGCCAGACCGAGTTCAAAGTAAATGTGCTTAGCCAGGAACACTGTGACAATTCCTGTCCGTGCAATTAATAAATGTAGCACGAATTGTAAATAATTTTCATAATCACATCACTTTGCTTTCATCATTAACATCTCATCCATTTCACTTAGTGTCTAAGGTTATTTTGAAATAAAACATGTGCAATGTCAATTTCATGATTGCTTCACCCAGTCAACTCAGATTCTATCCATTCTACCAGCGCAATTCCTCTCCTCCCGTCCCGGGCAGCACGGTCCGGCGCGGCGTGAATTACTTTGGATAGAGAAGGCCCCATCACAGTCCTCCGCATCACCACCCTCACTTCGCTATCCTCCCCCTTCTCTACCCACCGCCTTCTCTTGTCGCTGGGGCTCCTGGTGTTCATAATCAGTCTTCAAAGTGATACTGCTTTACCCAGTGCTTTTCCGCCGTCTCGATAACGTGCGGTCCAAAACTTGGCTTCCTGAAATTCTCCATTCCTAGGTAGCGAAGGCGCTTGCGACATTCTATATTTTCCTCATCTATTAGAAAAGTTGAATTGGGGTAGGATCGTTTGTCTGTGATTAACGCTTCCGTTTTAGGGGCTGCGACTTCCAACTCTTTGGACGTCAGCCACCTCATCACTCTTCTCAGGATGTCGTTCAGGATGACTTCTAGCAAGGCCGATATTTCCGCCATTGCCACTATGATCCTGACTGGACATCTGCGAAATCCACTTTGAGGCAATTTGCGGGAGTTTTACGTCCAGTAAACTGTCGTACATGATATTTCACAAGAACTTTTTCACAAGAACAAGTTTGAAACCTTGTGCGACAACACACATCATTTCGACTTCTGTAGGTTTTCCTTCGCCTTCGTAAATTGTTTTTCTTTCGTTTAGGTATTACTTATCATATTCGTGAGGTAATTCGGGGTATTGTTGTCTGTCAGTCTTGATAATTTCCTCCCACTTGTTCGAGTTAATGGCGTTCCTGATGTCCAGCGTTACGAGGCCACAATTCTTGTTTGCTCCCTCTTTGGCTTCTCTGGCCCTTTCTACGACTGTTTTAATGGCGTCGACTGTCGAAGGCCGCATTGTGTTTCCGACAGACTGCATGTTTTCTCTCGCCATATCTGCAGTTTACCTACCTATCGATGTATTACGTGAGCTGAGTTTGTGGTGTGGGTGTCTATGTGTGTTGTACGAAGAATTCCGCAGTTACGCTGCGCCATAATTATCCCACTCAGCTATCTTAGGGTTTCAACTGCATGTGATAAATTACCTTTTCGTACAGTCCACTACTTCAGTATCTATCGTGCTAAGATGAGCAAGTTCAATCAAAGCACCGACCGAGTATTGGTGCTACTAGTCGTGGCGTAATGGTAAGCGCATCTGCCTAGACCACTGGAGACCGATACACTCATAAAATATCGGGCAATCCATGGGAAATTTGTGGTAGATAAATCTAGTTTTTTTCGCGTTTTCTCATTACACCATATCATTGTATGATTTACATCATCAGCTTTGTATTAATAACATTACAAATTGTTTACGTTACGACGTTATCATTAAAAATCTACGCATTAGATCATCACTCATGAGTGTCAATGACTTAAGTAGTGAAGAACTTTAGTAGTAAATTTCTGTGGATAAATAACTCGCAGATACGCATTGATTTTTATTATATCACGCTTACCATACACTCACTTCTTCATAATTTTATCCAACTTCAGCTGCAATCATTCATTTTCAATGTAATGAATCTTCTAATTTATTAATTTTCTTTGACATAACATTCACGGACGGACGTACTTTGAATTCGACATTTTTTAGTCGATGTAGCAATAAATTACTAAAATAACACTTAGACGTCGAAATATTGTAAGGAACTAAACATTCTTCTTTTTTAATTCACCGAAATAATCGTGTTTATGACAAATGAAATGTTTGCTATTTTTATCGTTTGACTCACAATCGATAAAGTTATTAATTTTTTCAATAGTGTATATCAATTCAGTATATTATCAAGATGTAGAGCCTGAAGGGAAGCGGCAGCTGATCTTGCAGGGCGCGTTTCGCTGCGCGTAAGCTGTCAATGCGCTTTGTAACGAATGCGCGGAGATAACCGCCGGCCGCTTTCGCGCGTTGCCGCTGCAAACAAACCGAGCGCTGGCGTCGATGCGCCGCTGCGCCGCTGCCCGGCGCTCTGGCAGCTGACAGCCAGCGCCTGATGTATAGGCCTCGCCCCGCCCCCGCCCCCGCCCCCGCCCCCGCCCCCGGCCCCATGGCGGACGTCCCCGCCTCGCCTCCCAGCGCCGAGCTGCGCATCCTCGCCCCCGCCGCGGCTTCTCCCCGCCCCTGCCGCCTTTGCTCCTCTGCCGCCCTCGCCGCCCCCGCTGCCCCCGCTGCCCCCGCCGCCCCCGCCCCCACCGCTCCAGCCGCCCCCTGCGGCCTCGCCGCTTCCGCCGCCCCCGTCGCTCTAGGTACTCTTCCGGCCTCACCGCCCTTGCAGCTCTGCTGCCCTCGACCCCACCGCCGCACTCATCGCCCTCGTCCTCGTCCGAGCCCTCACGGCCCTCGCCGTCCCCGTCGCACGCACCGCCCTCACCCCCTCCCCTGGGCCCTCACAACCTCGACCGCTTTCGCCGCATCACTGCCATCAGTCGCGTAAACCAGGCAATATCGGAGAGAAACCTTAAGAAGTGTGCTGCGATTTTTCCTTCCTCATCTCTGCCCCTTCCTCTCCACTTCAACACTGAAATGCAACTGCACATGTCGGGGGCCCAGTCGGGAGCTTGTGTCGGCTGGAGCGGTGTCCCGCTAGAATGATGCGAAAGGGAAGAACCCTTCATCGGTCCAAGCGTAGTTCGATGCGGAACTCATGTTCCGGCGAGAGAGGAATACTTCCACCAACCGGGTTATGCACTACACTTACGAGACTAATGACCATAGTAGCTGACGCGTTCGGACATAATCAAACGATCAGAGTTCACCCAAAATTTACGTCTCGGCAAATATGTGTGAGTCTATTAAATGCTATGTTAATATCAATAGTATACTGTACTATACCTAGAAAAAAATGTGTTGAAGTAGTATAATCCTTGCGGCTGCCTTTGCAACCATTGTCGACATCCGCGCCCTCTCACAGCCCCCATCGCCTTCTCTGCAGCCCGCGCTTGTGGTTCCTGCATTCTGCTCTGCTCTCAGCGCCGCTCCCTCGCAGCCTCCCCCTCCGTGCTCCCACTCGCGCTCCTCAATCCCATTCAACTTACACTCTACACGCACACAATTAGTGTAGCATTCTTCTGTTAATACCAGTCTATTCTGACTTTTCTCGCCTTTCGTTAGGTTGCAAAGTGGTCTTCATCATTCAAGAAATGACATAGATAGATATAAAAGTTATGTGAACTGGCACGTTTTACAGATTTCATAACTTGCAACGGAAGAAACTTTTCACTTATTGAACGGTAGTGGATTGCAGTGCGCGTACCTCGCACTTGTACTTTTACCAAGGGGAATTCACCAGGGGGAGCACAAGGCTTTAGCCCCTATCCGCTCCTCCCGCAGGCGTTGAAGTGCGCCCTTGGGCTGGATCTGGGTCCCCCCAGAACGCCTCTCGTTAACCTCCCCCATACAATGCCTTGGTCGGGCCGCCTTGCCGGCTCAGAGCTCCTAGCTATCCGGGCTAGTTCCGGAGTCGAATCAATGCGCCACTCACACGCGCCGAAACAGGTCCCTCTACGCCCAGAGTATTGGGCCACTGCAACGACGAAGCCAGGCGCCCAACAGGGGGCCACCCGAAATAAGGTTCGGGAGGCTCGGGGCAAACTTCCTGCCTCCTCACCGCCCCTACCTAGAAGCTATCGACATGAGTGCCACCGAAACCTAGACAGCCTGACAGGGGGTTCATGTCCCCGTCTGGACTTCTATCTGAGGGATCCGGAGCATTCCAAGAACGTCCTTCGCCCAATTCCGCGCAAGGGTCGGCGCGCCGGGGCTCAACTGGTGGGTTGCCGGGCAAATCCGCATCGCCTACTCACTGCCTCCTCCTTGAAGCTAACTACATGAATGCCGCCGGGAAACTCAGGGTCCGGGTGGTCGTCTCCCACTCTCCCCAGAGACCATGCCCGCTTCCCATACAACGCCTGGGTAACGGGCCGCCCTGCCAGCTCAGAGCTATTAGCTATCCGGACTAGTGCCGGAGTCAATATCATCTGTATGACGACGCGCCACTCACATGCGCCTGGTCACCAAGTCCTTGCTCTATACCCAGAGGGGCCACTGCCACGACGAAGCCGAGAGCTCAACTGGGGGCCACTCAAACTTAGGTCCGGGCGGCTCGGGGCCATCATCTCGTCTTCCTACACCTTCGGGCTAACGATCTGGGTTGAACCGTAACCAAGGCAACCTGACGGTAGCTAATGTCCCGCCGGACTTCTATTTGTGGATTCCAGAGTACCCTAGGCCTCCTTCACCCAATCCTACCTTAAGGTCGGCGCGCCAGGGGCCCAACTGCTGGGTCGCCGCGTTGAGCCGTCGACCCGGAGCTTAGCATCGTCTGCTCACTGCCTCCACCTTGAGGCTAACGACGTGAGTTTCGCCGTGAAACTAGAGGTCCGGGTGGTCGTCTCCAACTCTCCACCAGAGATCGTGTCCACCTACGCAGCCACGCCCCCCTGCGCTTATTGAACTAGCGGCTAAGTGCTAATGGACTAAGATATATCACGTTAATGATTTATTACATGTGAGAGTAATCAAGTTGTGCACTTGTTTGGCCAAACATTTCCTTGCTCATAAATGCTCTACATTAATGTGACTTTTTTTTCATTCGGTGCCAAGAAATGTGGTGGACGCACTTTAGGTCCGCGCCGTAGATTTTTCGTGGAAACATTTGAAATGAAATCACAACAAAAAGTATAAATATGGAATTTAATTGTCATGATCTTAAATACAATTGGACAGCCGCCGGTCGCTGTTGCACCCATTGCGTAATTTTACTCTCATTTCGCGATTTATTTCCCATGCTGCCGTGGCTCCACCATTTGCTCGACACAGGACTTTATAAGCTTATTGCATTCCTTGCGTTGCGAGCCTTCCTCTGAGTAGCATTTTGTAATATTCCGAGAATATTTTTGTTTCGAGACGTCGTAAATTATTTTAAGATTTTTAACTGAACATAATGCTTTATTTTTAATTACAGCCATTATTTTTATTGTTTCATTTGAAGGATTTGGTATTGGTTCGCGAGTCTTCATTACATTAGAGCCATAGTTCTAGTTGAACACGCTCACGTGCTACATTGGTGTCTTTTTTGCACAAAGCCAATTTGTGAACATGATGGTCACGCACGATGACGCGTGCGCTGAGGTACCAGGCGAACCACAACCTCCGCCACAAACTCGGGAGGGCATTATCCGTTGTAGGAAGTGATGGCTAAGTCGTAATCGAGTAGTGTAATCGATGGATTGTAATTGAGTAGTAATTACCCGATTACGAGTATAATTATCACAAATTTTAATTAATCGGTTAATTGATTAAAAATTAACAATTAATCGGATCAATGGAAGAAATCATGCTTTTGGAGGATGGCAAAACCATATGTTCAATTTTCGCAAAAATTAGAGGGTAAAAACAAACATGAACAAGCTTAGATTATGCTAGTTCTCTTCCCCATCCACTATCTGTAGGGGTTAATCTTTAAATGTTGAAACATATTTGAAGTGTTTTTCCTGATTTTAGTTGCTTTTCACAATGTTTACAGTTAACTAAATATTTCTTAAGCTTGGTGTAACTCTCCCATACCTTATTTTTTCCTGGAAACATTACAGTTTAAATTATAGACTATCAACCGAAACCCATATAGCTATTAAAAATACACACGCAAATAAAATAATGTAAAGCGTCTATATCACTGATTAAAAAATCTTTGATATCGAGACAATGCACTGTCAAGTGGAGTTAGGTGAAAAGCGTACAGTAAGTGAAAAGTTTTCCATTGCTATTCTTGTAATCTTCAGTCACTTTCTGCAGAAGATAGGAAATTGGAAATTCACAGATTCATATCGAAATTTAGGATTCAACCTAATATGAACAACGTTAAGAAGTGAATCAACAAGAGTCTAAAAGTCAAAAGCGGTTGAAGACCCCTTTTCAAAACTATAAGATTATGAAAAAAAAATCAAAGAATGACTATACATCTCGATAGATTCCGAAGACATTTCTCATTGGACCAGTTAAGTAAACCCTAAATCATCTTCTTCACCTATTGAACAATAATATTTGTTATGTGTCATAATCAGTCCAAGTTTAGGATAAATTGTAATGCTTTACATACATTCGTTTCATACCTCGGCCCGTTTTTAACACGAATAACTTTTTTAGAAAATCATATCCA
>JAHLJT010009769.1:0-28965 GCA_031308135.1 Acheta domesticus
TACCATACCGTCCTGTGAATGGAGTGATCATTTATTTCATCAGTGGAAATATGCGTATCTTTTTCTTGTTTGTGGCACCCACCTAATAGTTTCTCTAGTAAAGGTGCGACTTTCCAAACACTGACAACACTGCCAGCAGCTCCTGGTCAGGTTCAATTATAACAGTTTCAGAGAATGTGGAGGATTCTGAAACAAACCTGAGTTATTAGTGGAATTAAAAATAATTACTATGCGTTAGAAAACCTAAGTAGATGGAGACCATGAAACAAATTTTGCCTTGTGTAGAATTCATTTTTTTATTTAAAGTTCTTGCACTTCTAATAAATTAATGAGAAAACCTACGCTCTATTTTTTCCTTGAACTTTCTCAGCTCCATTACTACAAAATCACCAAAAATTTGAGTCATCATTCCCCGAAATTAAAAATTTGTTTGGCCTTTTCCAGAATTTCATTGTTCGGCTCCTTTTTTTCTTTTGGGGTGGGGATTGGGGTTGTTTGATCTAGGGTTTCTGCACCATTATCTGCCCCTGTAAAGAAAACCAAATTATGTAATCTAGCTGCAAACATGTCTGCATGGTTAAAAATTACTTCTTTCATTTTCAGCTGCCTGTTACCCCGGCAGAAGGGAATGTTGTGATTGATGATTTCAACAAACTATGGAATTTTCCCCATTGCATAGGTGCTCTTGATGGCAAGCATATAGTTATGCAAGTCCCTTCCAACAGCAGAAGCTTTTATTTTAATAGTGTGGACCGATTATTGAGTGTAGGTCATTCAAAACACCAATTCAAACTGCCAACGTTTTGGCTTTTATGAAGTCATCAGGGCTACAAACAAACGGATTTTTTTAACACAGGTACAAAATTGCTTAATCTAATACCTACTAGCCTATTACCAATTTTGACACACACACACACATATATTGTGGCGTCATACAGATGTATTAAAACACCGACGAGAGCATCAGGCGCATGAATAACTGGTTCGCCGCACAGAACTTGACGCAATTCAATTACGCCTTCTCGCACTCTTGCGACCACGCTACCTTTCCTTGTCTCGTAGTTCCCCTTAATAGATCTGTGAGAGGTGCCGCCTTTTCTGAAAACCCGGGCACGAAACGCCTATAATATGAAATTAAGCCTAGAAATTTCCTGATTTCCTTTTTCGTGGTCGGTCTCGGATACTCACGAATCGCACGAACTTTATCATTCGGCTTCATTAGGCCACTACCAATTTCATATCCTAGAAACATCACCTTCCGCGAGCAAACTTACTTTTTGCCGTCTGAATATGCAATTTCGCCTCTTTAAGAATATTAAACACAATGCGTAAGTGACGCAGATCTGTCCAGTCATTGCTAAATATGGCTATGTCATCCATATATGGTATTGCAAAATCAGAGCAATCTTTTAAACAAAGCCGCCATTAATTTGCTACACACATACGGGGCGTTTTTGATACCAAACGGCATGCGCAAAGGCTTATAGCTACCAAAATTAGTGCAGAAAGCGGCATACCTCTGCGCTCTTTCTGTCATTTTAACCTGCCAGAAACCTTGGCTTAAATCACGCGTGGAAACTATTTTCGCGCCTCTACAGTTTCGATACGCTCATCTGAACTCGGCAATGGAAAATACTCCGTCTTTATCACCTGGTTTAATTAACTATTGTCGACACAGGGTCTCGGTTTTTTTCCGGGAGTCTACTAAAATCATTGGTGACGCGAAATTTGAGTCAGAACTTTCAATAATCCCGTCCCTTAACATTTTGACAATTTCCTCCTGCAAAATTTTACTTTGCCTCATAGACGTGCGATAAGGCGCACTTCTAACTTTCGCCGTGTTGTCAACCAATTCAATGTCCATCCAACCTTATCCGTTAAACCAGATTTGTCTGAGAAAATGTCACTAAATTAATGCTTTCAATTTATTCTACATTTCAGGTGTAGCATTGCTGCCGATGAGCATCGATTCCGCGTCGAAGTCGCCAGCTTCTAACCGAAGCGCATACCTATCGATCACGTCGTTAGCTTCACCTTCAGTCTTACAGCGCTGCCACAAAATTAACATACTCAGTCCTCTGATGGTACGCTTTCATCATGTTGACGTGGTACACTTTTCCTGCATTTTTGTTTAGGCAATTGTACAAGATAATTCACATCAGAAACTTTTTCCATAACCTCTCCCGGTCCTATCCACTGCACAGATAATTTCTTTGTTCTATTGGGAGCAAATATTAATACTTTATCCCCAACATTAAAATTCCTAACTACAGCCTTCTTATCATAAGCAACCTTCCTTTTGCGTTGCTCACTCTAACCTGAGGTGTGCAGTTTCCCTAATATATTTTAACCTATTAATCAATTCAAAAACATATTCTGTTACCGTGTTGCTTTCTGGTTCATTTCCTACAATGTTCTCATACAACAATGTTACCGGTGTTCTCAAGTTCTTCCCAAATACAAGCTCTGCTGGTGTATAGCGTAAAGATTCATGAACCGTTGTTCTCATGGCAGAAGAAATTGCCGGTAGATTCATTTCCCAATCACCTCCTGCCTCTAAACATAACACCTTAAATAGCCTATTCATAGTTCGATGAATCCGTTCAACTTAATTACTTTGAGGGTAGTATGAGGAGCTGTGAACAATTCGAATACCGAATTTTTCCGCAAACTCAACCATCAAATTACTGGTGAAACACGTGCCTTGGTCTGTCAGCATTTCACGAGGAAATCCTGTTCTGCTAAACAATTTCATTAAGGCCTCAATAATAATAGTAGTAGTTTGTAAATCTCTGATGGGTATGGCCTCGGGGTACCGTGAAGATATACATATTGCTGTAAGAATGTTTTGCCCCAGCACTACTTGGTGCAAACGGGCCTACCGTGTCTATATTTAATTTAGAGAATACCTCGCTAATAGTCGGCACAATAATCAAAGGTGCCTTTTTCTTGTCACCACCGTGTCCTACTAATTGGCAACTATTACAAGTTTTCACGAATTTTTCCATCTCCTGAAAACAGTTCGGCCAATAAAAATACCGCGACATACAAGACTTTGATTTAGAACAACCTAAATGACAGGAAGGAGTTTCGTGACATACTCTCAAAATGTCCCCGCGATATACCTTCGGCACTACCAGCATTTCAAAATTCTCTCCTTTCTTGCTCAGTCTATTCTTGAAGAGAATATCGTTCTTAATGAAATACATATCTTTCCCTGGCTCACTGTTTATAGTCGTACGTTCATCATAGATTGCCTTAACTTCTGCATCAGCTTGCTGTGCCCTGCGAAACTGATTCGTCTCTACACGTAATAAATCTCTAATTTCACTGGCAAGTTCTACTACACTATCACATTCAGCACTTACGGCCTCAGTATTTTCCTCCTCCTCCACATCATTTTCAGACATTAATTTCAACATTTTGTACATTTTCAACGGAATTTTCTGAACTAAGCTGTTCTTTAGCTGCGCTGGCTCGCGTAACTACCACATTGATTTCCTGTGGTTTGACAAAACCTTGCTTACCTTCTAACAATAACATTGTTAGATTACTTAAAATATAATAAGCTAATTCACACTCTTTTGGTACATCTGCCGCCCTTGTAATAACACGCCCGCTAGATATTTCTAGTTCAATCTGCGCGACACACAAATTCTTCGGCGCCCTTTCTAACGGCTGGCTAATCCAGATAGATTCGCCCGTGTAATCAGATGCATTTACAAGACTCTCACTCACAAGATCGAACGATGCGCCCGAATCGCGTAAAATCAAAGATTCTTTCCGATTGATTTTGCCAACTATAGCATATGGCCTCAAAATTTCACTGGCTTCAGGCTCGCACGCATGGTTGAGAGGCTTCACTCTTTTGTTAGGGCACTGCCTAGCTAACTGTTGCGTCGACTTACACACAAAACATTTCTTCACGAACCTTTTATCAAATTCAGGATTCGCGGCTACCTTGCCCGTATCACTAACATTAAAAGTTGCCTTCGTCTGCCCAGCTACGACCTTAGATTCAAATTCCTCCTGCTTACCATGAAAAGGACCTGATTTCTTCCACCCTTGCATGTGATTTTCGTACGCGTCGAGGTTTTTTTTTATTTTTTTTTTTCGAATTCAATGGGATTGCTGAATTCC
This sequence comes from Acheta domesticus, assembly GCA_031308135.1. Lineage (NCBI taxonomy): Eukaryota > Metazoa > Arthropoda > Insecta > Orthoptera > Gryllidae > Acheta > Acheta domesticus. The sequence continues at coordinate 4,141 of JAHLJT010009769.1, forward strand.
GACCAAGAATCAATAAAATGGTCCCGCATTTCCCACGAAACTTTTCTTTTTATCTGATCAGTTACAATTAGGTTCAATAATTCTTCAAACGTATGTACATTGAGTCCTGACACCCATTCTCTAGCATAATTCAAAAGTTCCCTGGCAAAAAAGTTGAATTATTACTCTTGTTGTGTTTTTCAAATAACTGGCGGAATTTTTCCGCATCGAATCGATATAATTCTAACAATTTAGCCTTCAACGCGTCGTATGTCCATTCCTCTTCCTGCTCATCTAAGGTGATCCAGTTATTTACATTATAAGGCAACAATCCTATCAAATGCATGGCCCAATCGCCTTCTGGAACCTTCAACTACCTACATTGACTCTCGTACGCGTTTAAATAGGTTGTGATGTCGTCCTGCTCGCCCCTAAAACGACCTATAATTTGCCCATCTTAACTACATCACGATGCGTTTCCCCGCGAGCCTCGCCACGAGGTTCCGCGTCCGCAACATTTCGCTCCCTTTCAACTTCGGCTTCTATGCGAAGTCGCTCTAACTCCCTCTCTCTTTCCTCCCGTTCCCTACGTTCTTCCCTATGTATGTACCTTGAGACCATAATATGTATTTTTATGTTTATAAATTTAAAAAGAAATTTCACATGTTTAAATGTTTCTCCATCTCCAACTGGTCATCTATAATTTGATTAAATTGTTTCTTCTCTACGCCAACATTTATTACTCCTAACAATTTCTTGAGGTTTTAAATGATTACAGAAAATCTCATGTTATTAATAAAACTTTATTTGCTATTTTTATTTTCACCTATTTCTTGTACACCTTTAATATTAAATTTTGCATCCAAAATGTTAAAACTCATTGTTATTTCCTTTTGGTTTATTCCACCGTAAACATTTACAAACATGCAAATGATATTTAAATTCTGTTTCATTTATTTCTTAAACTTTGTGCTAAGAGAAATTTTTCTGTTATGCGTGTGTATATATACACACAACACAATGTGGAGTCTTTACTTGAGGATATTACTAGCTAATTACTGGGGATGCATTAAGCTAATTATGAATACTGAAAACGACTGTCACGAAGCATTGAGCTGTGTTGTTTTTTAAAATGAAAGGAGGTAGATTTTTCACATATCAAAACAAGCTTATATTTCATGAATATGGTTTATTTGCCTTTGTAGTGACCACTAAAAAACAATCTACTTAATCATTAATACAGAATCTACTTAATCATTAATACATTAATTTAACAACAAAAATGAAACAAACAAGACATTAAACACTAAAATGAAGAAACAGTGTAATGATTTTACAATACATAATGCAATTGTGGACAGAACATCCTTTTGATAGTTAAAAAGAGTTTCAAGAAAGCCGTTTTCCCAACCGTACCTATTACTTTTGCCAGGATACTGATCCCACATCTGAATTGAAGTAGTCTCTAAAAATATTTCTAACAGCTACAGCATCGTTGCCTGCCTGACCTCCTGTTCCCTTCAAAGGAAGAAATGTCTTGGCATTTGAAACTGAGACTGCCAGATCATTTTCTGTCCAATAACAAGTATCACTTTTGAGATAATTATGTAAAGTGCAGGAAGCAAGAACTACATAAAGGAGATGCTCCTGTGATATAGCCAACCTTCTTTCAAAGATTCTGAATCTCCTTACTAAGATCCCAAATGCGTTTTTTACAACATTACGTCCACGGCTGAGGCGATAATTAAAGATATTCTATTTCTCTTTACCTTAAACATCGTCCCTTGAAATGGTCTTATATTTGTTCGAAGGGGAAAAGCTTCATCCCCTATTATTACGTGGGGAAGGTACACATCTGTTCCTGGTAGTTTTTTGGCAGATGGGAGATTCAATGTTCCATTCTGCAGCTTTTTCCCCAGAAGTGAAGTATTAAAAATACTCCCATCAGAATTCTTTCCATACCCACCAACATCAACAAATATGAAGTTTTTACTTGCATCTACCATAGCCATCAAGACAATGCTATAGCATTTTTTGTAACAAATAATCAGCTCCACTATTTGGTGGTGCTTCTATTACAATATGCTTTCCATCCAGAGCACCGACCGCATTAGGAAAATTCCACTTCTGTTGAAACTCTTGTTCAATCTTCATCCACATCTCCTCGTTAGGTTCTGGCATTACCAGTGGCTGTAAACGTTTCCATAGTGCCTCGCAAGTAGAATGAACTATTTCTCTTATTGTAAGACCCATTCGAAAAGAGAATGCCATTGAACGATATGACATGCCAGTAGCAAGGAATCTAAGAAAACATAATTAGTCATATTAACAAATTTATTTTTAATTAATCTAATGTAGAGTATAAAATTAAACATTCTGATTCACAATTTTTCACCGTAAATGTGCGACCATACATTTCTACAAGATGGGTGGCGAAAAGTTCTTCCATCTATCCGCCTGAGCAAACGTACGTGGCGAAAGAGAACTTTTTAAATAAGGAAAAGGTAGCAGATTTAGCATACATGTTAAAATGGATGCCAATTCTGGATCAAACCTACTTCATAGAATTGCTTAAAAAACAATATGGCTACGCGACATTTTACTTTCATATGTTTGTAATATATCATTTCAAATTTAAGTGTAATTCAGTAATTTACAATAGGTTACTTTTTTCCACTTCTAGTTGGCTAAGTCTAAGTAATGACATGGAATTAAAAATGAGTACTCTAAATAAGATTTTTACTAAAATGTAAGCACATTTCTTTGAATTCTTTAAATTTTAATAAATGATACAGTTTATGTATATTTGCAATTATTTAAGTAATATACCAGTCAAATTTTCCTACCAACAAAGATAGAACCTTTTTGCTCGAACTTGAAAATGCGTATTGAGAGTAAAAAGATTCTATCTGTAAAAATAGGGTCTTGGTTTCTACCAAAGTTACAATGCATTTAGAATAATTATCATTCTACAGTTTTGTGCTTGGATGTCAAGTACACTGACAAAGTTTCAATACATTTAATGAAATAGTTTTTGTTTTAGAGAGGGACAAAACTTTGAAATGCTCTCCTGTAAAATATACTGCGGTGCAGATAGAACCTTTTGACTTTTGGGTCGCGAAATGATAGCCCGTACCCTGCGTGAATTTGATAACCGCTGCCTCTATTTGATCTCTCTTCAAATGATAACACACCCGCGTGGATTCTGTTTACCGCTGCCACCATTTGATCGCTACTTCGTCTGTGGAGTCATACAGATGTATTAAAATACAGATGAGGGTGGGTAGAATAAACAGTTGGTTTATTAAATAAAAACAATGACCGAAGTCGTAAATCATACCATACAACTGCCTTCTATGAACTAAAAAAATAGAGCCCACCACAAGAAGCGATATTTACAGTGCGGCTACCACTCCGCTTAACAACAAACATTTCCCCTCGGTGTGATGCACCTCTCTGCCCGAGACATACATGTCATCAACTAACGACAAAGTAATGCCGGCTTCCCGCCCCGCGTGCCAGTCGCACTGCCTCCGCACAGCCTACCCGCTAACACCGCTCGAACTCCAGAAGAAAGAGGCCGTCACTCACCCGGCTTTTAAAGGCGCCTATGGCGTCTCCCGCCGCCTCCGTTGCCCATCCCCAGCCACGTGAGGACGCGCGTCCCTGGCTCGGTAAACCCGATGCGTCATTGCGCTTCACCTCGCCAGATGGCCAGCCCTATTGTGTTACATCCGGCGAACGCCTATCGCTTGCGCGTTTGAGCGTGCATGACGCTACAATATATATATATATATATATATATATATATATATATATATAATAATTACATACCATTTTTCGGATCTCTCGGACCTATCCACGATTCTCGCACCTCATCCTCCCCACATTTTCATTCTTACACTTCTTGGCTTTCATTACACATGCATTCCTTCCACCGCACCACATTACCACGCCACCTTGTAACTGCACACCTCATCCATACAAGTCCTCTCACCTCACACTGTCTATGCTGCCGGTTACACCATATCACTTCCTTTTTTTCTTAACAATTCTTGTGTTATTTGGCGACTTTTTGAAAATATTGTCCTGGCCAAGAAAACGGAAATCACCCCAAAATTCTTCAGATACTATATGCATGTGTTTAACTAATCAGTTAATCTACTATGTATGAATTTGATTAATTATACTAGTCAAAATTGTACTAATATCCGGCCCACTTGGACAACAAACATTTTTATTTTAACCCTTTCGGGGCCAAAATATATCCAGATTGAATTTGTAGAAACTAAAGGAAAAAATTATTAAGTAATATAGTGTTATTTGGAATTTACTTTGATTTATGAAATTATATCATCCATGATTACATACAAGGAATAATTTTGTTAAAAAAATTAAAATTTTTATGTAGTTCATGTCAATATTTTTCGTACCCAAAAAGGGCCGTGGGAAGAATACTTCCCACGGCCCTTTCTGGGTACGAAAAAAATTGACATGAACTACATAAAAATTCTAAAACGTGGATGGGAACGTTACAATTTGTGCACATGCATCTGGTCCTTTTCTCAGCAGCCTTTGTGCTGCAGTGACGGCATCTTCTGTAGGTGTTCCCTGGCTGATGTACCCCTACTGCTGCCAAGCGGACATAGTCAGGAACGTTTCCTCTTTTGGCGAGAAACACAGGTTTAGGCCCGTGACGTTTTCTTGTCGAGAATCCGGCAATCAGCTGTCTGGCAAGTCTTATTCTTTATGTCAACTGGTCATGTCCTGTTTGCCTCGTTTGCTTTCCATAAAATAAAACTTCGCAATGGCCAGATCATTTAGATAGTATAATATTCTGTGCCACCATTTCAAAGAGCGTCTACCAATTGCGTATCTTTCGCACAGTTGGTCGAAGTTACCGACACCGCCCTACTTCTGGACAGAAGATCTCTGAAGACGTGTCATCTTTATTTTTTCTTTTTATAATAGTGGATTCCCTTGGGTCGTGAAAGGTAGAGAGGAAAGTCACAGGCCGGTTATCCATCCTCTTCACCGCAGAAATTTTCCTCTTATTTTCAAACTGAAATTTCCCCTCAATAATTTATTTTCTTTCATCCTAGGCAAGTCCTTCCTATTGGCTTTTACAGTGCCGCAAGAAAACACACCCTTTTTCAATGGCTATGATCAACTTTGTTGACGTGAAAAACCTGTCAAATGCTACCAATGAATTTTGTTTGCATATATTGGTAAGCTCTAAGGAAACTCTGTCTTAGTGACAACTCACTTTTTTGCTTGCTTTTGACAGTGTAAACGTCAAAATTCATTATGTAACCACTGTAGACATCTGACAAGCACTACACTTTATATCCCCTTTTTACTGGTTTTGATGGGCATGTACTGTTTCGTTGATGACCTACCCTTGAAGGGAATCATAGATTCATCCACAGATAAAAAAGGGGAAGGGTCATAATTATTTCTACAATTTTATAGAAGTTTCTCAATAAGAGGTCTATCTTGTGTAATTTATCATGATCGATGTGATCACGAGGCTTTTTTGTCTGATTGTTATTGCAATGGATATTCTCTACCAACTTCTTGAAACGCGTACTGTTCATAACAAAGGGGCCGAATCGTCTTCCTTTCGCACGAGTATCTTTGGAAAAGCCATGGCGTCTTTTGTAGTCCCACGCCCGCGCAAATGCACAAAAATACGATGTGGCCTTCCTAACTGCATATTTGAATACTACTCTTCCCGCATAGCATGGCCGCGCCGCGGCGTCTTTTGAATGTTTCTTGTTTTTAGTGGAGGAGGTCATTTGTGAGCGCTGGGACTGGGCGGAGTGGGTCAACCTAAAAAAACAAGGCGGTCTTTTTGAATCTACAGATTTTTTAGCGGCGCCTCGATGCGGCGTAGCTACGTGGCGTTCCGAGTCTCGGGATCGTTTTGCAAAGAACAGAACGCCTCATGCAGCGGATCCCGAAGGGGTCATTAAAAAATCCACCCGCGCTCTATCGTCGGGGCAGCAGGGGAGAGGGTGGCCGAGCAGACAAAAGTCAGGTACCGCGCCGCGCCAAATGATTTAATTGTTGAGATCGATGGTGTTGATCAGGTCCGTTCACGGAGGCTGTGACTTGAGACAATGCAACAATGTAATCTGCATGAAAAAGTTTTTCAATTCAATTAATTTTGTTGTTCATACGTGTATCATATCCATACAAAATAGGTTGATTCCATTGCCCTACTGTCACCGCCCTACTCTCCTTCCATCAGGTTCAGGCGACTGACTTCGCGTGACCTAGTTTGCCACGCGACTCGTGATGAATTGTCAAATCACGACTAATAATTCTACTAGTCCTATTGCACTACGCACTACGCTCCATTCTTAAATTCTTTCGCATTCTTATAATCAAATGTAAAGAACATTTGCACATACAAAAATCTGTTTTCTAAATCATTTGCAATGATATCAAACTCCAAACAAAAAGAATCCATTACCTTTATGAAGCTTTTCCAGATGTTCGGTACACCAAATCCACACGTCCGCGACTTTGGAAACAACTTTCCTTACCAAGCGACTCAAAAATGACCGCGTTTCGTCTTATCGGCGAAATTCCCATGAATGCGGAAAAATTCCCTGATTGGTTGTTTTTACTCGAGCATGAAGGGCGATGCGCGCTCATTCTGACGTGACGCTTTCGATTCAGAACTTTTGGTAATTATATCGCTTACCTGTCAAGTCAGTCTGCAAAACGTCTGGTGGAATACTGTAGGTTTGCTTTGTGACCGCAAAGGAGCTGTTACGCTACCAGTCCCCTGGCCATTATAGTTTGGCGTACACAAATATCTGCCATCTCTTGTTTGCAGTTCCGCCGGAAACATCGGAACGAATGAGGTCTCTAAGTAGGTGAATTTGCCAATAGATTTCAGCAGGCATCCAACGCGCTGCAAGCATACTGTCAGAGATGTGATTGTCTGTTTAAAAGGTTAAAAATTTTCACCACGGTACCACTTGTCTGTGTCTAAACTTGAATAACATCTGTTCTCATAAATTTTGTACTCGACCATCGCGAGGTGAACTCTGTATAAAATGAAAGGTGTCACGTTCTGGTCTACTTTTGGACGTTTGCTGGCACTGAAGTCACTGCACCATATTCATCATTCCATGCAAAATTTCAAGTTTTCTGACAGTGAGTCTCAGATTTTTTTCATATTTTATTATGTTAATCTACTAATAATGAACAGTTAAAAGACAATGTATGGAATTAATATCTTTGGTAGTTTAGCAACAATTGCGGGTTAAACATGGACGATGACACAATGTACTCTATAATGAAAATAATTATGACGTTCAAAAATGAATAAAACTTCAAAAACGGGCACACTATTTTGAAGATAAATGATCATATTTTAAGCAGTTGATAATATATTAAGGATTGAGACATTTGTTTATAATAAAAAATGCTAATAAATTAAACAAATACATTTTTCTTCAAAAACAACATTTTCTTTTCTTTCATATTTTACACACTGCAAGAAGAACCAATAAATAACCATTCTGCAAAGTGTCGCGATGGAATCTTAAAAAATACGTAAGTTATTAAGTAAAAAGTATACGTGCATTTTGCTCTTAAGGTTGAAAGTCGCGTGCCCTTGCCGAGCGAGGGGTGAGGCTAGGTCGTAGGCAGGCACCGCCAAGTTCATTCCCTAGGGATATCCATCGATGCTTTCGAAGGGATCCTGACACCACTTTACAGGCTTAGTTTTCGAGTGTTACTGTTCAGTGATACATCGTGATAGAAAATGCCGAAGATTGTGAATACGTTTAACACGCTTTGGTGCTGCAATCCATTCGGACTTGAGAAGCACAAAAGTCGGGTGGGTAAGAGAAAGATAACAGAGGCGATGCGGAAGAAAATATCGAGTTTAGTGGTAGGTGAAGCAATATGCGATCTGTGTCGTCTCAAAATATCTAAAATACCCAATACAGATCTTAGTGACTCAACTGAAACAGACAGTGAAGTGAAAAAATCAAGTGAAGAGGAGTACGTAGCCCCAGGAGTTGCAGAGGAAGCCACGATCAGTAATGTAAACAACATTTTGATTCCTCTGGGTCAATCACCATTGTCATTGCGAAAGCAAACTCGAGAGAAATCGTACGCAAGGAGAAAGGTGAGTGCCGTAAATAAAGCAGTTTCTGAATTATTTCATGTGAGTACAGAAAGCAATGATGGAGAAGAAATGTTAACACAATTCAAAGAAAAATTTTCAAATGTGAAAACAGCTAATGAGAAATATATGATTTTAACGTGTTTGCCAAAAAGTTGGAGTGAACAAAAAATAATGGTCGAATTTAGCGTATCTCTTCATGTAGCTCGTACGGCAAAATTAACACAAAATCAGAAGGGTGTCATGACTTACCCTGACAGAAAATATCAGCGCAATCTTCCTTGTGATGTAAAAGATCTTGTAGAAGGTTTTTATCAAGAGGATGATATAAGTAGGATTATGGCTGGCATGAAGGATACAAAATCTGTCAAAGAAAAGGGTAAGAAAGTAAAAAAGCAAAAACGGCTACTTTTAGGGAATTTAAAAGAGCTGTACAGAGAATTTAAAAAAAGACACCCAAATTATAAAATCGGGTTCTCGAGTTTTGCTGGTATGCGGCCAAAGCAATGTGTCTTAGCTGGATCACCAGGCACTCACAATGTTTGCGTGTGCACAATATGCGAAAACACGAAATTGATGTGTATGAGCTTGGAACATATTCATCAAGATGATGCACAAAGGAACACAATTGATTGTTTCATTAAAAAGCTGGTTTGTGAAAGCCCTTCTCCTAATTGCTTTCTCAATAAATGCAGTGAGTGCCCAGAATCAGAAACTCTTTCTGAGTTATTAAATTTCAGCCTTAAAAACAACCTTGTTGAAGAAATGATTTACAAAAAGTGGACAACAACTGACAGAGCCGAAATTATTACTGTTAAAGCAAATGCTGAAAATTTCGTCAGTAATTTTATCACCTACCTTACAAAATTCAAAGCTCATAACTTTATAGCGAGAGCTCAATCATCATATTTAAAACAATTGAAAAACTCCGTTCAACCAGGAGAATTAATTGTCATTGGTGATTACTCCGAAAATTATAGTTTCGTTATTCAGGATGCGATTCAAGGTTGCCACTGGAACAAATCTCAAGCAACAATACATCCATTTATTATTTATTACAGAAATTTTGAAGATAATTCATTGCAACATCTGTGTGTGTCAATAATTTCTGATTATTTAGTACATGATTCTGCTGCAGTGCACTTATTTCAGAAGAAACTACTCTACTGTCTTTTCCAGAAATTTTCTGAAATTAGTAAAATTTATTACTTTAGTGACGGCGCGGCTGGTCAATATAAAAACAGAAAGAACTTCTGCAATGTCACGTATCACAAGGAGGATTTCCAAGTCCCAGCCGAATGGCACTTTTTTGCCACGAGTCACGGAAAAGGTCCCTGTGACGGTATAGGAGGAACCATCAAGAGACTTGCAGCTTATGCAAGCCTTCAAGGAACTTGTATTACTACCCCTAGGGAACTTTTTGATTGGGCGAACAGTAATGTGGATGGAATTTATTTTATTTTTACCAGCAAAGAGGAACATGAAGTAGAGGCCGAATTTTTAAATACTGGGAGATTCGTAGGTCTGAAAGTAGTGCCGGGAACACGGAGTATCCACGCTGTGATTCCAGTTTCAGAAAACAAAATTGCTGTGAGGACGTACTCTAATTCACCAGAAGATACTAGAGAAGTAGTTTTGCGAAATCCACCATCGCGCCGTGGAGGAAAAAAGTAACGCCGAGTGCTGACGAAGAGGGCTGGGCGCGGCAGCTGTAGCAGCTGAGACGAGTTAGTTTACGGAGCGCCGGTAAGATATTTTTATTCATAACTTTAAAACCATTCAAGATTCCATGATGAAATTTACAGAGTAGCTTGAAAGTAGTTTCAGCAGTTTTTCTTCCAAAATTCAAGAATTTAAAAATATTGTTTTTCCATTTATTGCATTTTTTAGAATTTGTTTACTTCCTAATTGTTAAAGACTCAAGATAAAAAAATATTTTTAGTGTCAAATTATCCTTTATATTTCTTCTACAAATTGTGTCACTTTAATATTTTTTGCTTGTTTGCGTATCATCGGAAAAAAATCATAAAGGAATGTCTACAGACTGCTAATCTAATATTTCAAGTGCCCATTGTTGCTAAACAATGGCTGATGAGACAAAAATATCGTACCTGGTTCATGCAGGTATCATGATAAGTACGGTGGCAAAATATTTTTAAATTCTGAGATGTAGTGTCAGATTTCCTACTTTTTTGCATGGAATGACCCATATACTTCTTCAACAGCAAACCCAACTCCCCGTGTAGATACGGGTACGGCTACTTGCCGTTTCAGATTTTCAAACTTTTTAGCTTTAATGACCTCTTTGATGCTTTCGAACCCGGCTAGTAGGTTCTTTTTGAAATCTTCAACAAGCGAGTCAACAACCTTCTCGCTCTTCTGTTCTCTGAACTGTTCTTGCCGTTTTTGTGTCCGTTTATCCCAAGATTTACCTTTGCCTTTAGGTTTTTGGGGTCATCATTTTGTGGCTTCTTGTTTTTATAGAAGCTGTCCATCCTGTTTTTAAACTCGTAATCCTCATACCCATAGACATAGTGACGTTCACGCGGCCACGACGGGCCTCCTCTGCCACGTCCGCGGCTGTTGCTACGACCACGAAAAGACATCGTTGGTTTTCCACGAAAATCCAGTGGAAAAAGCCTAGTGCTACTGTTGGCCTTGCACTAAGGGGTACGTTGATTACGTATTTTGGGAAACATTCCCTGTAGGTTCCAACACACTCGCTTTGGCCCCGGACTCTTGTAGACGGGCGGTCGGGAGCTAACCCACTCCCGATCAATCGGCTCGGACTAGGTCTTGTACTGAACTCCAGGGTGAGCGGGGGAATCCACGGCGGTGCAGCGCTGTGTTATTCCCCCCACTATATCCTCGTGGCAACCCTGGCACTCCGATGGAGTGTCCCCTTGTTGGGCTCCGTGGTGGGTGGGGACCACGAGGATGAACCTATTCCATCTATATGGATACTTCACCTTTCCCCCCGCCCTCTTCCGCAAGGAAGAGGAGATGTGCCGAGAGAACCATCGACTTGAATAGTTTCTTTTCTAGAGAAGAAGATCGACCCCTTTTTGAAGCACGTACCGACGAGAAAATTGGAAAAATTAAAAATACAAAGCAGATTGCCGGCCTCCAGGTAGTAGTCACGGTTCATCCCACCTTGAACCTGTGCAAAGGCGTGGTAAACCACGAGGACTTTGCTACAGAAACGAAGGAAGATCTAAACTTTTTTAAGACCTTTGGCGTGACTCAGGTGTACAGGATCGGAAGGAAGGAGCAGGGGAAAGTGATCCCTACTTCTACCCTGATCCTTACTTCTGACCGACCATCCCTCCAGGAAAGGAACGTTACCGCTTTCTACAACCTCCGTGTGCGGCAGTATGTGCCGAACCCTTTGCGCTGCTTCAAGTGCCAAAGGTTTGGGCATACCCAACAGCGATGTGTGTCCGTAAACGCGGTTTGCGGGAAGTGCGGATCGTCAGTTCACGACCAACAACCCTGCGACAAACCACCGCACTGTGTGAATTGCGAAGGCGATCACCCAGCCAACGACAACCACTGTCCCACGTTTCTCCGGGAAATCCAAAAAATAAGAGTAACCGAAAAGGTTTCCTTCCCTGAGGCGAAGCGTAGGTTCCAAATCAGGAATCCAGTGGACCTATCACGATCCTTTTCCAGTGCTGTAAAACCTAAGTCCCCGGGGGTAACTGAGAGTTGTCAAACTCACTGTACCCCAGCGGTAGTCTCACATTTCAGTTGTCAGGTGTCGCCGGTATACTTCCCCGAAGATTCGGCGTGTATCCAAGGTGGGAAAATTATCATTCCCACAAAGTACAAAAAACCTGTCCAGAAACTCCACCACACATCGACCATTTCAACTGAAACTTCTACTGAAATCTATCTTAAGCAGACACCGCCTCCCAGGAAAAATACGTCATCCAAATCCCGTCCTCCTATTTCTGTTTCCGAGAATCACATCGGACGATCCTCTAGCTCTTGTAGATCTCGGTCACCCGTGGCCAAAAGTCGGGAAATCCCCCCGACACAGGCGACCATATCCAGCAGCAGTCAGGATGACTCTGCTGTTGATGAGGAACCCCACGAGAGTTCCTCTACAACCATTCACAAGGTGAGAAAGAAAAAAAGCAACCAAAGAAATAATTTCTCATAATGGCTCTCTCATGGAACTTAAATGGTCTTCGTGCTCACTTAGAAGAATTAAGATTAATAATTTCTCGCCACAAACCAATTATAGTCTGTCTTCAGGAAACTCATCTTCTCCCTCATCCCCTTTCTCTTCGCGGATTCAACATCTATCGGTTGATCAAGACGACGGACTTCGTGCTCACGGCGGCCCTACCATCCTTCTCTTGTACGGTGTGTAGTATATACATTCCCCCTGGCCAAGTCGTGTCACAAGAGGAACTCGAAGATGTTTTTTCTCAGTTGCCCGCCCCTTTTCTTATTGCGGTGGATTTTAATGCCCACAATCCCCTCTGGGGTGGCACGAGGACCTGCCCGAGAGGTTCTATCCTCGAAAATATTATTGACCAGCAAAACTTAATACTTCTGAATTCCGGGAATCACACTCATTTCTCTATGGCGTCAAACTCCTCGTCAATCGATCTGGCACTCTGCAGTCCATCCCTATCTACCATGGTAGAGTGGACTGTACTCGATGATCTACATGGGAGTGACCATTTTCCCACTTTGGTCCACTTTAATATCCCCAATTTAGACGGCATCCACCCTCCTCGCTGGCTATTCCATCGAGCCGACTGGGATACATTCAGCGAGAAAATTATAATTCCAGACCACTTCTCAAATAATATCGATACCTTGGTGGCCCAATTCACCGACGCCCTTCTTCGCACAGCCACCATTGCAATCCCGAAGTCTACGTGTCGGCCACGACGCGTCCCTGTGCCTTGGTGGAATGATGACTGTGCCATCGCGGTGCGTGACCGAAAGCAAGCACTCGGGAGGCTCAATAGGTTCCCCACCGCATCAAACCTGATCGATTTCAAAAGAAAGCGGGCCAGAGCCAGATTAGTAATACGGGAAAGTAAGACCGCTTCCTGGAGAGCCTTTATCTCTTCTCTTTCTTGCCATACCCCGCCTAAAGTAGTATGGCGAAAGATCCGACAGATCGGAGGAAGATTTTCCCCACCATCTGTCCCAGGACTTCTTATTAATGGAAATCTTATTACTTCTCCAGAAGAAGTAGTTGAGGAATTGGCCTGTCATTATGAAAATACCTCCAGTTCCTTACACTACTCCCCTAGCTTCTTGAAAACGAAGAGTAGAATGGAGAAATGCAGATTGGACTTCTCTACCTGCCTGGAGGAAGATTATAACGCCGCTTTCTCTATGGATGAATTTTCCTGTGCGCTCACCTGTGGGAAAGATTCTGCTCCAGGACCAGACCAGATACACAACCAAATGTTAAAACACCTGCCGGAAGAGGCACGAATCTTTCTCCTCCGTATCTTCAACAAGATTTGGATGGAACATACCTTCCCTAGAACCTGGCGCGAAGCGATTATTATTCCTATTCCTAAAGAAGGAAAGGACAGGACAAAGGCGTCAACCTACCGTCCAATCTCGCTCACAAGCTGTATATGCAAACTTCTGGAGCGAATGGTGAATACGCGTTTGGTCTGGCACCTGGAACAGAGAAACTTACTTACCCCCATCCAATGTGGTTTCAGGAAGAACAGGTCAACCATGGACCACCTTGTCACCCTTACCACACAGATCTCCACTGCTTTCGTGCTACGTCAACACCTGGTAGCAATTTTCTTCGATATAGAGAAAGCTTATGATACTACCTGGAGGTACAGCATTCTTCGCACCATCCATTCTTGGGGTTTTAGGGGCCGGCTCCCCCTTTTTTTAGTAGCCTTTCTTTCCTCAAGATACTTCCGCGTTCGCCTTAGTGACAGGGTATCCGCCGCCACCATTTAGAAAACGGAGTCCCTCAGGGCTCAATTCTGAGTGTCACTCTGTTTGCCATCGCTATCAATAGTATAGCGTCGATAATCCGAGAGCCGGTGAAAGCATCGCTCTTCGTTGACGACTTTGCCATTTTCTGCTCTTCCAAGAGTATTCAAGTGATAGAGAGACAATTACAACTTGTCCTCAACAAATTGCAGGAATGGAGTGATGCGACAGGTTTCAAATTCTCCGCATCAAAAACTAACTGTATGCACTTCTGCGGGATTTATCATCTTCATAACCACCCCGATCTTTTTCTTGGAAGCCATCTTCTACCTTTTGTGGACTCCGCAACTTTCCTTGGGCTTACTTTCGATAAGAGCCTAACTTGGCGAAATCATCTACGTAAACTGAAAAGCCGATGTGTCTCACCTCTGAACCTCCTCCGCACCCTTACAGGCAGCTCTTGGGGAGCTGACCCTGTGTCTCTCTTGCGTTTGTATAGAACCCTCATCCGCTCTATTTTGGATTATATGTATTGTATATTGGTCAGCGTCACCATCAACCCTCCGGCCATTAAATACCATTCACAACGCCGGTATAAGAATTAGTACAGGCGCCTACCGCACGAGTCGCATCGAATGCCTCTTGGCCGAGGCTGGAGAACCATCTCTGAGCCGAAGGCGAGATATTTTATTAGCCTCTTATAGGGCTAAAGTGTCGGGACTGGTTGACCACCCTTGTCGTCGTATAATCATCCACCCAAAGTATGAGTCCTCGTACATTCTTCGAACATCGTTACCCCATCCCCCAGGTATTAGATTACGAAATCTTCTCCGGGAATTAAATGTAGAACTTCCCACCCCTGTGAAACCCACAAGTGACCGGATCCCCCCTTGGAAACTCCTCCTTCCCAGTATTGACTTCAGACTCTTCCATCTACCCAAACAAACTACTATTCCTCTGGTTTACCAGAAGCAGTTTCTGGATATGAGAGAATCCTATCCGGATCATTTATTCTTATACACGGATGGTTCATCGTGCAGCGACGCGGTGGCATGTGGTTTTTACTGTATCAGGGCCACCAAATCATTTCGGCTTCACTCCAAATGCAGTATTTTCACTGCCGAAATGTATGCAATCTCTGAGGCCCTAAAATACATTGAATCAGCGACGTTGCGGCGAGTAGTTATCTGTTCCGATTCTCTCAGCTCTCTTCAAGCTGTCTCCCGTCCTTCGTCAGACTACCTTACTTTATCCGTTCAAAGCCTGATTCATCTTCTTCTGTCACGCCGCTACGACCTGGTACTTAGTTGGGTCCCAGGCCACGTGAGTATCAGAGGGAACGAACTGGCCGACCAGGCGGCGAAATCAGCGACTCGTAAAACTCGTATCGACATTCCTTCTGTGCCATTGTCCGATGTTCAGGCTTTCTTGAAACGATCCGTGCTTAGAGCGTGGCAAACAAAGTGGCACAATAGCACTTTCAAACTAAGTGCGATAAAGAATTCTGTGTATCCCTGGCGCTCCTCATCATGGTCGTGTAGGCGCGAGGAAGTTATTTTAACCCGTCTTCGTATCGGACACTGCCATTTCTCTCACGGTTTCATTCTTCGAAATGAAACTCCCCCCATCTGTGACTCGTGCAAGACTGTTCTTTCCGGGGAACACGTCCTGCTGTACTGTAGGAAGTTTGTTGGCAGTCGACGAAGACATGACCTGGGCAACTCGCTACAAGTGGTGCTCGGGGATGACGATTCTGCGCTCTCAAAACTTTTTTGTTTTTTGAGAGAAAGCAGAATATATAATTTTATTTGAAAGAACAATGTTTTATGTTGTTTTTTGGCCCCTTTACAGCCAATTTTACGTTTTAAGATAAATTTTACGCGCCCTTTTTCTATTTTCCTTCTGCCAGTTCTACATGTATACTTGATGCAGAATTCGAGCCTCCTTTTTAGCCCATGTACATGCTTTTAAACAGTGAGTAAGTTACATATGCAACACTGAATATTCTTTTCTCCAAATACTCTGGCATGGGCGCCAATGACCACAGCAGTCGAAGCGCCCTTTAAACCCTATTCAATCAATCAATCAATCCAAAAGTTTCATCTTTATCCACTTTTTGCAATGAAGTGTGTGTGAACCATGAAGCAACAATTCAAAATATCTTATCCAGGCGTACAATGTTGACAATTCATAAGAAAATATGGAAAGGTCTTTTTTCTCATCATTTAATTTTTTTTTCAGATTTTCCACACACGCAGCAACATTCAGTAGATTTGTTTCCAGTTAAATGTTGCAAATTGTTTCCTTCAACCATCGTCGTTTGCAAAATGGAGGTCACTGAAATTTCTTTGGCTGCTACATTGATTATTGTAGGATTCAGCTTTTTGATTTGCTTCTCCTCGTTATCATATTCTCCTTTTACAACCTGTGTAGACTTTCACATATCGCACTTTAAGAGGGCGACAAGACCATGTAGACGATGTTCTGGGGTTTTGCCGTTCACTTTCGTTGATTTCCGGTCGCAGAGGGACACCAGAAACAACAAAAAGATCTCCATCATCAGTTGCAGAATCTGAAAACTTCTGTTTGTAAGTTGTTCGGGCTACTATACTCGTATTACGTTATTTTATAAGTGGACTGTATGATTAATGGTGATGAAGTACAGTAGTCCCGAAACCCCTTGACAGCTCGTGGGATTGGCGCAGGTGTTGCAGGATACACACAAAGAAAAGTTCCAGCACAAACAAGATTTAATTAGCAGGTTTGTTGAATTGTCACTTACAGGAACACAGTACATAAACAAAGATTTCACTTGGCGCGTCAATTTACACTTTGTCCAAGTACGTTTTTGCAGGGACCTTGTACTCTGCAGTAATTACCTTAGGGTGTCGACCAGAAGCAGCCGAGAGTTACGTAGTTGAATTAACAATTACGGCCGTAAACTTACGAAAGAGCGACAGACACAATTTAGATGCTTACTGCCACGGTTGAATTAATGAACGTGTGCGAGCTGTTTGCAGCTCAAGTTGCACGATTATACATTACTTTACATGCTTTGCACGGAGCCCTTGATATGCGCGTCCATCTCTCTCGGCGCCTTTCAGTGGACTAACGAATTTCTGTTACAGCAAGGAGACGTTAGGAATGGGAGCGCTCGCGCGGCAGAGGGGGGATGGCGATGACCAATTATGGATTGCCGTTTGATTTTGTCTGGAACATTCTGGTCTTCGTCCGTTGCTTCTCTGCAACGGACGGAGGGGGGCAGAGATAGCGAGGCGCGCACGTGCGCGAGCAGTCTCCGCCCGTTGGAAAATTCGTGGAAAAGCGGATGCGGAGGCGACAGAGTGATTTCGCCGGCTCAACGGCCGCGCTCCTGCCGATTACGCATTTAAACTGTTCTGCCTTGCTTTGTGAAAATAAACGTATTTATTCCTGCTTTGCTGTGGGCCCCGAACATAAGTATTGTGATCCAAATTCATCACAACCCCATTTGCAAAGTAGTGTACCGACTCGAATGCTCTCGTATCTATCAGTAGAGGGAAATGGCGGGTACTGCAACACGAGTGTGAACATCGTTGTGGATGTCATCTGGTGGACGTCCGGTGTAAACATTCTGTGCATTAGCCGTTGTGACGTCAAGGTCGCGTAGCGGACTAGCTGTTGTGTCGTCACAAGGTTGCGTGTTCCATCAGCCGCTGTGACGTACAAGTTCGCGTGGGACCGTCCTTGCGTCATCTGCGAGAGAGAAGGTCGCTCGCCAGTGACGTCACATCAGCTGATGGCAAGGCCTGCTTTACTCAGGCCCCGAAGCGAAATTGTCACGTGATCAAGGTAGTCGGTGGTCGGCTCCTGTGCATGTGGTGTTCGGTGGTGTTTCATGTTTTTTAGAGTGGCCATGCAGGTTTGTGCGTGTTTTCAGGGTTCAAATCGAAATTGATATTGCAAGCGATTGTGCTTACTGTATGGTATCGCGCTTTATGTGGTTGTTGCTTTCAGCAGAACTTATTATGTGCCGGACGTTTTTGTATGTGAATGAAAGTAACTAAGTTAGGTTATGTAGCTAAAGTCGGAGATCTCACAGTGCCGGTAAAATTACACAAACTTCTTCGTGACGCATATTTAGAATATCTAGCCATCTTCTTATTAATGAATAATCGTTTTGTATTTTACAGAAAATGCTTTGTGTAATTTATTTACTCATTTATTTATTTGTCAAAAACAGTAAAAACTGTATATGACGTGTGGGGAAAGAAATTTATCTACGCACATTTTCTTGAGGGCTAGAATTAAACAAAAAATCATTTTAATTTGAATCCTTTTTATTTCAATCAAGAGCGGATTCGATCGAGAACCGCTGTAGGTGCATGTTTCCTATTATACGCTTTCAGTATTTACATTTTGTATATCTATGTTTCAATGAGATTACACAATATTTGTGTCGTTTACGAACATTGAAAAACGTACCTAAAAGAACGACTATCATAGTTACTTGTTTATGTAAATTTCAACTTGATATACTTACGGTAGCCAACAACTATAGATGTTTTATACATGTTTATAGATATTTGATTTGATCTATTTGGTCAGAAAATAGTGAAAACTGTATACGACGTATGGGGGTGAAGATTATTTGCGCACGTTTTCGTAAGTTCCACAATCCCTTGCCAACATTTTAACTACAAATACGATGGTTGAAAGAAGAAGAAAATATAAAAAAAGCGCGAGATTAGCAACATTTGAAAAAACTAAATATTTCTTTCCCGAGCTATATAAAAAACTTGCAACGGTAAACGAAATGCAGATGCAATTTTTCAGCATTGCCAACAAAATAGTAACCCACACTCAGCCCTACTCCTACCAATAAAAGCACAAGGTGTGCTCTACAAAACGTGCGCATAGTGAAGCTACATTTACGTCCAGAAGAAAAACAACATCTCAGCATTTACTCAATGGATCAGGGAAACTGAACAAAAAATACTGATTGAGATGGGGGTCATTGACCCGGAAGCTGAAGTACACTACTTGTTGCAGGGGTATTAAGTATTTTTTTAAAATTATACAATATAAATGTAAAATAATTCACTCTATATATCATTGTTTTGTTGAAATGAACATTATTTTTTTTGATGGTCAGTACAGTCTCTAATTATATAGAAACAGTTATGCGGCAGGCAAAATTTTACTTGTACCTTAAATTTGTTTACCGACTTTAATTGTTTAATGTCATCTGGCAATGCATTGTAAAGTAACGTACATGTATTGTATGTAGATTTCTTGTAATGAGTTGTTGATATTCACACTTGATGAACGTGATTTTTACGTCGTGTTTTGTAATTATATCAGTATTACGTGAAAATATGTTCCCACCGTTAAGAAAGTCAGTTTTGGCAAAAATTACAGATTCGTAAATAAATAGGCAATGTTGATACATTATACTGGCCTTGGGACATCCACAAGACCTGATTGCGGATGATTGAAAAATTTAATTTCCTCAAAATGAATAATGATAGTTCATTTTGTAGATGTCTTAGTCAATTGTACATTGCCGAAGGATGCGCAGTTTGTCAGCCAAATTTTCTGCACTTGCCTCCCAAAAGAAACCACGTTTGGCGAGGCCGCCGGAGTCTGGCGGACCTTCGACTACCGTGATCACGTGACTCAAAACTATGACGTATGCTTCGGGGTCTGAGTAAAGCTGACCTTGGCTGATGGCCTACTCCTGCTGCAGCATTCTATCTTGACGTGACCTACCCTTTGAATAATTAAAAAAATTGCCGATTAGAGGAGTGGGGAGTGGAGTCCCTGCCTGGCGGTGACGTAGGGGGTAAATAAGAATATTGAAAAAATTGGAAATCACATCATTAATTTTTTTATACTTGAAATACAATCACATATGAAGAAAAAGATGCAAACATACACAGTGAGAATCCTTAGTCAGCAGAAGTACATTCACAAATCATCATTCTACCACTGCTGTTTATTCCGTCTGAGGGATGCCAATACCGTTTTGATTTTTTCATCGTTCGCAACATCTGCTCTCAGCCCGTGCTTATTTTTTATAGTCACATCTGCTCCCATTATGACGGGCATCATGAGTTTCGAAATGTCCATTTTGAGCGGCGTGTCACCGTGAATATCACCACCGTTGAGAACATTACGTGCGACACTGTCCATTTTCTTCACTTCTGACTCCGAACATGTTGATCGCTGGTGTTGCTCGAGCGGTGAACGAGAGTGAACTGAGTGCTACCGTTAAACTCCCTCTTTTTTTCGGCTGCTCCCTCTTCCTATTTTAAACATTGCAGGATGTGGGCCTTCTTTTCCGGAATTGGGTTAGTCTTCCGTTTCCCCGCGAGTATTGTCGGTTGGAGACTGGAGACGCGGGAGATCTGGTCGGATGTGGACAAGGCGCTGTTCCAAACCCTTCCTTGGGGCGGGTCTAATAAAACGTATGAGAATTTTTGATTTGAAGCTTCTGCAATGTGGTGAGCAATGAATGGAAGCCCGTACGTGAAATTTAAAATTTTGTTTTTGTCGCCCTTTTTTGGCGGGGAAAAATCTTCAAAAGACACCACTCTTTGTGGAACTAGGGGTTTTACCAAGTAAAAAAGACGCATGTAACATCTATATCCGTTCTAGTTTGTTAGACTTGCTTGTCTAGCTTTGTTTGACTTGAGAATGGCTTTGATTTTTCTCTTTTTGTGTTTTGTGTGTCTATTTTCATTATTTCTTGAGCTAGCGTGGTTTCTATCTTCGATTTTCGGCGCTCTTTGCCATTGTATTCAGGAGGTTTTGAGGTTTTCCACATTTAAATTAGATTCTAGTTTGAGATTTGCCTCGTGCCTTTGTCTTTCCCAGCGGTTGCAGCAAAAAAAAGTGATGCACCGTGTCAGTCTCATACATAATACATAATACATTTATTACAGTCTCTCTTCCCCAGTCTTCTCTTTTTCCTGCCGAAATGACCATGTCCTGTCAATATGTGTCGGGTAATTATTCAGTTTCTTGTGTTTGCACTCCAACCATATGTTAATACTCGGTATAATTTTCTTTGTCCGTTGTGCTACATTATTTGTCGCATCCCATCTTTCTTGCCACTTTTGCGTGATGTGAGCTTTGATGGCTTGCTGCTGCTCTGCAATATTTGCCGACATGATTTTCCTTTCTTCCAACCTCAAATCTATTGGCATAAGCGCTGCTAATATCTGGAGAGCTGATGTAGATATAATTTATCAACATTAAGGCTTCAATAGTTTTATGACAAATTTTTTATTATGACACAACTCGTACATATTAGTCTTTACACTTTGCATCTATTTTCTTCGCGACATTTCGGATAGTTCTCTTCTCCATCTTCAGGCTCCATAGTATTCATACAAATTTTCTGTCACCTAAATCACTATATGATACTAAATAAACAAACTATATACATTCAAGTTTCATTTTGCCTTTCAGCATATACAGTAAAAGCATATACAGCCGGCTCCCCTTTTATATCCCAAGAGCCGGCACACAGGGGTATTGTGAACGAAATGCTGGCCAAAATTATTTCTTTGCTAGAATTTACTTAAAATTAGTTCATATAAGTATTTATACAAGTTTACATATTTTGGCAAGAGGTACACTAAATATAAGCTTACACAAATTATTAAATGTGGATTAGTTAATAGTGTAAGTAGATATATTACTAAATAGTTGTGGTTTAATTGTGTTACACTAGTTTACATAAGAATATAACTCACCAATTCTCGATATTCCCAGACGCTTATCTTCATCATCATCTTCTTCTCTATCTCCATCATCTTCTCCATCTTGTTTTTCTGCGTTCTGCCTTGTATGTGTACCATCTTCAAAATGTAGTTTCCTGCGTCACTAGAAATTCCAAGGCGTCTTTAGAGAATGGCTTCCTTTGTTCTCCTTACTGGAGGCCGGGAACATGACAGTGGTGGATATGAGCTCAGTAATAATCTGTTCAATACATCCTTGTTACAAGCTTTTCTTGAACATTTTCTTGCAAAATTCCGATCTTTCTGATGAAAGTGCTGTTTCTGGTTTCAGCTCTTTCTTCTGAAAGCTGGTCTATTGGGAGAATTGCGATGCTCTATAATTGTTGGTCCGTGAGCCAATATTTTATGTACAGTGGGCGTCATTGGATGCCACTCATAAAGCCTCACATCAAGTTCCGCAGTTTCTCTACAGAAGATTGCAATTTATTAGTGTTGTATTTTTATGCCCACTTAAAATTACTTCTAGAATAATTCTAAACCTATTTATGCGGTCAAAATTTACTCCGGTTATTCTGAAGCTGTCTGTGGATCGGAAAATAATCTGCATGAAGTGTTGCCATCATTCGTGTTACCGAAGCTAGCTTTTGGTATATCAATTAATAGGACATCTCTTTCTTTAATCCTTCTTGTATTTGCCTTTTGGTTTCTTTTACTGATTGCTTCTCAGCATTAGATCTTGCTTGCCACTTTTTTATTGGTAATTTGTAGGACAAGTGGAGAATAGACTCAGAACATCTAATCCATGCATGAAGAATAGACAATCCAAACTTCAGTGTGTCAGGGTCTTCTTGAAGGTCGTTTCTTGGTTCCAATTTGTTGAAATCTTGGATGTTCTCTTACATATATAACAACACATTGTAGACGGTGTCTGTAATAGCATTGCACACTTTCGCATCTACCATAGTAAGCAATAATGTATGCTTAATTTTCAAACGCCGTTTCTTACCGTCACTTCTGACCTGATCAAGTAATGGAGTTGATTGGTTATGCAGGCAATTTCTTCTTCAGTTATATCATTGGTCTCCTGCACAAATCTTATACGAATAGGTCTACAGAATCGCGGTCTGGAAGGTGACGCATTTCGCCAGATAATTTTTTTTGGTATTGTCATCATTTACAATTAACCTTAGAGGTACAAAGGAACTTTGAAATATATTTGCATCACTATCTGCATTATTTTGAAAATGTTTAAATTGTGCCTGCTGAGAACCATCGCACCCCCATTTTGATACTAGTTGTAGGGTTTCTTTCTCTTGTTCTGAGAGAGATGTTTTCCAGAACTTCATCTAAATACTTACATTGCCGAGAAATGGTGTGGTCTAACAAATCTTAAATCACTTAAAAGTCCTTAAATTATGTAATTATAGTGTTAAATGGGCCAGTTTTAATTTAAACACAGTACATACCTGGAACTTCTAAATCCATTCCCGAATTAATACACTTCACAACTTTGAATGCACTCACAAAGCGAATAAAGGATCTCCATGTAGGGAACGGCTGATAGCAAATGCTTGCAGCGCGTACGACTCACTTTAGACTGATGGTACAACGAAGATACTAGCCTGAGACTAGCAGATAACTGTCGTATGACGTTATATATATTCAACTTAAAGGATATGGTGTTAGTTTTCTCGTATGTTAAATTTTTTTTCGACTTTTGGCCAGCTTTTCTTACAAAATACCCCAAGTGGGGCGTTGCGAGTCTGGGCACCTTCCCGCCCTTTCGGCGGGGCGGTGGGGGCCGCCACTCCGGGCGGCCGGTCCGTCACACTCCGGCGCCTTCAGCGCGGTATGTCGCCGCCGACCTGCCCTGGTGGCGCCATCGCAAAACGCCCATTCTCCGATGGGATAGCTGCAAGTCCGGAACGCCGCTTAGGGGAAGGCGCACAGTGGGGCCCAGTAGTAGGCCGCCTTGGCGGGCATAATTGCTGTGTATACAGCACTTAGTATTTTTTTTTAAGCAGACCTGTTAAACATCAGGCGTTTTGCATGCTGACATCGAGTCCCTAGAGAAAAAATTGGCCGTCACCACCACGTTTTAAATCGAATATTGGACCTGTAAGTACAGACGTTCTGATTCATGCCGTCATTACTCCCATGTACGTTGACCGCTCTGACGATATTGGCTGAGTGATGTTGTATCTTTCCCCCCCAAAGTTGAGTAACGAAGGTTACCGAGGCAGGTCCACACTATTGCAATTGGACAAGTGTAACAAGGAATTGCATTCCATCTGCATGGGGATGGTAGTGCCTTTTCCATGCAAATATTAGACGGTCTTTTCATTTCAGTGGCATCGGTCAAGGTACATCCTTCCAAAAGTTTTCCTCTGTTCCTGTTAGCCTTGCACCTAGTTCAGTAAAACAGTCAACAACTTCAAAGGAAGTGAAATAATGGTCAGCAAAGAGGTAATGTGGTAGGTATTCATTCCTAGAACGAGGACGTTTTTCATCAAGCTGCAGTGCACCACCAAGACCTTCATCAGATTTGTAAATGTTCGCATCCCTTCGGCTGTTTGTTAAATTTAAAAATCGATGAAATATTCTAATCTGAAATCGTGCACCATACCTTGTAGTAGACAAACCGAAAAGGTTTGCCCTTGATATATTGTTTTAGGCTGTGGCGACCGTAATATGGGATCATCGCTTCAATAGCAATCTGTTCCCAAACTATAATTCCAAAAAGCATCTTCCAAAATCCAGATATGGTCGCATTGTCGTTGAAATGCAAAAATGTCATTTCCTCAAACCTAGTTCGTCTCATGGCATTAGTTATTACATTATTATTTGTATCAGATGATTCTTCCCAATACATCCGATGCCGAGGACATTGTAAATAATCTCTTATTAAAATAATTCCAGAAAAGGTTTTTCAGTTCTTCAGCAGAAAATTGGAAGTGAGATTTACCTTGTTGTACTATGTATATAACGCTTTGCTTTATTGCATGTTTTATCAAATCCTCAGAGCAAAATAAA
>JAHLJT010009769.1:29965-172136 GCA_031308135.1 Acheta domesticus
AAAAGGTAGCAGGATTTAGCATACATGTTAAATGGATGCCAATTCTGGATCAAACCCTACTTCATAGAATTGCTTAAAAAACAATATGGCTACGCGACATTTTACTTTCATGTTTGTAATATATCATTTCAAATTTAAGTGTAATTCAGTAATTTACAATAGGTTACTTTTTTTCCACTTCTAGTTGGCTAAGTCTAAGTAATGACATGGAATTAAAAATGAGTACTCTAAATAAGATTTTTACTAAAATGTAAGCATATTTCTTTGAATTCTTTAAATTTTAATAAATGATACAGTTATATGTATATTTTGCAATTATTTAAGTAATATACCAGTCAAATTTTCCTACCAAACAAAGATAGAACCTTTTTGCTCGAACTTGAAAATGCGTATTGAGAGTAAAAAGATTCTATCTGTAAAAATAGGGTCTTGGTTTCTACAAAGTTACAATGCATTTAGAATAATTATCATTCTACAGTTTTGTGCTTGATGTCAAGTACACTGACTAAGTTTCAATACATTTAATGAAATAGTTTTTTGTTTTAGAGAGGGACAAAACTTTGAAATGCTCTCCTGTAAAATTTACTGCGGTGCAGATAGAACCTTTTGACTTTTGGGTCGCGAAATGATAGCCCGTACCCTGCGTGAATTTGATAACCGCTGCCTCTATTTGATCTCTCTTCAAATGATAACACACCCGCGTGGATTCTGTTTACCGCTGCCACCATTTGATCGCTACTTCGTCTGTGGAGTCATACAGATGTATTAAAATACAGATGAGGGTGGGTAGAATAAACAGTTGGTTTATTAAATAAAAACAATGACCGAAGTCGTAAATCATACCATACAACTGCCTTCTATGAACTAAAAAAATAGAGCCCACCACAAGAAGCGATATTTACAGTGCGGCTACCACTCCGCTTAACAACAAACATTTCCCCTCGGTGTGATGCACCTCTCTGCCCGAGACATACATGTCATCAACTAACGACAAAGTAATGCCGGCTTCCCGCCCCGCGTGCCAGTCGCACTGCCTCCGCACAGCCTACCCGCTAACACCGCTCGAACTCCAGAAGAAAGAGGCCGTCACTCACCCGGCTTTTAAAGGCGCCTATGGCGTCTCCCGCCGCCTCCGTTGCCCATCCCCAGCCACGTGAGGACGCGCGTCCCTGGCTCGGTAAACCCGATGCGTCATTGCGCGTCACCTCGCCAGATGGCCAGCCCTATTGTGTTACATCCGGCGAACGCCTATCGCTTGCGCGTTTGAGCGTGCATGACGCTACAATATATATATATAATATATATATATATATATATATATATATATATATTATAATTACCATTTTTCGGATCTCTCGGACCTATCCACGATTCTCGCACCTCATCCTCCCCACATTCTCATTCTTACACTTCTGGGCTTTCATTACACATGCATTCCTTCCACCGCACCACATTACCACGCCACCTTGTAACTGCACACCTCATCCTTACAAGTCCTCTCACCTCACACTGTCTATGCTGCCGGTTACACCATATCACTTCCTTTTTTCTTAACAATTCTTGTGTTATTTGGCGACTTTTTTGAAAATATTGTCCTGGCCAAGAAAACGGAAATCACCCCAAAATTCTTCAGATACTATATGCATGTGTTTAAACTAATCAGTTAATCTACTATGTATGAATTTGATTAATTATACGAGTCAAAATTGTACTAATATCCGGCCCACTTGGACAACAAACATATTTTTTATTTTAACCCTTTCGGGGACAAAATATATCCAGATTGAATTTGTAGAAACTAAAGGAAAAAAATATTAAGTAATATAGTGTTATTTGGAATTTACTTTGATTTATGAAATTATATCATCCATGATTACATACAAGGAATAATTTTGTTAAAAAAATTAAAATTTTTATGTAGTTCATGTCAATATTTTTCGTACCCAAAAAGGGCCGTGGGAAGAATACTTCCCACGGCCCTTTCTGGGTACGAAAAAAATTGACATGAACTACATGAAAATTCTAAAACGTGGATCTACACAGATGGGAACGTTACAATTTGTGCACATGCATCTGGTCCTTTTCTCAGCAGCCTTTGTGCTGCAGTGACGGCATCTTCTGTAGGTGTTCCCTGGCTGATGTACCCCTACTGCTGCCAAGCGGACATAGTCAGGAACGTTTCCTCTTTTGGCGAGAAACACAGGTTTAGGCCCGGTGACGTTTTCTTGTCGAGAATCCGGCAATCAGCTGTCTGGCAAGTCTTATTCTTTATGTCAACTGGTCATGACCTGTTTGCCTCGTTTGCTTTCCATAAAATAAAACTTCGCAATGGCCAGATCATTTAGATAGTATAATATTCTGTGCCACAATTTCAAAGAGCGTCTACCAATTGCGTATCTTTCGCACAGTTGGTCGAAGTTATCGACACCGCCCTACTTCTGGACAGAAGATCTCTGAAGACGTGTCATCTTTATTTTTTCTTTTTATAATAGTGGATTCCCTTGGGTCGTGAAAGGTAGAGAGGAAAGTCACAGGCCGGTTATCCATCCTCTTCACTGCAGAAATTTTCCTCTTATTTTCAAACTGAAATTTCCCCTCAATAATTTATTTTCTTTCATCCTAGGCAAGTCCTTCCTATTGGCTTTTACAGTGCCGCAAGAAAACACACCCTTTTTCAATGGCTATGATCAACTTTGTTGACGTGAAAAACCTGTCAAATGCTACCAATGAATTTTGTTTGCATATATTGGTAAGCTCTAAGGAAACTCTGTCTTAGTGACAACTCACGTTTTTGCTTGCTTTTGACAGTGTAAACGTCAAAATTCATTATGTAACCACTGTAGACATCTGACAAGCACTACACTTTATATCCCCTCTTTACTGGTTTTGATGGGCATGTACTGTTTCGTTGATGACCTACCCTTGAAGGGAATCATAGATTCATCCACAGATAAAAAAGGGGAAGGGTCATAATTATTTCTACAATTTTATAGAAGTTTCTCAATAAGAGGTCTATCTTGTGTAATTTATCATGATCGATGTGATCACGAGGCTTTTTTTGTCTGATTGTTATTGCAATGGATATTCTCTACCAACTTCTTGAAACGCGTACTGTTCATAACAAAGGGGCCGAATCGTCTTCCTTTCGCACGAGTATCTTTGGAAAAGCCATGGCGTCTTTTGTAGTACCACGCCCGCGCAAATGCACAAAAATACGATGTGGCCTTCCTAACTGCATATTTGAATACTACTCTTCCCGCATAGCATGGCCGCGCCGCGGCGTCTTTTGAATGTTTCTTGTTTTTAGTGGAGGAGGTCATTTGTGAGCGCTGGGACTGGGCGGAGTGGGTCAACCTTAAAAAAACAAGGCGGTCTTTTTGAATCTACAGATTTTTTAGCGGCGCCTCGATGCGGCGTAGCTACGTGGCGTTCCGAGTCTCGGGATCGTTTTGCAAAGAACAGAACGCCTCATGCAGCGGATCCCGAAGGGGTCATTAAAATATCCACCCGCGCTCTATCGTCGGGGCAGCAGGGGAGAGGGTGGCCGAGCAGGCAAAGGTCAGGTACCGCGCCGCGCCAAATGATTTAATTGTTGAGATCGATGGTGTTGATCAGGTCCGTTCACGGAGGCTGTGACTTGAGACAATGCAACAATGTAATCTGCATGAAAAAGTTTTTCAATTATTTCAATTAATTTTGTTGTTCATACGTGTATCATATCCATACAAAATAGGTTGATTCCATTGCCCTACTGTCACCGCCCTACTCTCCTTCCATCAGGTTCAGGCGACTGACTTCGCGTGACCTAGTTTGCCACGCGACTCGTGATGAATTGTCAAATCACGACTAATAATTCTACTAGTCCTATTGCACTACGCACTACGCTCCATTCTTAAATTCTTTCGCATTCTTATAATCAAATGTAAAGAACATTTGCACATACAAAAATCTGTTTTCTAAATCATTTGCAATGATATCAAACTCCAAACAAAAGAATCCATTACCTTTATGAAGCTTTTCCAGATGATCGGTACACCAAATCCACACGTCCGCGACTTTGGAAACAACTTTCCTTACCAAGCGACTCAATAATGACCGCGTTTCGTCTTATCGGCGAAATTCCCATGAATGCGGAAAAATTCCCTGATTGGTTTGTTTTTACTCGAGCATGAAGGGCGATGCGCGCTCATTCTGACGTGGCGCTTTCGATTCTGAACTTTTGGTAATTATATCGCTTACCTGTCAAGTCAGTCTGCAAAACGTCTGGTGGAATACTGTAGGTTTGCTTTGTGACCGCAAAGGAGCTGTTACGCTACCAGTCCCCTGGCCATTATAGTTTGGCGTACACAAATATCTGCCATCTCTTGTTTGCAGTTCCGCCGGAAACATCGGAACGAATGAGGTCTCTAAGTAGGTGAATTTGCCAATAGATTTCAGCAGGCATCCAACGCGCTGCAAGCATACTGTCAGAGATGTGATTGTCTGTTTAAAAGGTTCAAAATTTTCACCACGGTACCACTTGTCTGTGTCTAAACTAGAATAACATCTGTTCTCATAAATTTTGTACTCGACCATCGCGAGGTGAACTCTGTATAAAATGAAAGGTGTCACGTTCTGGTCTACTTTTGGACGTTTGCTGGCACTGAAGTCACTGCACCATATACTTCTTCAACAGCAAACCCAACTCCCCGTGTAGATACGGGTACGGCTACTTGCCGTTTCAGATTTTCAAACTTTTTAGCTTCAATGACCTCTTTGATGCTTTCGAACCCGGCTAGTAGGTTCTTTTTGAAATCTTCAACAAGCGAGTCAACAACCTTCTCGCTCTTCTGTTCTCTGAACTGTTCTTGCCGTTTTTGTGTCCGTTTATCCCAAGATTTACCTTTGCCTTTAGGTTTTTGGGGTCATCATTTTGTGGCTTCTTGTTTTTATAGAAGCTGTCCATCCGGTTTTTAAACTCGTAATCCTCATACCCATAGTCATCATAATGACGTTCACGCGGCCACGACGGGCCTCCTCTGCCACGTCCGCGGCTGTTGCTACGACCACGAAAAGACATCGTTGGTTTTCCACGAAAATCCAGTGGAAAAAGCCTAGTGCTACTGTTGGCCTTGCACTAAGGGGTACGTTGATTACGTATTTTGGGAAACATTCCCTGTAGGTTCCAACACACTCGCTTTGGCCCCGGACTCTTCTAGACGGGCGGTCGGGAGCTAACCCACTCCCGATCAATCGGCTCGGACTAGGTCTTGTACTGAACTCCAGGGTGAGCGGGGGAATCCACGGCGGTGCAGCGCTGTGTTATTCCCCCACTATATCCTCGTGGCAACCCTGGCACTCCGATGGAGTGTCCCCTTGTTGGGCTCCGTGGTGGGTGGGGACCACGAGGATGAACCTATTCCATCTATATGGATACTTCACCTTTCCCCCCACCCTCTTCCGCAAGGAAGAGATGTGCCGAGAGAACCATCGACTTGAATAGTTTCTTTTCTAGAGAAGAAGATCGACCCCTTTTTGAAGCACGTACCGACGAGAAAATTGGAAAAATTAAAAATACAAAGCAGATTGCCGGCCTCCAGGTAGTAGTCACGGTTCATCCCACCTTGAACCTGTGCAAAGGCGTGGTAAACCACGAGGACTTTGCTACAGAAACTAAGGAAGATCTAAACTTTTTTAAGACCTTTGGCGTTACTCAGGTGTACAGGATCGGAAGGAAGGAGCAGGGGAAAGTGATCCCTACTTCTACCCTGATCCTTACTTCTGACCGACCATCCCTCCCGGAAAGGAACGTTACCGCTTTCTACAATCTCCGTGTGCGGCAGTATGTGCCGAACCCTTTGCGCTGCTTCAAGTGCCAAAGGTTTGGGCATACCCAACAGCGATGTATGTCCGTAAACGCGGTTTGCGGGAAGTGCGGATCGTCAGTTCACGACCAACAACCCTGCGACAAACCACCGCACTGTGTGAATTGCGAAGGCGATCACCCAGCCAACGACAACCACTGTCCCACGTTTCTCCGGGAAATCCAAAAAATAAGAGTAACCGAAAAGGTTTCCTTCCCTGAGGCGAAGCGTAGGTTCCAAATCAGGAATCCAGTGGACCTATCACGATCCTTTTCCAGTGCTGTAAAACCTAAGTCCCCGGGGGTAACTGAGAGTTGTCAAACTCACTGTACCCCAGCGGTAGTCTCACATTTCAGTTGTCAGGTGTCGCCGGTATACTTCCCCGAAGATTCGGCGTGTATCCAAGGTGGGAAAATTATCATTCCCACAAAGTACAAAAAACCTGTCCAGAAACTCCACCACACATCGACCATTTCAACTGAAACTTCTACTGAAATCTATCTTAAGCAGACACCGCCTCCCAGGAAAAATACGTCATCCAAATCCCGTCCTCCTCTCTGTTTCCGAGAATCACATCGGACGATCCTCCAGCTCTTGTAGATCTCGGTCACCCGTGGCCAAAAGTCGGGAAATCCCCCCGACATAGGCGACCATATCCAGCAGCAGTCAGGATGACTCTGCTGTTGATGAGGAACCCCACGAGAGTTCCTCTACAACCATTGACAAGGTGAGAAAGAAAAAAAAGCAACCAAAGAAATAATTTCTCATAATGGCTCTCTCATGGAACTTAAATGGTCTTCGTGCTCACTTAGAAGAATTAAGATTAATAATTTCTCGCCACAAACCAATTATAGTCTGTCTTCAGGAAACTCATCTTCTCCCTCATTATCCCCTTTCTCTTCGCGGATTCAACATCTATCGGTTTGATCAAGACGACGGACTTCGTGCTCACGGCGGCCCTACCATCCTTCTCTTGTACGGTGTGTAGTATATACATTCCCCCTGGCCAAGTCGTGTCACAAGAGGAACTCGAAGATGTTTTTTCTCAGTTGCCCGCCCCTTTTCTTATTGCGGGGGATTTTAATGCCCACAATCCCCTCTGGGGTGGCACGAGGACCTGCCCGAGAGGTTCTATCCTCGAAAATACTATTGACCAGCAAAACTTAATTCTTCTGAATTCCGGGAATCACACTCATTTCTCTATGGCGTCAAACTCCTCGTCAATCGATCTGGCACTCTGCAGTCCATCCCTATCTACCATGGTAGAGTGGACTGTACTCGATGATCTACATGGGAGTGACCATTTTCCCACTTTGGTCCACTTTAATATCCCTAATTTAGACGGCATCCACCCTCCTCGCTGGCTATTCCATCGAGCCGACTGGGATACATTCAGCGAGAAAATTATAATTCCAGACCACTTTTCAAATAATATCGATACCTTGGTGGCCCAATTCACCGACGCCCTTCGCGCAGCCACCATTGCAATCCCGAAGTCTACGTGTCGGCCACGACGCGTCCCTGTGCCTTGGTGGAATGCTGACTGTGCCATCGCGGTGCGTGACCGAAAGCAAGCACTCGCGAGGCTCAATAGGTTCCCCACCGCATCAAACCTGATCGATTTCAAAAGAAAGCGGGCCAGAGCCAGATTAGTAATACGGGAAAGTAAGACTGCTTCCTGGAGAGCCTTTATTTCTTCTCTTTCTTGCCATACCCCGCCTAAATTAGTATGGCGAAAGATCCGACAGATCGGAGGAAGATTTTCCCCACCATCTGTCCCAGGACTTCTTATTAATGGAAATCTTATTACTTCTCCAGAAGAAGTAGTTGAGGAATTGGTCTGTCATTATGAAAATACCTCCAGTTCCTTACACTACTCCCCTAGCTTCTTGAAAACGAAGAGTAGAATGGAGAAATGCAGATTGGACTTCTCACCCTGCCTGGAGGAAGATTATAACGCCCCTTTCTCTATGGATGAATTTTCCTGTGCGCTCACCCGTGGGAAAGATTCTGCTCCAGGACCAGACCAGATACACAACCAAATGTTAAGGCTAAATGTACCGACACTAGTTCAGTTTGTCGCCACCACGTGGCAGCACCAAGTTTAGTGAATTTTACTTTACCGATCACGTCTGAACCAATGGTCCGATTTTCAATCTGTAAACGGCATTTGACTCCTGTTTATAATAGAATTTACGCTACGAAGCCCTTTTTCCAAAACAACTAGCAGAAACTCGATTTTCAATTTTTTTTTCGTACTTCCGGGAACAATTTCAAAAATGTGGGCTTATAGCGCGATGGCGACAAGCTTCCTGAATCCAACGCCGTGTCAATCATGCAAATCGGATGAATAGGAGCGACGTAAAGTCGAATTTTGGAAAACACCTCACCCCACTCCTACCGCGCCGCTACGTCACGCAGCGGTTGTGGGCCCTCCGCGCGGCGGCAGGCCCCGCCCCGCAGCTCGGGAAGGGCCCGGCGTGCGGTGCGGCGCGGGGTGGGAGGTGGTCGTTCTTTCGGGAAGGCAACCCAGGCGGTGGGTTTATGATTTCGTCACTTTGCATCTCAATGTAGTATGTTTTCTTCGTATCATCTGTAATAGTAGTGTAAAACTATTTATCTCGTTCACATATTTCCGTCTTCCTTCGAATGCCATCATATAATTATTTGAGGTATTACTCAAAATATCTATTCCGATTTGGAACTGGCGTCAAAAAGAAAATGGAACTATTGAGTTAATTTCACTAATATTTTATCTCCTCATATCTTTATTTTATGTATATGTTAGTTTTAAGATATTCCGTTATCGAAATATCTGTCTTTCAGATGTTGAATTTAATTTCTCTTCATTTTTAAATGATAAATCGAAATCACGAAAAAAGCTGTATAATTATACGACAGTAAAAATAACTTTTATTCCTATAACTTTAATTTATGTTTATCCGCGCCAGTTGAATGACTGTTTTCCTTTGCGGGTTTTATGCTATCCCCAACTAGGGATTTATTGTCTGATGATTTGTTAGAGAAATTAGTCGTTAGGATTAGGTCTTAGGAAATTCAGTTTATTTGAGTAAAGTATATATTTGATATCATTTTATATTTGAATACTTATATATTATAATAAATCCAATAAAAATATGCAGAACTTTCGTATTTACTGTATCTTAGGTATTTCAATTATTTTAAATAAGTATGTCTTTTTCGAATCAAAAACTAATGGTTTTTGAGCATGTATTTAAATACTTATTTAAAAATTTTGTGGAGAAGAATTTAAATACAAAATTTAATGTATTTTTCCCTTCCCAGTTTACAAGGCCGGGCAAACTGCTCGTTCTCTCGATCGATATTATCGATCGTTCGCTCGTGCTTTCTGTGAAACCCACAGAACGGGTATGCCTGTCTGCGTTTTATGTGTGGTTGGCAAGTCTCGCTGAAGGCGCGGGGAAAATAAGTAGGTTTTTGGCAGAGTCGGCCGTGTGCTCTTTACACAATTTCGCAGGTGTCTGAGATATTCATAAACATCTTGAGTTTGATAACAGAGGAGACTGAAAAGGAAATGAGCAATTGCATGATGCAAATATGCTTTCTGATATTTAACTATTCAATATTATGTTCGTAACCGTCAATTTTAACAATAGATCTTGACCATGACCATTTTGTACTGTCGACGTTTGTTTCAGTATACTATACACTATTCTTTTAATAAGATGAAATAAATTTAATCGAAAAGTGTTGTCAATTGTTTATGATGTTTTATCACCTCACATTGTGGTTGCGCCGAGGACGTCGTCGCTGCATAATTATTTTGTAATTGAACAAAACGAACGTGTTTATTATGTCAGTTAACTTAAAATTATCCGAGCAAAATTGATTTATTTATTCATTCGTGCTAGAATATGTTCTGTATTCTTAGGTAGTATCTCTCACACTGCATTGCCATATGTTGTTACTGCCAAATGTTACGTGAAGAGACACAGGGTTGCTTTCACTCTAGTCAATATTTTCAGGTATCATTCGCCTCATTCAGTTATTCGAAGCATTTATTTTAGACGTTGAAACTCTCGCCGTTTCCCTATCTTGAAATAAATAGGAAACAAAACTTTAAATTGTGAATTACAAATGGATTTTGATATTGCATGTGATACAAATTATTACAATTTTCATTACATATTTCTGGGTAGCTTTTGCAGGTATTAGACTTAATTTTTTTATTTTTATTATAACTATTAATAATAATTATAATTAAAAATAATTATAATTATTATTATTTTTATTATAACAAAAATGTTACCATCTTTTCGTTCCAGTTTGGAAATAATTTATTGTTCTTAAAAGCGAAAGGAAACTGTTTGAAGAACACTAAAAACACGTTTTTATTGGGTATACTTGTAACTACCTGAACCCTTGCGATTATATCGCACAAAAGGAAGAGCTGTGGAAAAATAACAGTAAAACAGCGTATTAACCACTACATAGAATATTGCTTTTAGACAGTCACTGGTAAAATCGGTTTTTCCAGGGCATGCATAGCTTGTTAAAAGTTCAATTTTTAGATCTAGTGCTAAAAGCGAGACGATGTTGAAATGTTTTGATAAATCTGTAAGTGCAAAAAAGAAAACAATATACTTTCGTCTGACCGCATCAACTGCTTCTGGCAGTAATGAAATATGAAGTGATTTGTATACTTGAATTAAAATATGAGTAAGAAAGCCTGTTAAAAAATCAGTGTGTGACACGTGGTAAAAGTGATTTTATTTTGCTCGTGGGACTACGCCTTTTAGCCTAACGGCCTCGTGCCGCAAACTTCTCCATTCGCAAAATAAAACGGCCACTGTGACTACTCGTAACATGTACAATTTAAGCCGTTCAGTATGTATTATCCACATCTAATGAAATGAGGCAGGTTTACAAATTTTGGAACAACGCAACCATTACTCATTTTAAACAAAGAGGTACACGTTTCTGATAACGTAATTGGTTTGTTTTATATTTATCAAAATCAGTGCAAGTATTTTCAAGCGAACTATATAAGGAAGAACTATATATAAGGAAATCCTTCTGTCAATATAAAAGCACCATGCATAACGTATAATTACAATTAGCGGTCGGACACTATAAAAATATTGCCAATGAAACCATACAAACAGTTTTCCAAAAAAATATCACTCACAATTCTCAACAACAAATAAAATACTCTCGTATAAAACTAGAATAAATTTATTACTTGAATAAAAACAGTTTTGACCAATACTACAATAACATTATATGGTACGTACATACAGTTTGAACAGTTATTTACATAGGAAGAATATATAAAAAATTGCTGTTCCATAATGCAGCACTAGAATGTCTAGTGTTGCATTTTCATTGGAGCTGATTTGTCGCATTACCTTTTGTCAGCACTGATTCTCTGAGTATGAGAATATATATTCAGTAAAAATCGAAACGGATCATTGTTTCTGAACATTTCCCGAATGCTTGGGTATGTAACCACACACACCTCTCAAAAAGCCCGAGGCTGCAGTTTTCTTTCGATTTTTACGCGCTGTGAAAATTTGTAATATAGATTATTGAACATTTTTACTTTTCCGTGTACATACGTAAACACGGAGTAATATACGTAATATAAGGTTAAGTTACGTAATGCTGCTGAAAATATATTTCAAAGGATATACAGGTTTTGGGGTCCCCTGATACCGAAAAAGTAGTTCTTTTCAAAACGTCCCTCTGTCTATTTGTCCGTCCGTCTGTGAACACCTCTAGCGTCTAAACCATGCATAGGATTTTTTTTTTTTTTTCAAATTGAAGAAATCCCTGTCGATCTGGTTCGAATCAAATATTTGAGATTTTGAAAAAGATTCTTTAAAATTTGGGGGTAGTTTACATACCCCCCCATATATTCAAATTTTTCTCAAAACGGCTCTAATTTTTACTTTCCCGTATACGTACGTATACACGGA
The DNA here is from genome assembly GCA_031308135.1 of Acheta domesticus. NCBI lineage: Eukaryota > Metazoa > Arthropoda > Insecta > Orthoptera > Gryllidae > Acheta > Acheta domesticus. The sequence goes on from JAHLJT010009769.1 coordinate 41,769, forward strand.
GTGATATACGTAGTATAGGGAAAGTTATGTAATGCTGCGCGAAAAAATGGCCAATTTTCGGCGGAAAAAAATTAATTGCCGGGCCGTGAAAACGAATAAGTGGATAAAACCAGTTGCTAAATTAAGAAAAAAAATCCTCTATCTCGTGGTATGGTCAAAATCCATGATTTGTTGCTTCTTTATACTTAAAAATCGATTGACGGCATTCCGTCCGTCTGTCCGTCTGTAATCAACGCTAGCGCCTAAACCGTTCGGTCGATTTTCTTCAAAATTGATATTCCCCAGTCGATCTGATTCTAGTCGAAGCTTTGTGATTTTGAAAAAGATTCTTTAAAATTTGGGGGTACTTTATATGAAGCCCCCCGGGGATTTTCAACATCTCAAAAACGGCTCCAAATTTTTTCTTTAAATTTCTTGTATGAATAGAGGAAAATACACTTTTTAACATGGCATAGGTCCGATTTTCACGTACAGCTCTGAATTTTCGAAAATTGTGAAAGTTTGAATTTTTTTCAGCGTCTTTCTCCAACTACAAAATTGAAGATAGAGATTTTTTCTTCAAATAAAATTTGTTCTGCATATTGAGTTCTTTAATAAAGGTCATGTAAATGTTTTTCAAAATTTTGGTAGTTTTCGTGCAATATTGCGTGCAATATGTGCAATTTTAAAAAATTACAAAAACAATATTTTCTCAAAAACGGCTCCAAATTTTTTCTTTAAACTTTTGGTAGGGATAGTGGTAAATGTACTCTATCAATGACATAAAAGCCATTTTGGTCTATGGGTTGGTTTTTTCAAAAATTACAAAAATGTAAATTTTTTTACTTGTCTCTCACGTCGTTAATATTTACATTATCGGCAATTTTTTTACATTATTATATTTACCAGTATATATGCTTTAAATAGCTCGTACGGCATGTAGCTCGTACGGCAAAATTAACACCTAGAGAAGTAATTTTGCGAAATCCACCATCGCGCCGCGGAGGAAAAAAGAAACGCCGAGTGCTGACAAAGAGCGCCGGGGCGCGGCGGCTCTAGCAGCTGAGATGAGTTCGTTTACGGAGCGCCAGTAAGATACTTTTATTCATAACTTGAAAATCATTCAAGATTCCATGATGAAATTTACAGAGTAGCTTGAAAGTAGTTTCAGCAATTTTTCTTCCAAAATTCAAGGATTTAAAAATATATTTCCATTTTTTGCATTTTTTAGAATTTGTTTACTTCCTAATTGTTAAAGACTCATGGTAAAAAAAATATCTTTAGCGTAAAATTATCCTTTACATTTCTTCTACAAATAGTGTAACTTTCATATTTTTTGCTTGTTTGCATACCATCGGAAAAAAATCATAACGGAATGTCTACAGACTGCTAACCTAATATTTCAAGTGCCCATTGTTGCTAAACAATGGATGATGAGACAAAAATATTGTACTTGGTTCATGCAGGTTTCATGATAAGTAAGGTGGCAAAATATTTTTAAATTCTGAGATGTAGTGTCAGATTTCCTACTTTTTTGCATGGAATGACCCTAATGTATTTGATGAGATGACAAAAACGCCTTATTGCTCTATTCTTTCGTTTGTAGGTATAGTGCCTAATGTATTTTATGAGATGACAAAAACGCCATATTGCTCAATTCTTTTGTTTTTTCAAAAATTGGCAAAATGTAATTTTTTGACTTGTCACTCACGTCGTTAATATATACATTAGCGACGATTTTTTCACATTATTATATTTACGAGTACACGTGCTTTAAATAATGTCAAGTAAAGTTTCTCGAAATCAACCGTTTTCTGAGAAAAGTAGCTCAAAATTCGCTTTTTCAGGAACGCTCAAACTCCATTTTCTCATAATTGCACTCTTTTATATGACGTAGAGGTCATTTTAGGGTATTTTTTGTCTGTTCAAAAATTACACAAATGTAATTTTTTTGAAAGATCTCTCACATCGCACATTAGTAGCAATTTGTAAAGATTATTTTATTTGTGAGTGCAAGTGCTTCGAATAACTTCAAATAAAGTATTTTGAAAACTCAAAAAGTTTCTGTGAAAATGAGCTTCAAATTTCATTTTTAGTAGCGCTAAATCGCAATTTTCTTTAAAACGGCTCATAATTTTTAAAAGAAAATTGTCATTTAGGACAAGGTTTTGGTGTTCTTTAATATTCTAAAATTAATATTTCCATTCTACCAATAGGAAACCGAAAAAATTAGAAAACGACAAAAAATATATACTTTTGGCGGTGATAGATGGCAGCTGGCAAGAAACAGTGTGTGGCAATTCCGAATAGCTGGCGAAGACCCAAGGAAATAGAAAACCAATACTGGAAGTCTGTGCCACTCCGTAGTACCACTAGTTTTTTTTTAAATACTTATTGTTGACATACATACACAAGATGATTCATTTCTGGTGAATAAAAACATTAGCGGGTTCCCCAAAATACCAGCAATAAACAACCCACCTAATTAGACTGACGAAACTGAAAGTCTTATAAAGTTATCTTCCCGAATGCATTAGTAAAATTTATGGCAATTTTGAAATATATGGTTCCCTTATGCTCATAGATCTCGTCATTCGAGGATCCAAAATTTCAGGTAGGAGCACTTCTTTGTAGCAGAACACAAGTTTCTGTACCATTTTATTCTCCCAGAAACCGTCATCGCGGTGAATAATTTCGTGATGCATGTCCTTAGGGGTCCATACAACGAAATGGCATGTACTTTTCCCTGTGATTTGAAGCTGGCCCTGAATTTGATAATAATAATCGCTTCTTTTTTTCAGTTTCAACGACTTTTTGTCAATGCAGAAATTTTTTATGTTATTGCAGGCCTCCTGTATTGTCATATTTTTCGCCGATTTTGGACATTTTATTTCTAATATAGAATCTTCTCCGACCAAACCGTCAGGGGAAGCTCCAAGAAAACCATGAATTTTGTGAAGAAAGAGACCGCATTTTTCAACAACTAGACCTGGTTTTGTCTTGAAAACAATCAACAGCGCGTGATTCATTTTCACTTCCATATATCATGGCACTTGACCGAAATTCATCATACAGCAGTTTTTTGGCGACAGGAGCCCACTTATTAGACTGCCTCTTACAAACATATCCGAAATTGGATGCGGTGAGTCTGTCTTTTCTTTCCATATGCCACCTCTCAGATTCTGCCTGCCCTCTTGTTGCTATTTCAAGCTCCGCTATTTCCTCTGTATTAAGTGACAGTTGCAAAATCTTTTTCTCCTTCATTGTTGTCAGGTCACTATCCTCCATGTCCACCTGCATAGCACACACACCATAGTCGGCTAACCCATTCTGGCTATCTTTATTAAATACTTCCCCTGATCTTACTTTCCTGCCATTATTTCCCTCTTGCCGTGCTTTGAAGAGTGACTTTCTGCAAGCCACTCTTCGTTTCTCTTTCTTCTCGCCTGTTTGCTTTACAATTGAAGCAGGACTTTCATTGGACATAGCCTTCATTGTCTCATAGTGCCAATATGATTTCAACTGAAAGTCTAAACCGGCAGCTTTCGTTCTGTGGGTAAAAGAGCCTCGTTTGCCTCTGTTAATTTGTTTTCCACCAGTAAATTTTGCCACCAAAGACATATAATTTTCTGCAGCGTTACTAGTGCTGTTGGTGATAAGTTGATGGCTTTTCAATACAAGAGGCTGCAATAGAAATAGTGCTTTGTCGCAAATTTCCTTCTCTTCTTTGGGCAGGTCGATTGACTCGCCTATTTTGGAGCAAAAATATGGCTTGCAGGATGTATGGAGTCCAAACACATGAAGCGGTCCATTTTTGAGATCTTCTTTCAAGGAATTTACATCTCCTTCCTCCGCGTTGTGTGCTATTGCACCTCGAGCAGCCGCCTTGAGTCGTCTGATAATTTCATTCGATATTTTTTTTCGTACAGTAGTGGATTCTTTTTGAAGTGCGTACAATCTTTTGGTATAATTCTTCACCACATGATTTGCACATTCTACTTTCTCTATTGAGCGACCGTATGAAACAGAGGTTTTCAAGTTGTAAAAGACGCTGGAGTCTCCATCTCCTACAACTGTGTGGTACTCAAGTCCATGAAGTTGTTTGCTGCGCTTGAAGCATTCAACCAGCATATCTTTTTCCATCGAAGCTGATGGCCCTTCCCAATTTTTGTAACAATTTTCATGTCTAGGATCTAATTGTTTGGCCTCTCGGTACTCACACATGCTGCAGTACTTGTTTCTAATTCCTAAATCCAATAATTTTTGGGTTCTCATCCCAATTACGCAAGTTACACCGCTGTTGGCTGTATAGCGATGCCCATGGCTGCGATGTGACCAACCTCCATCCACAATAACAGTGATAAACGGTGTACCATCTTCTGTTACATCTCCGTTCCCAATCGCTAGCTTCTTCTCTTCTTCACCGGCCTCTTTCATTTTCTGGAATAATACGTCTGACCATACCTGAAACACAAAAACGTTAATGGTTCCAAATGTCACTCTCTTTCGGGATTAATACATCTAGTTTGCTATGATTTTGTAATTCATTGTCAGTAAAATCAAAGTTTACCTCTCCGAGAAGGGATTCCGCCTGTCTAAACGATTTTGGACAAATTGGTTTAATTTCCATATTGCTCAAAACTTCCTCCATGTTTTCATGTCCCGACCCAATGGAGCTAAAACCCCAAACAGTTTTTTGCGTCAAAGTAAGCTTGTTGTTTTTTGTTCTCGGGTTATCGGGCTGACTACAGATGGTGGCTTGTTGTTGACAATAGGGACAGCGAAATGTCATTTTCCAAACCATGTCGGTTATTGATGACGATACTAACTGCATAAATCCTTCACTGCTCTTGAGGCAATGCTTTCGGTGAAGTTCGAGGTTCCTCATTGATCTGTAGAAATGCTGCCCATTGACGATATAATTTCCCGAAGCAATTAAATCTATATTTTTGAACACTGCAGGGCCCGGATCTGTTACTAAGTCTGTATCTGTCCTAAAAAAAAAAGAGTAAGAAAGTAAGAAAGATTAAGTTATTCACTAGTGGCCATACAAAACAATAAGCATCTGGGAAATTAGACTCTTACGGTTCTTCGGTGACTTCGGGACCAGCAGCATACAGAAAAAAATCCCTGTGTGGAGGTGTTTCCAAATCAGAAACAGCTAGCACTGTTCCTTGAGAAAATGGACCGCTACAACTTGAACTATAAAAAACAGGCGTAATTGTTGGTGAATAAGAAAAACGCTTTTCATAAACACGTTGTATTATTACGAGGGAGGAAATGATGAAACTTCGAAAATATGCTGTTAAAGACAAATTTAAGCATATTTTGTCTAACATAATCCTTCATATTTCGAATGGCTCAGCCGCAATAAGCTTCAAAAAATTATTTTAATGCAAAAATTTGCATTTTGGAAACGTATTAACACTTCAAAAACATGTAAATTGTTTATATTTAGAAAATAAATTAATATATTTGTTCACAAAGAAACATTAACTCTGAAATAAAATAACACTCAATTTACACAATTGCTTTTGTGTTTCTGTGTTAATTTTTCTTTGTGAAATAGTGAATTTGCATTCAGAGTATTTTTTCAAACCAACTTTTGAATGCTGCGGCTCAGCCATTCGAAATATCGAAGGACTTTATTAGACAAAATTTGCTTATTTTCGAAGTTTTGTTTCCTCCCTGGGCACCCTGCATGTACATATATGTATGTATGTACCTCTCTCTCATATATATACAGAGTGTCTGGGGAGGAAACGTCGAAACTTTGAAAATAAACTCTTCTAAGCATATTTTGTGTAATAAACTACGGGGATATTCCGAATGGTTGAGCCGCAATAAGCAATCAAAAGTTGGTTTTGAAAAATTTATTTCTAGGCAAAAGTTTGCATTACAGAAGCATAGAATCACTCCAGAAACACATAAGTTGTTTACTGTTTACAAAAGAAATTAATATATTTGTTCAGAAAGAGTAATTAAGCGAGAAATAAAAAAAAAACACCCAATTTACACAATTCGACTGCTTTTTCATTTCTCGCTTAATTTTTTTGTGAGCAAATATATTCATTTCTTTTGTAAATAATAAATTTATACGTTTTTGTAGTGTTTCTATGCTGCCATAATGCAAATTTTTGCCTAGAAATCATTTTTTCAAACCAAATTTTCAGTGCTCATTGCGGTCCAACCATTCGTAATATCCACGTAGTTTATTAGACAAAATATGCTTAGAATTGTTGTAAGAGCTTATTTGCGAAGTTTCGACGTTTCCTCCCCGGTCATCCTATATATATATATATATATATATATATATATATATATATATATATATATACATACATACATACATACACACACACTCAATGCAGAACGTGCGTAATACGGAATTCTGTCTAATGTGAACATGAATCGTGGTCTTACCTAACACAAGTTCTACTTTGTGTAATGCGGAATCTTGTCTAAAAAGGAAAAAAATTCTGGTCCCGTGGGGTTCCGCATTGAGCATGTATAGATAGATAGCTGGATAGATAGTAGGAATTGCGATTTCAATCTCACCTTTCAATAGTTATTTTAGAGCCTTGATGCGTGGGAGATGAAAATGGCAGAAGCGTAGTTGATGAGGCAAGATCAAATCCAGATTCCACTCCTCCACTAGCGGCAGGATGCTCCTTCGAAAGGAACTTTCTGAGAATAAAATAATTATTTAATGCGTGACGTTCACGCGGACAGTGTAGTTAGAGAATACTGCAAACTCTATTCATAGTTTCATACGTAAGACCAGAGCAACCCGTGCCGACTTACATCGAAACTTGTCGGGATAATTGTTAATAATAATCCTTGTGTGGTTTGGCTGTAGTTGTTTTCTATTAGACTATGATGAGCTCATGTTACTGTAATTCAGTTCTTGCAGACTCAGTCTTACACGAGCTGGCGTATCGGCGTGGTTGTAATTACTTGCTATTTTGGTAGTAAACTCATCAGTCAACCTATCGATGCAATTACGCTGTTCTAAAAAGGGTATATTTTTAAAAGGGACGAGGAACATGAAGTATTGGATTCATAACTTCGCTCAAACAAAACTACCCTCTCCACGACTGTGCGTCTGGGGAGTCGGTTGCGTCGAACGCACACCAAATCACAAGAAGAGCATCTTATCTAACAGAATGGGAGGTAATCGAGCGGAATATTGGTTTCGACAGAGAGTTTCGGTTTCGGCATTTGAAAATCCAATCAAGAAACTAAAGATTCGACTCCGATTTGATCTACGTGTGTCGCAATGTGAAGCTGTAATCGTTTCTCGATTTCGAGACGGATAGCGTGGGAAGGTGTAAGGTCATAGTTTCTTTTGCTCTTCGGTTCTAAGATGACACCTTATCAGACTTCGGCCAAGCTTATCGCGTCCCCGCGACAAACTGCCGCGATTCTAAGTGTCGGACCATCACATGCGGAGCTCAAATCTGCAGTGCACCGGCGAGCAGTTATGCGGTTCTTTTCTAACATAAGAATTTTCTCATTTCTAATTTTTGCTCCAAAATGGTATATGAAAATATTATTGCACTGAAGAAATTGCTAAAGAACATTTTGAAGTATTGTACTTCTCACGATGCACCTAATTCGCGTTCTTTTGATGCCAGTTTGGGTTTCTGTGCAGTTTTTATCACTGTGATCCAAACTGAATTTTACAGTGACATACGTGGGAGAGGTCATACATAGAGTACGGAAAAACATTTAGTATAAAGTGGTAAAATATGTAAAAAAACTGAGGAAATGACACTATAATAAGCAAGATCAAAATTCACGAAAAATTGTTTAGTACGCTAATACTGTTCATGTACTCATGAACAGGAAGTAGCGGCGGCGGTGGCAGTCAAGAACCGGCCGGGCTGGTACGCGCGGCGACGTTCGCTCATACTCTAAGTGTTCTAACACTAAGTGCGTCACGACAGCGGTAGAACGTACTGATGACTTTGTCAATGGGTTCCGAGTAAATCAAACCTTCACGGCAATCATTCGTGAACCACCAACGGAAGCGCCCCAGCTCACGAATCGGCCGAAGCCGCAGCCTGGTGAACGCTCCGCAAATTGAGAACGAGCAGGAGTTCAGAGATCGCGACTCGTGCAGCGGCATGTCAGTCTGAGTCGGCGTGTGCGGGTTTGACCGCTGCGTTCGCACTGCCTTGGTTGCGAGGGTGGGGTTGGGATGGAGGCGGCCCGACGCTGATTGCCGCCGGGGGTGTGGGGGACGAGAGGCTAGGTCCCGGGTGCCCGGGCTAGAACGAGCTGCGTGTTGATGTGGATTCACTGCAATGTGCAAAGAGCATTTTACATATTTAGTAACTTTTTACTCTTTCACGTCGACTGCTGAGGTCATTAGCGACTAATATATTACAGTGAAAAAGAAAATTACAGGCACGTGCATCGCATTGCAATTCATGAAAATGCCCACCCCTGCTTGCTTCTCTACCTGCCACTGCCGCCGCTACCTACTACCCTCCCCCTCCCCTGGCCCTTTTCCCGAGTGACGGTCTGAGCGTCGAGCTGTGTGACCGCTGTACGAGCAGGGAACCGCTTGATGCCTTGTTCCTAGAGTCCGGAAAAATATGGAGTATGAAATGACAAAGTACGTACATACATTTGTAAATAAAACTGAGAATATGTATCAGACATTTAAAATGAGATATATTATGCAACATCAGCATTCACTAAAAACATTTCGTAATCGAATACTGCTCGAGTATCTTCTCAAAATGTTCTCAAACAAAAAAATAAATCTTTGCGATTTGAAATTGCATTAATAAAATATTTATTAAACAAATTTAAAAAACAAAACTTGCTTGGCCATGGCTACTTTTTTTGAAGAACAGTTTTTATCTTTGGAAGCAAGGAGAGCAACGGTACAAACCTGGGAACTCAATGACCAGCAGATACTCATTGTAGCGTTGTCTTCGAACACGTTTGCGACAACCAATCTTTCTCGGAACTTGCGATTCAAAAACACGTCACTCATACTTTTCACACCTAAAAGTAATATTCTCCGCACTTATTGCGGTAGGGCAGTAAAGATTGAAGTGCAAACAGAACGCATATAGCCGGTCACGTGCGGCATCTCCGCTCGTTACCATGCAATTCTGAATTAGAGTAAGATAAAGTATACCTATTTTTGAAATATAAATATTGTTGAAAGTCAATCAAAAATTGTTGGGCAATAATTTCTAGGAAATTGTTAAATATTTCATTTACTATGTAAAATATCAGCAAAATGCTTGGTTAGGACTGCAATGATGTGCCAAGATCACAATTTTGAGAACTATATAAAAATACAAAAAAAATTGTAATTACATAAGAATCCGGACTCTCAAATTATGATCGCTCCACTTCTGTCATCACCCAGAATCTTTGCCAGTTAGTGTGTGCCTAAAACTTCATAAATGTCATAAGAAGCAACAAGAGTTTGATAAATATAGATTTATAAATTACTAAAAACGGTAATTCACCCTTATGTAAAGATGTCTCAACTTTCACTCGTCATTAGAGACAGGGTGTAACTCGGAACAGCCATTTGAACTGTGCTCAGTGAAACGTATAACAATTACATCAATAGTTTCATCACACACACAGTGTTTCAAATAGTCTTTCTCCTGCAATGCTTTCGTGTTTGAAATACACTTCCTTATACACTGATTTCTGTCTCTTTTCGTATCCTTCAGCGCCACTTTGTGTGATATACTGGCGGATCCAGGGGGCATTGAGACCTTGCCCCCCCCCCCCGAAAAAGGCCTTTACCTTCCTTCATTTGGAAAATTTATTTCAATAGTTATTAATGTTCGAATAAACAATATTGTATAGTATCGTATATAGTATATAAGTAATATAAAATATAATAACAAATATGTTTATTATCTAACAAAATCTACGAATCCTCCCGCCCGAAATTTGATCGGCCGGATCCGCCTCTGGTATGACACTCCCCTATCTCCGCCATCGGAAGGCGATAACGCCCTCACAGACCCTCGTATGTCATCGGAAGCCACCGCAGATACAGCGCAGATCTCCCGGCTCCTGCCGCGGCGACGCCGCGCCGCAGGGAGAGAGGCGAAGCGATGAGGGGGGAGACAAATAGCTTTGAGACTTGCATTTTCATGATGCTAACTACAATTACTGGAAACATTGAGTAGCGTTTCATCTCGTAAACTAAAAATAAATTATAATTCGATTTACTTAGTACATATAGCCGCATTTACCTACAGTGCAATTTTTGTTGTTTCTTATTACTATATTACTATTATTCGAAAGTGCCGAAATCAAGGGTAGATGTGCCGAAAAAAGTGCCGAAATCAATGTGAGATCGGAGTCACTAGGACAGACATGCAATACTGTCACAATCTCTGCTGTACAGACTAATGGCAGACACAACAGAGAACAAAAAGCTTTTGTGTCTAACCAACAAAATTCTAAAAGTTCTTACGTTTATGACATGAGAAAAGTAAATTATGAAAATTGAGTACATTTGTTGTCTCCGCGACTTATTGCCCTGAAGAGTTGTGCAGTTTTCGGAAAATGTCATGGATCACTCACCGTCTCTTGTTTTCCATTTTCCAAGTCACAAGATTAGCAGGCAACATTCTCCTTTTCCTCCGTCCAGACAGCGGCAAAGATTTTTTTGTTGCTGGTATTGCAAAGGATTCTGATGCAGAAGCAACGTTGGTATTCTGATCCTCGCAGTAAACACTGGAGGCACTAAAAATATTATTAAAAAGAAATCATCGAAATCAATTTCCACACCATTTCCTACTATTAAAAAGAAATGTTTACAAACATTTACTTCATTGACCTATTTGTACTTGAACTACAATATTGTATAACCCTCTATAAATCAAAGTTTTTAATAACTGAGATAGTAAAATCTAAAAGCCACTTTCAAACTTTGCGACCTCAACAAGTTATTTTTGACTTTGAAAACTTGAAAAGTGTTCACACTAGCGTAACCATTTTTGACGTCTCATCTTTCGTAAAGAGGCAATTTCGCAATATTCTTTCTTGAATAATGGGGGCAATTCAATTACATTGCTCAAATAAATACATTTCCAAAACTTTAATAAATAGCATATTTCAATACTACTGCCATCTGTCGTACATACGAGGTTCATCTAAAGAAATCACCGAATACCAAAAGCATGAGTATTGTTCCTTCGGCATATTGACGCGTTTTTCAGTTTTACCGCCCACGCGAGCAGTCGAGGAAACAGTGTATCTACTTTGACAACATTCATCAGTACCACTTCATCCAATACAGAAGTGTCCTGCTCTGAAAGCCATGAATCCATTGAGTAACATGAACTGCACTAATGTTTTTTTCTATGAGTATTGACGTACAGAAAAAAAATATGAGACTTACCGTGGTATACTGGATATCTTTCCTCCTATTTTCCTTCGTTTTGCTGAAAGTCGAAGTTGTTTCTTCGATTTTGTAGTAATTCTGCAAGAAGACTTATCTTGTACTTGGGCTTGCTCACAGTTGTTTTCCTCCATTTCCAAAAGCGTTCACAAGTATCACCACGAAAAATTGACACTCAAGTAAATTCGTTAGGAATTCGAGTCCACAAAGACTAAGAATGAGGTGGCTCGTGAATGAACAGACGCAGTAGACAAGTGGACGTGAAGCGGGAAGTGTAAAGCGGAGACGGGCACCGAGTAAGCGAGCCAATCAGAACTTGGTGTGAGCATTCCAACGCTGTCTATTTGCGAACCACTGTGCCAGTGCCATATCGGATTTGGAAATCCCGGAAACCCTCTCCCACGGCCACTTACTCTAGCCCTTTGAGGCGGGTGGAGGTGAAAGAACGACCGCCCAATGCATAGAGGTACTCACGGAGCAACAACCTGGTTTCACAATGGACAGACTGAATCAGACCCGCAGAGATAGTTCAAGATTTTCGCCGTGAAATATAAAGATGGAACGGCATTGTCAACAAATATTTTTCACAAAACAATTGTTACTGCAGTTCGGGGAAATTTTCATTTCCGGCGACAATTTTCGGTTACCTTCCATTCTTCAAAACAATGGAAAACTTGAAAATTGTTGGAGGGTAATCTACTTTCTGCTCATCATTGTCATCGCCATTGTCATTTTCTTGCTGTGTGACACTATAAATTCTGTAACCGAACCAGCTACTTGATACAATGGCAATTATATGTGTAATGTGTAGCATCAACTATCAAATATTTCAAATCCATGAGACTGACTGCTCTACTCTACAGCTCTCTGCTGTCACTGCTGTAAGACTAGCTTCGAATACACATGTATTGAGATGTTTGAAAAATTGAGCTGAAAATTCCAAGAAACCGAAATTCCATTAGAGTTGCATAATAAGCCCAATAATGGTCTGACGTGACGAATGGGCGAACACTGAGGGGTCGTGAAGGCGAAGTTTATAATTAGCATAATTTTGTTTCGGACAGTGAGATGGGAAAAATAGGCTGTGGTTTTCCGTTTCCGCGTTAGATTCTGTTTTATTCAGGTGATATAACCAGTGGCGGTGGGTGAGTTAAATTTGGGTGTTGCGTGGGATCGTGAGGTGGGTCTTTCCAATATTTCCCGATTAATGGACACAATTATTGATTAACAGGCACAATTACTATTTAAATTGTGAACATTTCACCTCAAATTTCAAATATTTGGATTTTTGACGAATAATTGTAAATGTAAAAACTAAAAACTACTATAGAGAAGGAATGACATGAAAAATTATCGTTTCCATTCCAAGAAACTGATTATAAACTTTTTTCGGACGCGCCCCGCACGTGTGACAACGCGCCGTGAGAGCGAGGCCGCGCAGCCGCTCCGAAATCGAGGTGAGGTCAGTGTTACATCCGTTGCCGGCGATAGGTCGGCCCACGCAGCACGTCCGGCGTATTGCATTCCTTGCAATATACATGACTGATATGTGGACGTTGGCCGGCTGCTTTTCTGCGGTCAAGGAGCACGCTGTCTACTATGCTATAGCGGTGACCTGGCCAGCTTGTGAAAAAAATGACTACTATTTATAAAATTAATAACTAATCTTCAATTAAAGCTTAATTTGTCGCTTATTGCTATATATTAATTTTGACCCTTCCGCTTCTATATGTAGCCTCAAGATTCAAATTGCCGATGTACTAATTTCTCCATCACTAATTCATTGAATTTACTGGTTTCACGGATAAGTTGCTTCTCTATTGACAGCATTGTTAGGGCGCACAATCGCTCGGTTGTCATATTTCTAAGAAATGTTTTTATCCGCTTCATTGTTGAAAATGATGGTTCACCTTGTCACATGTCTAATAAATATTAGGTTGGTTCACATGTCTAATAAATATTAGGGCTGAATCCTCGACGAAACTCTCGTTTTGCAGATTTCACAGTTGTTTCAATTTTCAGAACCAAGTGATCCGGACCAAGTGATCATTTCATTCATGATTTCAAGAATATCATCGTAGCTAAACTTTTTTCCAATAAGATTAACAACTTTGTTCATTTTAGAAAAATAATTGAATACCAGGATGCACAGACACTATAACTTAAATACTATTTGAACCCGAGATGTAAAACACATTTTTACACTGATGACGTCCTTCACCATCCACATCAGAAGCAAAACTTGCGTTTCGGAGTAAGGTATTGGGGACACTGTTTTACTGACATCGCGCCGGAGACTTCGTCTCGAGTAGGATGGCGTGATACCAGAGTGCTGCGCCAAGTTCACGGCGTAAGTGTGAACATGATACGAAGAAAGCGCCCTATGATAACACAGAAGCGAAGTCACGTGGTACCCAATGATCCTTATGAAACGGAGTCTGAGCAAGGTGTTGTTTCGAGAACGTGAACAGCCATGTAGACACATCGGTTCTTCAATGTAATACTGGTATGAAAATTAAAAAAAGAAGCAGAAAAAAGACATTCTATTAATGATATTGTAATAATGAAGTGTACATTCTATTTTCTCTCAATTTTTTACGTGTTGCATGAACCTGTGAACCTTATAAAGAACCGCCCCCTGGATATAACATGTCAGAAAACATGGTCTTCCTCAGGACGAAAATATTTTCCATCTTGAATAGGTTTCACTGTAATAATAATAATAATACTAATAATAATAATAATTATTATTATTATTGTTATTATTATTAATATTATTATTACTATTATTAAAAACGCCGGCTCCGTGGCGTGGACGGTTGCGGTAGCAGTCGTCTAAGCAGAGGAGCCTGCGGGTTCGAGTCCCGGGGATGGCATGGTCGTATTTGTGATTGTCACTTCACCTCTCATTGTCATCATTTCTCCTCATTATTCATAATTGAAGCTGTAACAGCCTTGTCTTATCAAGGGATACAGCCGTAAAAAGCTAATCCCCATAATTACACACGTTAATCTCTCCAGGACCTCGGAAGATAACGTGCATAGTGTTCATAAATGGCCGGTACACTGATAATAATATAATATAATAATAATAATAATAATAATAATAAAGAATAAATAAGCGATTGCGCGTTGATATATTTGACGTTTTGAGGCGGGAGTGATTGAGCCATCCCACAGAAAAGGAAAAACAAATAAGATTTTTAAAAATTGTTGATGTAAGCATATATTTTCTTAGGGTTTTCAGAAACAATTCACATTGAAAGATGCCGTGTTTACTTTTTCTTGTCTGGAAAGTTGTGCAGATTACATTACGACGCTCTTAGTGTAAAGTGTATCCTATGATCACATTCAAAGACGAAGAATTCCTTGGTTTTAAAACTTGTTTGAATTTTCCGTATTATTTATATCATTGTGGCTAATACATAAAGAAAACAGGAGCAATTAAATCCCATCATTGCACATTATTAATTTACGTATTTTGTATTAAAATGACGCGCCGGGAATTATTTATACCGTCTTCAAGTTCATGCAAATACAACACATATTTATTTTATATCAATATAACTTAGCAAGGGTTATGTCATGATTCATAATAACTGATTTCGATGTTTGTTACGGCGTTGGATTCAGGTTGCAGCTCACTAGCGCGTTATTTTACCACTGTTTTCAAATTTGTCCGAAAGTACGAATACATTTTTAAAATTATCTTCGGCTACTTTACTTGCGAAAAGATTCACCAGATGAATTCATAAAGCAGTGCCGTTTCGAGATCAAAAATCTGTTCATAGGATAAAAGAGCTTGTACGTTATCTCTGCTCATTCGTTCCGGTCGTGGAATGATAACGGAAGATCTTAAAACTAACATGTACCTAAAATAAGATGCGAGGAGATAAAATTTTGGTGATATTCACTCAATAGTTCAATTTTCTTTTTGACGCCAGTTCCAAATCGGAATAGATATTTTGAGTAATACCTCAAATAATTATATGATGGCATTCGAAGGAAGACGGAAATATGTGAACGAGATAAATAGTTTTACACTACTATTACAGATGATACGAAGAAAACATACTACATTGAGATGCAAAGTGACGAAATCATAAACCCACCGCCTGGGTTGCCTTCCCGAAAGAACGACCACCTCCCACCCCGCGCCGCACCGCACGCCGGGCCCTTCCCGAGCTGCGGGGCGGGGCCTGCCGCCGCGCGGAGGGCTCACAACCGCTGCGTGACGTAGCGGCGCGGTAGGAGTGGGGTGAGGTGTTTTCCAAAATTCGACTTTACGTCGCTCCTATTCATCCGATTTGCATGATTGACACGGCGTTGGATTCAGGAAGCTTGTCGCCATCGCGCTATAAGCCCACATTTTTGAAATTGTTCCCGGAAGTACGAAAAAAAAATTGAAAATCGAGTTTCTGCTAGTTTTTTTGAAAAAAGGGCTTCGTAGCGTAAATTCTATTATAAACAGGAGTCAAATGCCGTTACAGATTGAAAATCGGACCATTGGTTCAGACGTGATCGGTAAAGTAAATTCCCTACGATAGTGCTGCGATCTAGTGAATTTTCCTACAAGTTTTTTTCGGTACATTTAGCCTTAAAACACCTGCCGAAGAGGCACGTATCTTTCTCCTCCGTATCTTCAACAAGATTTGGATGGAACATACCTTCCCTAGCAACCTGGCGCGAAGCGATTATTATTCCTATTCCTAAAGAAGGAAAGGACAGGACAAAGCCGTCAACCTACCGTCCAATCTCGCTCACAAGCTGTATATGCCAAACTTCTGGATGCGAATGGTGAATACGCGTTTGGTCTGGCACCTGGAACAGACAAAACTTATTTACCCCCATCCAATGTGGTTTCAGGAAGAACAGGTCAACCATGGACCACCTTGTCACCCTTACCACACAGATCTCCACTGCTTTCGTGCTACGTCAACACCTGGTAGCAATTTTCTTCGATATAGAGAAAGCTTATGATACTACCTGGAGGTACAGCATTCTTCGCACCATCCATTCTTGGGGTTTTAGGGGCCGGCTCCCCCTTTTTTTAGTAGCCTTTCTTTCCTCAAGATACTTCCGCGTTTCGCCTTAGTGACAGGGTATCCGCCGCCACCATTTAGAAAACGGAGTCCCTCAGGGCTCAATTCTGAGTGTCACTCTGTTTGCCATCGCTATCAATAGTATAGCGTCGATAATCCGAGAGCCGGTGAAAGCATCGCTCTTCGTTGACGACTTTGCCATTTTCTGCTCTTCCAAGAGTATTCAAGTGATAGAGAGACAATTACAACTTGTCCTCAACAAATTGCAGGAATGGAGTGATGCGACAGGTTTCAAATTCTCCGCATCAAAAACTAACTGTATGCACTTCTGCGGGATTTATCATCTTCATAACCACCCCGATCTTTTTCATTGGAAGCCATCTTCTACCTTTTGTGGACTCCGCAACTTTCCTTGGGCTTACTTTCGATAAGAGCCTAACTTGGCGAAATCATCTACGTAAACTGAAAAGCCGATGTGTCTCACCTCTGAACCTCCTCCGCACCCTTACAGGCAGCTCTTGGGAGCTGACCATGTCTCTCTCTTGCGTTGTATAGAACCCTCATCCGCTCTATTTGGATTATATGTATTGTATATTGGTCAGCGTCACCATCAACCCTCCGGCCATTAAATACCATTCACAACGCCGGTATAAGAATTAGTACAGGCGCCTACCGCACGAGTCGCATCGAATGCCTCTTGGCCGAGGCTGGAGAACCATCTCTGAGCCGAAGGCGAGATATTTTATTAGCCTCTTATGGGGCTAAAGTGTCGGGACTGGTTGACCACCCTTGTCGTCGTATAATCATCCACCCAAAGTATGAGTCCTCGTACATTCTTCGAACATCGTTACCCCATCCCCCAGGTATTAGATTACGAAATCTTCTCCGGGAATTAAATGTAGAACTTCCCACCGCTGTGAAACCCACAAGTGACCGGATCCCCCCTTGGAAACTCCTCCTTCCCAGTATTGACTTCAGACTCTTCCATCTACCCAAACAAACTACTAGTCCTCTGGTTTACCAGAAGCAGTTTCTGGATATGAGAGAATCCTATCCGGATCATTTATTCTTATACACGGATGGTTCATCGTGCAGCGACGCGGTGGCATGTGGTTTTTACTGTATCAGGGCCACCAAATCATTTCGGCTTCACTCCAAATGCAGTATTTTCACTGCCGAAATGTATGCAGTCTTTGAGGCCCTAAAATACATTGAATCAGCGACGTTGCGGCGAGTAATCTGTTCCGATTCTCTCAGCTCTCTTCAAGCTGTCTCCCGTCCTTCGTCAGACTACCTTACTTTATCCGTTCAAAGCCTGATTCATCTTCTTCTGTCCCGCCGCTATGACCTGGTACTTAGTTGGGTCCCAGGCCACGTGAGTATCAGAGGGAACGAACTGGCCGACCAGGCGGCGAAATCAGCGACTCGTAAAACTCGTATCGACATTCCTTCTGTGCCATTGTCCGATGTTCAGGCTTTCTTGAAACGATCCGTGCTTAGAGCGTGGCAAACAGAGTGGCACAATAGCACTTTCAAACTAAGTGCAATAAAGAATTCTGTGTATCCCTGGCGCTCCTCATCACGGTCGTGTAGGCGCGAGGAAGTTATTTTAACCCGTCTTCGTATCGGACACTGCCATTTCTCTCACGGTTTCATTCTTCGAAATGAAACTCCCCCCATCTGTGACTCGTGCAAGACTGTTCTTTCCGGGGAACACGTCCTGCTGTACTGTAGGAAATTTGTTGGCAGTCGACGAAGACATGACCTGGGCAACTCGCTACAAGTGGTGCTCGGGGATGACGATTCTGCGCTCTCAAAACTTTTTTGTTTTTTGAGAGAAAGCAGAATATATAATTTTATTTGAAAGAACAATGTTTTATGTTTTTTGGCCCCTTTACAGCCAATTTTACGTTTTAAGATAATTTTACGCGCCCTTTTTCTATTTTCCTTCTGCCAGTTCTACATGTATACTTGATGCAGAATTCGAGCCTCCTTTTTAGCCAATATACATGCTTTTAAACAGTGAGTAAGTTACATATGCAACACTGAATATTCTTTTCTCCAAATACTCTGGCATGGGCGCAAATGACCACAGCAGTCGAAGCGCCCTTTAAACCCTATTCAATCAATCAATCAATTAATTATAGTTTGGCATTTGGAATGAGGCACAACTTCTCGTCTTTTCTACCTACACATACCTTTTTTGAAATACAAATCAAATGAGAGGGCTAGTAATAAATGAAGGGATGGTAGAATTATTACCTTTTCTTTCATTATTTTTAAAACGTCTAGGGGACCTTCCTCCACATTAAAGAATAAAGCCCACTTTCGAAGGGTAGACAAGGCACGAAATGGATATTTTCCCTTAAATACGTGTATGCTTTAGCACTTACATTCCTTAGTGAATTTGCTGAGGCATTGTCTTTTGGGGACCAATAAATAATCTTCTTGCGGATTAACTAGCATCTTCATTTGACCTGGAGTAAACATTTTAGATAAGGTGGGACTAACCTGTCCTGTATGCCTTTCCTTAATAGGTTTTAAAAATTCATTTTCTGTTCTCAATTTCTATTTTCAGTTTTTAATTTTCCTTCCGTCCATGTAGTTTGGCTGCATTCGCATAGTACGTCCCCAACACAGCGGTCACGTCTTTCTGTGTCTTATCAGTGTGTGCGCTACTTCAATAGGGAATCGGACAACTTTTCAGAATGTGTTTAAAATTAATCATAATAGTCATATAAGACCATAAAAATATTATTTTATGTAAATAAAGCTATATATGTTCCCAAAACTACGTTTAAAAGGTTATTTGTTTAAAAATGCCGCGTAAACGGTACGTCATATCTCCTCAGAACGCGTGACGTCATCTGTATGGAACGAACTGCAAGGTACAGTACAAGGTATGTGCCAAATCGTGTTGTGTGTGATTTAAAAAATTTTTGTGTAGTTTGGGATTGTTATGGAACGAAAAACATATCTTTGGTGTGTAGTACCTCAATGTAGGAATACTTCTGCATGTATCAAAAATAAATAATTTATTTGATGTACCTCGGAAAGCAGATGTGCGAAAAAAAATGGTTGGACCTGGCTACGCCATAATGTAATTTACTAATCATTGGTTGACGGAGTAAGAACATTTTGAAATGAACCGTAAGCTACAAAATGTAACTAATTTTGGACACATAATCAAAAAGCATGCATTTTCAATACAAAACCAACAGCAAAGGAATTGAAACAATAAACCTGAAAACCAGATTTTATGTATAAAAAAAGTTGTAAGCAGGTGATATGTCTATTGTGAATATTTTGAATAAATAAAAACATTGAATTTCCTGACTAATTTTATTTTGCACTATCATACAAAAACTGGATATACATTTTTTTTTCAAAATTGGCATATATTGGAAACAGCGCTGAAGTGTACTTTCGTTGTATTCAATCAACATTATTTCTACATGGCTGGTGACTTCAAAGTTCCAGTCAGCAACACAAAAGTAACAATTTTTCAAATTTGTCACGAACATCTGAATTTGGATTTGTGTCATATTTCTCAGTCACTTTATTGTCTTTCAAATAGCTTTTATGGTTTTTTTTCGCTGGTGGGGCATTTTATTTCGATACAAATTTTATTTTCGTAAATGCCATCAGGTGAACCAGTTATGAAAGGGTATTTTGAGGAAATAAACAATCCACATTCTTTCACTCTCCTGCCTAGTTTCTTTTCCACAGCTTTTTTCACTTGGCATTCCAATTCCCGTCCTCTCTTCATCGCTTTCGTGTCCGGGATTTTGGCTCCCATAATCATGGCTATTAATGCACCATTGCTGTATGGCATTTACTTGCTTCAATATATGCTTTAGAAGCAATAATACGCCGTACCTCAGCTCATGCCACAACCGGTTTTTACACTGTCCCCGAGTATTTTCTTCAACCATTTGAAGAATACATATTATTTTCTGAAATAATTACAATTCTCAATATCACATATAACGTGCCTACAAACAGTATATACATACAGTTGACACATTCTTCATTTCCTAAATATATTAATATACATTAATATCACATAAGTAACTTATATAAATGTATTGCAAAATTACTATTTAAAGCAATTTGCCTGTACCTCAATTTCAAAATGCTGTTAGATATGTGCAAACCATTCATTGTAAAATTGTTTTGACTATGAATTTATGAAGAAGATATTACTTTTGAGATAAACTTTGTATTATTCTTGTAACTTCATGTCATCTGGTGACGCAAACTACTCGTCCAAACTCAGTGAAACTTTGCAGAGTATACTTTAAAAAACATACTGGCAATGTTTCGTAAATATCTTTAATATTTCAATGGGTATTGTGATATGAGTTTGAGTTAATAAATATATCAATTAAATACCTCTCAATTTTTCAATTCTAAACAATGCAGCTAATTGACTCGTTATTTGTCACGATTCGCTATCTGAAAATAAGTCAAAATTATCAGTTCCTATGAATTATTAAGATCTTTCCTAGTAGAAATTGCAGAATTTACTTATTGGAGGAAGCAGATGCATTGTGGACGAATTGCACTGCTACAACCCACCTCCCCTGGTAGCTCATGGGGTGTCTTACCTTAAATTATTAATCATGTTCATTAACAAAACACAATTCCGGAGAACCACCGAGTTGATTACTGCCCTAAACCACTAACTCGGAAGTGGAATGGGGTTTCTAACAATAATGAAGGTAAATAAAAAACAACACATAAATGAACATAGAAAGAATATAATAAACTAAATATATATATATATACAATACTTAAAAAACTAATGACTTAAACTAAATAATTATGGCCTAATTGGTTACAATACTAGCGTGATGGTCGACGCCACGTGGTGATGTGGACGTTACCAAGTTCCAGCGATGAATGATGAAATTGGACGAAACGGGCGAGTATATTAGACTCAAGCCCGTTTAGGCAGTTGCGATGAGTGATAACTAGCTGGCTGCACATCTGGATGACGCCAGTAGAAAACGATAAGCATGGATGCAAGGATACTTGCAGGAGCACGCGAAGTACGTGCCAGACATTTTAAAGAAAACAGTTCGTGCGTTGGTGCACTGAATAAAACACGCCGGTTGGCATAACAATAAACACAGTGATGCAGTAATAATTAGTTAGTTCAATATAAGGAGAAACTATACTCTCCTGTAAATGTGACTTGTAAAAGTGCACGTAGCAGTATGACTGACTGCAAGATGGCGAGCCTCCTGTAACGGGGCGACGAGGGGCGCATCCGACGCTCGTGGTGGCGTCCTCGGAACTGAACTCATTGTTTAAACACTAGTGGGGTGGGAATACACGCTCTTCGCGTCCGTTACGTAAGACTCGTCCGTTGGGCTTGTTTCAATTTGCAAGGAAGGCGGTAGAAGTACCATACGGAGCCACTAGGTCGCGTGGCGCATGGTTGGTCCTGTATGTGGCTCGCTCTTACTAGGAAGCAATGAATTAAAATAAGATGCATGAGAAAGATGTGCGGGAAACTTCTTAAGACACATGAATAACATAGCATTGTTTATTTGCTTGCTCCAACACTTATATAAATTCATAGGCTACGAAGGTCCTCATACTTAACCTCTGAAACATGTTAGGCTGATTCATTATGGTTGCAAAGGAGGCGTAAAACATCTTGATATAAGACGTCCTCTCTTCTTTGGAAGTTTCCGGATGCTAGAAATTACAGGATCCGAGGATACAGGCAACAAGTTCAACAAATCTTGATTTGTAGCCGTTCTTGATGTCTTGCGAGTCTGAGATTCTCTAAAGCGTGTATCTTTGACAACGACTTCTTGTGCCTCTTAAGACATTATTCTATTGGGAGATCACAAGATTTCATTATTTCAGCCCCATGTACAAGAAGCTTGTGTACTGTAGGAGACAGATTAAACCATGATTACAAACGAACGAACATATCTTTAGTCTATGGCATATTGTTCGAATGCTGCAAAGTTTAATTGAAAGCCACTAGCAAGTGCTTCAAATAAGACCTTCAGATGTTTAATTATTTTATCCAGTCAATGAAGTACATTTTGCAGCATTTTTGAAAAAACGTTCTCGCAGTGTAGCAATCATTTGTTGCCGCTCCCAAGTTTCGGTCTGTCAACAGACCCAACTTCTTTTTGAAGCGCTGCTGTAAAGCTCGTTTTCTTTATTCCAAAAGTTTCATCTTTATCCACTTTTTGCAATGAAGTGTGTGTGAACCATGAAGCAACAATTCAAAATATCTTATCCAGGCGTACAATGTTGACAATTCATAAGAAAATATTGCAACTACCCTCGGGTCTTCGGTTGGGCGCCTCAGACGGGTAGCCGGCCCGCTCAGTCGACAGATTACCTGAAACGGCGAAGATGGAGGAAGCCGGTGGCCTAGGTTGAATGAGAAGTCAAACATGTGAATTTAGAACAAGTTGAATTTATTCATTAAAAAAAGAAAACGCTAATGGTCTGGTGATGATAACTCTGGCGAGCATGCCCCAAAATCGAAATAAAACAAAAAAATGAAATGTCATGCACATAAGAGAACAAAAAATTACAAAGTGATTACAATCAGATGAAACTCTTCTTCGCGCGCGAATTCCCGCTTGACGGCCATGCGCGGCCGGGAACTCCTCTTCGTCGCCCGGTCGAGAGGAAGTTAACACTGATTGTCTGATGTACTGTTCACACCTCTCGATCGCGGGTACGACATAAGACACTCGAACAGAAAATACCTCTGTTAGGCGGCCTGCGCCACCCACTGAAGTTGAACGACCTCAGGTCAGCTGGCTGCGAGGTTCGTGGCGAGCGAGGGGCGCCGCTCGGAAAATGTAGGTCAGATCAGGTACTTGCGAGGGTAGCGGCCAAGGCGGCCGGAACACAAAAGCGCCGTCTGCTCGCTGCGGTGAATGGGGTCAGCACAGTTCATTCACTGACACGGTCGGTTCATTCCCGGTCGATCTCACAATACTTTGATACTAATGAGCCCGTGAATTATCGCACAAATTCACTAAGGAAAAGAGAGTCTCGAGTTCGCACGTAAATCGGACGTAATATAATACGAATTGCTGTCAAATGTTCATAATACTGTTCTGCGGCCTGCGTTCGTCACAGAAGTCTTGTACCCAAACTCTACAAGAAACTTAATAATTTTTCTAAGTCCATCGAACCGAACGCCACAACAGAATATAACAGGTTCCCCCCTGCGGCCGCCACTTGCGTCCGATTCTGAACACAGCTCCCCAGCTTCTCTTTTGTGCCTCGTCGCTCCAAGTTTTAGGAAACCTCGTTCCCCCTACCAAAATTATCCCTGTGACTCTGGAATATTCTAGAACAAACCCGAATTCTGGTTGCTATTGGCGAAAGGGTACTGCGCATTAGATATTTTCTGCCCAATCAGAGGATGTTTTCGAGGCCGAGAAAAGAGTGAGAGAGGGGCTGGTTATCGCTCCCTCTCGCTTTAATTTTGCGTCGAAAAGGGGCAGTTATTAACGACCGGGGGGTGTGAGGGGGCTAGGAATCTCTAGGGAGGTTGACGGAAGAGTTCCAGGCGTCGTGGAAAAATACTGAAGGGGTCGTGTGCAGAGCGGCTACCCAGAGTTGGGGCACACGTGTCCGCGACGAATTAGGGAGCGAAGGGTGCCGACACCGTGGCGCCTCGCCTGGCCCTCGGGTCGCCCCCGTGGCGCCTCGCATCTCTCGCGTCGCCGCCTGCGTGGAGTTATTTTGCGGCAGAATAAACTTGAATCTATTCGGTATCACTACATTGGCCTCCCTTCCCGCAGTAGAGATATGCATCGTGTTTTAAAATTCGTAAGGCGTGGTGAGAAGTTTTGAAACCTGAGATGCTTATCTCGTCAAAAAAAATTTAAAAAATGGTACCGAATTCTAACGACTAATTTCTGTGATAACAATTACATAAAAGGTCTTATTCAAATAATTACCCTTAAATTAAACTCATTAACCCTAATAATGGTGGAGTAATAAAATAAACTAATAAACTACAAGAAAATCTGAATTCCCTAATCTACGGTTACAAATATTATTTCTTAAACAGTGAAGGCACGGCTATCACGAACTACTCGGTAAGCTGTACGGTTCTGGCGAGTTTATTTTAGAGATTAATAAAGTTTGGAATTAAGTTTTCATTCTTTAAAGGGTCGCAGATTAAAAAAATTGAATTTGCCTGCTGGGAGACCGTTTGCATCTTTAAGTTGGCACACGTTAGGGTGCGGAATGGCTTCAATAATAAATGGTCCAGTAAACAATGGAAAAAACTTATGGAAAAGACCTGCAGGCTGATCACTCACACGCGGGGTTCGAACCAACACCTTCTCGCCTACGTGAAACT
This sequence comes from Acheta domesticus, assembly GCA_031308135.1. NCBI lineage: Eukaryota > Metazoa > Arthropoda > Insecta > Orthoptera > Gryllidae > Acheta > Acheta domesticus. The sequence goes on from JAHLJT010009769.1 coordinate 66,553, forward strand.
GATAGGGATTTTTGACCTGTGCCTCCCTTTTCCTGGCATTTTTACTAAGATTGTCCATGATAATTCTACACCGAGTTTCGTAATTTGGTACGGGTTGCCCCGATAACCTTGCTAACAATGGGAACAAATGCTTTGGTTTCTTCCCGAAATGGGCTTCATAAGGTGACATGCCAATAGAGTCGTGTTCAATCATGTTAATCCACTCGTTGATGTTTTGATTAGCAGAGGCCATTCTTTGTGGTTGTGAGCAACGTAAACGCGGAACAGACGTGAGATTTCCTTCATTACTCTCTCACTTGGGTTTGATTGGGGATGTCTAATCGAGGAAAAGATGACCGAAACACCTTCACTTTCTAAAGTTTGCCTCCAGGCAGGTTCCCGGTAAATTGCGAGGCGTGATCGCTAAGAACCTTTCGGTATGTTCCGGCGGTTTGAAAAAAATCCCGGGTCAGCCGTCTGAGGCAGTTCTGCGCTGTAGGTCTAGTAATCGGGTAAAGCTGAGTGAATTTTGAAAAGCCATCAATTATTACTAGTATGTGCTTGTACCCGTATCTAGCGGTAGGCAGTGGCCCGTATAAATCTAAACAGGCAAGTTCATTAGGGGCTGCAGGGATCACGTGCTTCATTGGCCCGTCGTAATGCCTATTTGGGAACTTAGTCATTTGACAAGTTACGCATTTCGAAATAGTAGCCCTTGTCTGTCTCGCCAGTTCTTCCAGTAAGCGAATGTCAGTAAAACTTTCAAAATTTTGTTTCCCCCAAAATGTCCATGTTTCTGATGCACGTAGGTTATGAGCTTATCAGTAATTTCAGCGGGTATCCACACTCGGTACTCGTTCGGCTGTTGTTTTGTCCTAAACATTACTAGATTATTTGACAATTTTACTAACCCTGGGTTGAGGTTGAATTTCTCAAATAGTGGATCATTCTGGTCAAGTGAGTTCTGAAGGAATGACCTAGCTTTGCCAATAATGGCGTCCTGCTCCTGCAATCTCTGAAGGTTGCGAGGTTGCATTTCGGGGATCGGATCGACATTTAAACTGATGGCGTTCATGTAAAATATCGTTTCATTCTGGACAAGCTGGTTGGTTGCATAAGGCAATCTGCTTAGAAAATCAGCTATAGGGTTGTTTATTCCTTGACAATGTTGAATTTCGAAATTAAACTGTTGAAGCCACAGTACCCAACGTAATAACCTAGCGTTGGCGCAATGGCAGCGCTTGAGAAAGATTAGTGCTTTGTGATCAGTGATAATATAAAATTTCCTTCCAGCCAGGTAGCCTAACATCTTTTGGAGAGCCCATACGATCGATAACGCCTCTTTCTCAGTGACGGAAAATTTCTGTTCATTTGGTCTAAGTACCCTACTCGCAACGGCAATAATCTTATAACCCGGGTCTTCATCATCTCTTTGTGTCAAAACGCAACCTATGCCAACATTAGAACTGTCTGTTTGGAGAAAGAACGGCTCGTCGAAATTTGGATGATTCATCATAACGGCGTTTCTAAAAGCCGCTTTAATTTGTTCAAATGCCCGTTCATGTTCCTCGGTCCAATGCCATTTTACTCCTTTCCGTAACAAATTCACTAACGGGGCCGTAAGAATCCCATACCCCGGAACAAAGCGTGACTGGTAAACACACATACCCAAGAATCCTTTCAACTGTTTTGGGTTGTGCGGGCGCGAAATCTGATCGATTGCTTTAACTTTCTCCCGATCGATTTGCACACCTTCTGTATTAACACAATAGCCTAGAAAAGAAATTTCACGTGTGCAAAACTGTGACTTAGCTACATTTAATCTCATTTGATTGGTAGAAAGGCATTCTAACAGTCGCCTTAAATGACAAAGATGTTCCTGAAAATTTCGAGATGAAATCACAAGGTCGTCAATATAAGGCGTAACGAAGAGTTTGAGTTCGTCACCTAATTTTCCATCTAAGCATCGAATGAAGGCTGCGCCACTGTTCTTTAGGCCGAAAGGCATCCGCTTCCAGACATAAGTGAGGCCGTTGTAAAAGAATCCTGTAAATTTTCTGTCGTCTGGGTGAATAGCAATTTGCCAGTACGAACTAGAAAAATCCAAAGCTGAGAAAATTTTTGTTTGGTTAAACTTCCAAAGAATATCATCAATATTCTGCGGCGCCTCATTTTCTGGAACGGTCACTTCATTAATTCTGCGAGCGTCTAAACAAATTCTGACCCCTCCGTCTTTCTTTTTTACAACGACAATCGGATTTAGATAGGCGGTCACTGATCTCTCGATGATGCCCTCGTCAATCATTTTTCTGACGGTCTCATCAACTTCCCCCCTTAAAGCTTGTGGAATAGGATAGTTTTTCATCTTAAACGGCGAGTCATCGGTAACCCTAATTCGAAAACAAAAGTCTTTAATTGGATGAACGGGGCGACCGAAGACATGTAAATAATCAAGTAGCACTGTCTGCAACTGGGAGCGTTCATCATAGTTCAAAAAATCACATTTTTGCACATTTTGGCAAATAATCCCCTTCGTCGTTTCCCCCCCTTCCCAAGTTGCACTAGAAATGCTAAGATCAATCCTATCTTCCCCGTCATCTTGAATAATAATTTCTTTACCGGCACCGAAACTCATAACATTTCTGGAAAAATCTATTATTCCACCGTTTTCCTCTTAAAAAATCAACCCCCAAAATAACATCATGATTAAGATCTTCAATTACTAGACAGGGCACATCAAACAACATATCTCCTATATTAATTGAAATCAGGACCTGCATTGAAATTGGCTTGCTTCGTTTTCTCCCAACCCCTATGACATAGCATCTGACGGTAGGTAATGTCGGTACTGGAATCCGCTCGCTTATAAGTCGCGCGTAAAATTTCTTTGACACAGCACTAATTTCACTACCAGTATCAATAAGAGCTTGGACACATAAATTTCCCATAAAGGATTCAATAATAGGGCATTTTCTGGCACGTTCTTTGATAGTCACATCCTCGTCTTCGTTAAAATCAAAAAAGGCATAATTCACTGATATGATCGCATGAAATGGTATCTCTAAAGAAACTCGTCCGTCACCCAGATACCGAGACAGCTGGGACGTTTCTAATTTGTTGAAGCCGGCCGGGATGAATTTTGCCGTCCATCTCTCTCATCGCGATGTCCACGGTTCTCACGGGATTCGGGCGGCGCTCGCCGATCATCTGCCTCGTTCCCTCCGGCCCTATTATCTCTATGCCACTGCGGCCTGCCTTGGTAGTTTCCGTCGGGCCTGCGATTTCTGTCGCGGTTCTCATTGTGATAGTTGTCCCGCGTTCTATCAAATTGTGCCAACAGTTCTTGGAAACGTTCTAAATCTCTACACTCCACGCTGTTGACAATATTCTGTACATACGTTGGGAAATGAGCTGTCAGTAACCAGATGATTTTTCGGTCGTTTGCCTGCGGGTCACACAGCTTGATGGCGGAGATTTTCTCCATGGCGTAGTCTAAATAGGACTGCCCGTGGCGGTTTTCCCATCGCGATTCTAAAATCTTCCGCTCGAACTCATATCTCCGTTGTTCGCCCCAGTATCGATTCAGAAACTTCTCCCGAAACTCTTCATAATTTTGAGGGAAAGGGTTTAAAGCGGAAATCCAATAAGATGCATTGCCTTTCAACAATTCTTGCATAAATTTAGCCTTCAAGTGTGAAGGTACCGCCTTCGTGAGATTCATGTAATTTTCCGCCCGGTCAAGGAAAACTTTGGGATTTCATCGGGTTTTCCGGAAAAATACAGGTTTTGCGGTGGAGCCCACGAGAAGCGAAGGCCTGAGCCACCAGAATTCGGATTTGGGTAATTCTCGCGTTCCTTTTCAATTTCCTCCTTTACCAATTCTAGGACAGTACGATCAATTTCCCTTTTTAATTTGGCTTCTCTCTCCCTGATGTTTTCCTCACTAATATTGCCTACTTGCGCGAACTTTTCGTGGATATGCGACACTTCTGAATGGAGTTTCTGTCCGATTTTATTAAATTTTTCGCCCATTTCCTGCTTAACTTCAATGATCTTTTCAGTAACCGACTCACAGCACGCTTCTACTTTGTCGTCGCATGCCTGTAATTTGGTCTGAATTTCGATTTTAAAAATTTTGAAATTTTCGGTAGTTTCCGCTTGTGCCCTTCCCAACTCCTGACTGAGTTTTTCTACGTTCCCCTCTATTTCCCCGCATCTGCCTTCGACCTGATTCTTTAAAATCCCTATTTCATGGTTAAGTTTTTGCTCGAGACTTTCTAATTTATTTGCTTGGGCTTCCAAATGACTTTCGATTCGGTTAAATCTGTCCTCACACTTGCTCTCATGTGCTGTGAACCGTTCATCTAACATTTCCTGTAATTTGGCAGTGTTATTTGAGATTTTCTCCTCTAATTTCGCGGCATTATTTGAGATTTTCTCCTCTAATTTTGCGACATTGCTATCTGACTGGTCTTTAATTTCTTTCAATTTAGCGGCGTTGTCTGAAAATTTCTCCTCAAATTTGGCAACAGTGTTATCTGAAATTTCTCTCATAACGCGCAAGATCTCACTTAAGGTGGGACCTTGCGTCGACGGCTCCTCAAAACTGTCTTCACCCGTCACGTCAATACCTGATTCGTCCTGCATTTTTACAATGTTACGCGGTTTCACTTGTTTTAGTACGCGCACACGGTATTCACACAACACAACACAACACAAGACAATGACACTTACAAGGAAAACACAGTACAAAATGACATCCTCAACAGACCATAAGTTATTAACTTCTCTACACCGTGCTTCCATCCATCATCTTAATAATTTAAACAATTTAATAATTTAGGCAGAGAAATCTCAGGGCGCTTATCTGGGATATTAAAAAATGAAAATTACGATTATTTCGCGTTAATCGAGCCCCACGGTGGGAAAGCCAATTGCAACTACCCTCGGGTCTTCGGTTGGGCGCCTCAGACGGGTAGCCGGCCCGCTCAGTCGACAGATTACCTGAAACGGCGAAGATGGAGGAAGCCGGTGGCCTAGGTTGAATGAGAAGTCAAACATGTGAATTTAGAACAAGTTGAATTTATTCATTAAAAAAAAAGAAAACGCTAATGGTCTGGTGATGATAACTCTGGCGAGCATGCCCCCAAAATCGAAATAAACAAAAAAATGAAATGTCATGCACATAAGAGAACAAAAAATTACAAAGTGATTACAATCAGATGAAACTCTTCTTCGCGCGCGAATTCCCGCTTGACGGCCATGCGCGGCCGGGAACTCCTCTTCGTCGCCCGGTCGAGAGGAAGTTAACACTGATTGTCTGATGTACTGTTCACACCTCTCGATCGCGGGTACGACATAAGACACTCGAACAGAAAATACCTCTGTTAGGCGGCCTGCGCCACCCACTGAAGTTGAACGACCTCAGGTCAGCTGGCTGCGAGGTTCGTGGCGAGCGAGGGGCGCCGCTCGGAAAATGTAGGTCAGATCAGGTACTTGCGAGGGTAGCGGCCAAGGCGGCCGGAACACAAAAGCGCCGTCTGCTCGCTGCGGTGAATGGGTCAGCACAGTTCATTCACTGACACGGTCGGTTCATTCCCGGTCGATCTCACAATACTTTGATACTAATGAGCCCGTGAATTATCGCACAAATTCACTAAGGAAAAGAGAGTCTCGAGTTCGCACGTAAATCGGACGTAATATAATACGAATTGCTGTCAAATGTTCATAATACTGTTCTGCGGCCTGCGTTCGTCACAGAAGTCTTGTACCCAAACTCTACAAGAAACTTAATAATTTTTCTAAGTCCATCGAACCGAACGCCACAACAGAATATAACAGGTTCCCCCCTGCGGCCGCCACTTGCGTCCGATTCTGAACACAGCTCCCCAGCTTCTCTTTTGTGCCTCGTCGCTCCAAGTTTTAGGAAACCTCGTTCCCCCTACCAAAATTATCCCTGTGACTCTGGAATATTCTAGAACAAACCCGAATTCTGGTTGCTATTGGCGAAAGGGTACTGCGCATTAGATATTTTCTGCCCAATCAGAGGATGTTTTCGAGGCCGAGAAAAGAGTGAGAGAGGGGCTGGTTATCGCTCCCTCTCGCTTTAATTTTGCGTCGAAAAGGGGCAGTTATTAACGACCGGGGGGTGTGAGGGGCTAGGAATCTCTAGGGAGGTTGACGGAAGAGTTCCAGGCGTCGTGGAAAAATACTGAAGGGGTCGTGTGCAGAGCGGCTACCCAGAGTTGGGGCACACGTGTCCGCGACGAATTAGGGAGCGAAGGGTGCCGACACCGTGGCGCCTCGCCTGGCCCTCGGGTCGCCCCCGTGGCGCCTCGCATCTCTCGCGTCGCCGCCTGCGTGGAGTTATTTTGCGGCAGAATAAACTTGAATCTATTCGGTATCACTACAATATGGAAAGGTCTTTTTTCTCATCATTTAATTTTTTTTTCAGATTTTCCACACACGCAGCAACATTCAGTAGATTTGTTTCCAGTTAAATGTTGCAAATTGTTTCCTTCAACCATCGTCGTTTGCAAAATGGAGGTCAATTTCTTTGGCTGCTACATTGATTATTGTAGGATTCAGCTTTTTGATTTGCTTCTCGTTATCATATTCTCCTTTTACAACCTGTGTAGACTTTCACATATCGCACTTTAAGAGGGCGACAAGACCATGTAGACGATGTTCTGGGGTTTTGCCGTTCACTTTCGTTGATTTCCGGTCGCAGAGGGACACCAGAAACAACAAAAAGATCTCCATCAGTTGCAGAATCTGAAAACTTCTGTTTGTAAGTTGTTCGGGCTACTATACTCGTATTACGTTATTTTATAAGTGGACTGTATGATTAATGGTGATGAAGTACAGTAGTCCCGAAACCCCTTGACAGCTCGTGGGATTGGCGCAGGAGTTGCAGGATACACACAAAGAAAAGTTCCAGCACAAACAAGATTTAATTAGCAGGTTTGTTGAATTGTCACTTACAGGAACACAGTACATAAACAAAGATTTCACTTGGCGCGTCAATTTACACTTTGTCCAAGTACGTTTTTGCAGGGACCTTGTACTCTGCAGTAATTACCTTAGGGTGTCGACCAGAAGCAGCCGAGAGTTACGTAGTTGAATTAACAATTACGGCCGTAAACTTACGAAAGAGCGACAGACACAATTTAGATGCTTACTGCCACGGTTGAATTAATGAACGTGTGCGAGCTGTTTGCAGCTCAAGTTGCACGATTATACATTACTTTACATGCTTTTGCACGGAGCCCTTGATATGCGCGTCCATCTCTCACGGTGTCTTTCAGTGGAGTTTTCGGTTGGGCGGCAAGAAGACGTTAGGAATTGGCTCTCTCGCGTGGCAGAGGTGGGGATGGCGACGACCAATTATGGATTGCCGTTTGATTTTGTCTGGAACATTCTGGTCTTCGTTGCTTCTCTGCAACGGACGGAGGGGGGCAGAGATAGCGAGGCGCGCACGTGCGCGAGCAGTCTCCGCCCGTTGGAGAATTCGTGGAAAAGCGGATGCGGAGGCGATGGCGTGATTTCGCCGCCTCAACGGCCGCGCTCCTGCCGATTACGCATTTTAACTGTTCTGCCTTGCTTTGTGAAAATAAACGTGTTTAATCCTGCTTTGCTGTGGGCCCGAACATAAGTATTGTGATCCAAACTGCCATCACAACCCCATTTGCAAAGTAGTGTACCGACTCGAATGCTCTCGTATCTATCAGTAGAGGGAAATGGCGGGTACTGCAACACAACGAGTGTGAACATCGTTGTGGATGTCATCTGGTGGACGTCCGGTGTAAAAATTCTGTGCATTAGCCGTTGTGACGTCAAGGTCGCGTAGCGGACTAGCTGTTGTGTCGTCACAAGGTTGCGTGTTCCATCAGCCGCTGTGACGTACAAGTTCGCGTGGACCGTCCTTGCGTCATCTGCGAGAGAGAAGGTCGCTCGCCAGTTGTTATGTTTCAATGGCGAATTTAAGTATATAGAGGAGAAATAAGATTTAAATTAATTTATACGGTCGCCAGAGACTTTTTGTCACGCACGAGAAAACGCTAGAACACGTACAACTGCCCAAGGAGAATTCAAAGTACAAAAATGAATGTAATAAAGGCAGAGGGACCGGAAATGATTGCCTAATGGATTGAGCGGGCCTAACACAAAAACCCTAGGCTTTGGACCCTTCCTCAGATTGGCAGAGAATCCCAGTGGGGAAATCTACGATCAGGAACGAGGAAAACTTGTGCGGGAAAATAACTTGAAAATCAAGGATAGCATGATTATTACACACCCAGACTCGATAAATATTCAACGTTTATTTGCCAATTTATTTCAGCATCAAATACCTGAAAGAAAGGAAAGAAACAATTTACAAACAAGCTGAAAATAGGGAAATAATTCAAATTTATTCAGGAATGAAACATCTGTACAAACTTTGAATCTAAACAGAATTACTGGTCACTGAGATGAAATAAGCAATGTGACAGAGGCCCAATATGGAATACCTCTCAAAAAAGGCATAAGAACAAATCAAGAATGGAATACTTACACAGTAATTACAATTTCATAGCGGAAAACAATTCAAAATATAATACCAAAAATCATTTTGCAAACCCCAGAAAATTACAACAATGCATAAGCCGAAAAATGAAACAATTTAAAATACACAAATTACAAAACGAACGACCTAAAAGAATTACAACACAATAACAGCGCTAGATTGCTACAATTCAAAGCTATTTAGAATCGACAGAGCTGAGTAACGAATCAACTTTGAACAGTAAAAGCAACAAACGAAAGAACAGCCGGAATGAGGCAGCCTGCGAGTTGAGAATAAATTCTCGTACACCCGAAATTTAGAAAAGGGGTCGACAATTAATATACAAAATATTGGAGGGAAAATGATAAACTTACTGGCTGAATAGTGCACAATTGTATACACAGACAGCGTGGTTTTGCGTGGGGACAACGTAGCAATAGGCTTGGTCAGTCCCGACGCGCCGACTCAACCTCGCAAAAATGTCGCAAAGGCCACGGAGTCAAAGCGAATTCCGCCAAATGGACTACAGGATACGCCTTGTGCATCCCTGCGCGAGTCTGCGGATCGCCAACAACATCTCACCTGTTTTGCGCCAGCCTCGACCAACGAAACGTCTACGACAGCAACTTGGACAGCTCAGGCCGCAAAACAGCGAACGTGAGGACGCTTTAAAACGCGCCCGAATGCAAAACTCTCACGCTTGTGCACAGCACTCACATACCACTGATCTCATTAATTAAACACATCTACATTACCACTCCATTAGTGACGACGAAAAGGGTCGTAACAGAATTGATTACAAATCAATCCTGAGAACACGCACAGCGGTGCGACAAAAAGAACGAGGCTCTGCCCCGGCAACTACCCCATTACCGGCCACACTATCTTAAGAGCGTCATAAGCGCGAGACAGCGCTTTAAATAGGAGAAAAACGTCACAGCAGCGTCATATGACGCGTCACTCAGCTAAATCGATTATTTTTCACCGAACAAACAAGTAATAACAAAGAACAAACAAACGTGCTTTGAACGAGAACATTGGAAGCTATACTGGGTTCGAGAGCGCGAAAGGGGTGATAATGCGATCTAGTGGCAAGCGGTAGAACTACCGCATTTCATGAAGTTAAATGGCAGAAATTGAAAACTTAATAACTTTTTCAATTTTGCAGCTAGAAAGCTGAACTTGGACTCATTTTAATCCTTAAAACACCTAAATTTGAGAACTTTTTACTAGAAGCCGTCACCTTTTCTGGTTCTCTTATAAAACACATATAAGGATGTTGCAAAATATTAAATAACTTTCATTCTAGTTTAATTATTACAAAAATGTTAGCCCCCTATCTGAAAATTTAACCATGTCTAGATATAGGCAAAACTGAATATTATCATAGCCCAAAGATTAAATTTGGTTGGCTGGTTTTTCTAAAAGTGACCAGAATACATGAAAATCTTAAATTATTTGTGGACACGTAAACTCAAATTCCACAACTATAAACTCAAACTAATTTACATCAAAATATAGCTTCTCGGATGTCTTGAGATGTCTTCTTGATAAAGGAAGCACAGTTAATCACACGTGGAATTTGACACCAGTGACGTCACATCAGCTGATGGCAAGGCCTGCTTTACTCAGGCCCCGAAGCGAAATTGTCACGTGATCAAGGTAGTCGGTGGTCGGCTCCTGTGCATGTGGTGTTCGGTGGTGTTTCATGTTTTTTAGAGTGGCCATGCAGGTTTTGTGCGTGTTTTTCAGGGTTCAAATCGAAATTGATATTGCAAGCGATTGTGCTTACTGTGTGTTATCGCGCTTTATGTGGTTGTTGCTTTCAGCAGAACTTATTATGTGCCGGACGTTTTTGTATGTGAATGAAAGTAACTAAGTTAGGTTATGTAGCTAAAGTCGGAGATCTCACAGTGCCGGTAAAAATTACACAAACTTCTTCGTGACGCATATTTAGAATATCTAGCCATCTTCTTATTAATGAATAATCGTTTTGTATTTTACAGAAAATGCTTTGTGTAATTTTATTTACTCATTTATTTCTTTGTCAAAAAACAGTAAAAACTGTATATGACGTTGTGGGGAAAGAAATTTATCTACGCACATTTTCTTGAGGGCCAGAATTAAACAAAAAATCATTTTAATTTGAATCCTTTTTATTTCAATCAAGAGCGGATTCGATCGAGAACCGCTGTAGGTGCATGTTTCCTATTATACGCTTTCAGTATTTACATTTTGTATATCTATGTTTCAATGAGATTACACAATATTTGTGTCGTTTACGAACATTAAAAAACGTACCTAAAAGAACGACTATCATAGTTACTTGTTTATGTAAATTTCAACTTGATATACTTACGGTAGCCAACAACTATAGATGTTTTATACATGTTTATAGATATTTGATTTGATCTATTTGGTCAGAAAATAGTGAAAACTGTATACGACGTATGGGGGTGAAGATTATTTGCGCACGTTTTCGTAAGTTCCACAATCCCTTGCCAACATTTTAACTACAAATACGATGGTTTGAAAGAAGAAGAAAATATAAAAAAGCGCGAGATTAGCAACATTTGAAAAAACTAAATATTTCTTTCCCGAGTTATATAAAAAAACTTGCAACGGTAAACGAAATGCAGATGCAATTTTTCAGCATTGTCCAACAAAATAGTAACCCACACTCAGCCCTACTCCTACAATAAAAGCACAAGGTGTGCTCAACAAACGTGCGCATAGTGAAGCTACATTTACGTCCAGAAGAAAAACAACATCTCAGCATTTACTCAATGGATCAGGGAAACTGAACAAAAAATACTGATTGAGATGGGGGGTCATTGACCCGGAGCTGAAGTACACTACTTGTTGCAGGGGTATTAAGTATTTTTTTTAAAATTATACAATATAATAATTCACTCTATATATCATTGTTTTGTTGAAATGAACATTATTTTTTTTTGATGGTCAGTACAGTCTCTAATTATATAGAAACAGTTATGCGGCAGGCAAAATTTTACTTGTACCTTAAATTTGTTTACGACCTTTAATTGTTTAATGTCATCTGGCAATGCATTGTAAAGTAACGTACATGTATTGTATGTAGATTTCTTGTAATGAGTTGTTGATATTGCACACTTGATGACGTGATTTTTTACGTCGTGTGTTGTAATTATATCAGTATTACGTGAAATATGTTCCCACCGTTAGACAAGTCAGTTTTGTGACAAAAATTACAGATTCGTAAATAAATAGGCAATGTTGATACATTATACTGGCCTTGGGACATCCACAAGACCTGATTGCGGATGATTGAAAAATTTAATTTCCTCAAAATGAATAATGATAGTTCATTTTGTAGATGTCTTAGTCAATTGTACATTGCCGAAGGATGCGCAGTTTGTCAGCCAAATTTTCTGCACTTGCCTCCCAAAAGAAACCACGTTTGGCGAGGCCGCCGGAGTCTGGCGGACCTTCGACTACCGTGATCACGTGACTCAAAACTATGACGTATGCTTCGGGGTCTGAGTAAGCTGGCCTTGGCTGATGGCCTACTCCTGCTGCAGCATTCTATCTTGACGTGACGTACCCTTTGAATAATTAAAAAAATTGCCGATTAGAGGAGTGGGGAGTGGAGTCCCTGCCTGGCGGTGACGTAGGGGGTAAATAAGAATATTGAAAAAAATTGGAAATCACATCATTAATTTTTTTATACTTGAAATACAATCACATATGAAGAAAAAGATGCAAACATACACAGTGAGAATCCTTAGTCAGCAGAAGTACATTCACAAATCATCATTCTACCACTGCTGTTTATTCCGTCTGAGGGATGCCAATACCGTTTTTGATTTTTTCATCGTTCGCAACATCTGCTCTCAGCCCGTGCTTATTTTTATAGTCACATCTGCTCCCATTATGACGGGCATCATGAGTTTCGAAATGTCCATTTTGAGCGGCGTGTCACCGTGAATATCACCACCGTTGAGAACATTACGTGCGACACTGTCCATTTTCTTCACTTCTGACTCCGAACATGTTGATCGCTGCTGTTGCTCGAGCGGTGAACGAGAGTGAACTGAGTGCTACCGTTAAACTCCCTCTTTTTTCGGCTGCTCCCTCTTCCTATTTTAAACATTGCAGGATGTGGGCTTCTTTTCCGGAATTGGGTTAGTCTTCCGTTTCCCCCGCGAGTATTGTCGGTTGGAGACTGGAGACGCGGGAGATCTGGTCGGATGTGGACAAGGCGCTGTTCCAAACCCTTCCTTGGGGCGGGTCTAATAAAACGTATGAGAATTTTTGATTTGAAGCTTCTGCAATGTGGTGAGCAATGAATGGAAGCCCGTACGTGAAATTTAAAATTTTGTTTTTGTCGCCCTTTTTTGGCGGGGAAAAATCTTCAAAAGACACCACTCGTTGTGGAACTAGGGGTTTTACCAAGTAAAAAAGACGCATGTAACATCTATATCCGTTCTAGTTTGTTAGACTTGCTTGTCTAGCTTTGTTTGACTTGAGAATGGCTTTGATTTTTCTCTTTTTGTGTTTTGTGTGTCTATTTTCATTATTTCTTGAGCTAGCGTGGTTTCTATCTTCGATTTTCGGCGCTCTTTGCCATTGTATTCAGGAGGTTTTGAGGTTTTCCACATTTAAATTAGATTCTAGTTTGAGATTTGCCTCGTGCCTTTGTCTTTCCCAGCGGTTGCAGCAAAAGAAAGTGATGCACCGTGTCAGTCTCATACATAATACATAATACATTTATTACAGTCTCTCTTCCCCAGTCTTCTCTTTTTCCTGCCGAAATGACCATGTCCTGTCAATATGTGTCGGTAATTATTCAGTTTCTTGTGTTTTGCACTCCAACCATATGTTAATACTCGGTATAATTTTCTTTGTCCGTTGTGCTACATTATTTGTCGCATCCCATCTTTCTTGCCACTTTTGCGTGATGTGAGCTTTGATGGCTTGCTGCTGCTCTGCAATATTTGCCGACATGATTTTCCTTTCTTCCAACCTCAAATCTATTGGCATAAGCGCTGCTAATATCTGGAGAGCTGATGTAGATATAATTTATCAACATTAAGGCTTCAATAGTTTTATGACAAATTTTTTATTATGACACAACTCGTACATATTAGTCTTTACACTTTGCATCTATTTTCTTCGCGACATTTCGGATAGTTCTCTTCTCCATCTTCAGGCTCCATAGTATTCATACAAATTTTCTGTCACCTAAATCACTATATGATACTAAATAAACAAACTATATACATTCAAGTTTCATTTTGCCTTTCAGCAATATACAGTAAAAGCATATACAGCCGGCTCCCCTTTTATATCCCAAGAGCCGGCACACAGGGGTATTGTGAACGAAATGCTGGCCAAAATTATTTCTTTGCTAGAATTTACTTAAAATTAGTTCATATAAGTATTTATACAAGTTTACATATTTTGGCAAGAGGTACCACTAAATATAAGCTTACACAAATTATTAAATGTGGATTAGTTAATAGTGTAAGTAGATATACTACTAAATAGTTGTGGTTTAATTGTGTTACACTAGTTTACATAAGAATATAACTCACCAATTCTCGATATTCCCAGACGCTAATTCTTCATCATCATCTTCTTCTCTATCTCCATCATCTTCTCCATCTTGTTTTTCTGCGTTCTGCCTTGTATGTGTACCATCTTCAAAATGTAGTTTCCTGCGTCACTAGAAATTCCAAGGCGTCTTTAGAGAATGGCTTCCTTTGTTCTCCTTACTGGAGGCCGGGAACATGACAGTGGTGGATATGAGCTCAGTAATAATCTGTTCAATACATCCTTGTTACAAGCTTTTCTTGAAAATTTTCTTGCAAAATCCGATCTTTACTGATGAAAGTGCTTGTTTTCTGGTTTCAGCTCTTTCTTCTGAAAGCTGGTCTATTGGGAGAATTGCATGCTCTATAATTGTTGGTCCGTGAGCCAATATTTTATGTACAGTGGACGTCATTGGATGCCACTCATAAAGCCTCACATCAAGTTCCGCAGTTTCTCTACAGAAGATTGCAAATTTATTAGTTTGTATTTTATGCCCACTTAAAATTACTTCTAGAATAATTCTAAACCTATTTATGCGGTCAAAATTTACTCCGGTTATTCTTGAAGTTGTCTGTGGATCGGAAAATAATCTGCATGAAGTGTTGCCATCATTCGTGTTACCGAGCTAGCTTTTGGTATATCAATTAATAGGGACATCTCTTTCTTTAATCCTTCTTGTATTTGCCTTTTGGTTTCTTTTACTGATTGCTTCTCAGCATTAGATCTTGCTTGCCACTTTTTATTGGTAATTTGTAGGACAAGTGGAGAATAGACTCAGAACATCTAATCCATGCATGAAGAATAGACAATCCAAACTTCAAGTGTTTCAGGGTCTTCTTGAAGGTCGTTTCTTGGTTCCAATTTGTTGAAATCTTTGGATGTTCTCTTACATATATAACAACACATTGTAGACGAAGTGTCTGTAATAGCATTGCACACTTTCGCATCTACCATAGTAAGCAATAATGTATGCTTAATTTTCAAAACGCCGTTTCTTACCGTCACTTCTGACCTGATCAAGTAATGGAGTTGATTGGTTATGCAGGCAATTTCTTCTTCAGTTATATCATTGGTCTTCTGCACAAATCTTATACGATAGGTCTACAGAATCGCGGTCTGGAAGGTGACGCATTTCGCCAGATAATTTTTTTTGGTATTGTCATCATTTGCAATTAGCCTTAGAGGTACAAAGGAACTTTGAAATATATTTGCATCACTATCTGCATTATTTTGAAAATGTTTAAATTGTGCCTGCTGAGAACCATCGCACCCCCATTTTGATACTAGTTCTAGGGTTTCTTTCTCTTGTTCTGAGAGAGATGTTTTCCAGAACTTCATCTAAATACTTACATTGCCGAGAAATGGTGTGGTCTAACAAATCTTAAATCACTTAAAAAGTCTTAAATTATGTAAATTATAGTGTTAAATGGGCCAGTTTTAATTTTAAACACAGTACATACCTGGAACTTCTAAATCCATTCCGAATTAATACACTTCACAACTTTGAATGCACTCACAAAGCGAATAAAGGATCTCCATGTAAGGGAACGGCTGATAGCAAATGCTTGCAGCGCGTACGACTCACTTTAGACTGATGGTATAACGAAGATAATAGCCTGAGACTAGCAGATAACTGTCGTATGACGTTATATATATTCAACTTAAAGGATATGGTGTTAGTTTTCTCGTATGTTAAATTTTTTTTCGACTTTTGGCCAGCTTTTCTTACAAAATACCCCAATGTGGGGCGTTGCGAGTCTGGGCACTTCCCGCCCTTTCGGCGGGGCGGTAGGGGCCGCCACTCCGGGCGGCCGGTCCGTCACACTCCGGCGCCTTCAGCGAGGTATGTCGCCGCCCGACCTGCCCCTGGTGGCGCCATCGCAAAACGCCCATTCTCCGATGGGTAGCTGCAAGTCCGGAACGCCGCTTAGGGGAAGGCGCACAGTGGGCCCAGTAGGCCCGCCTTGGCGGGTATAATTGCTGTGTATACAGCACTTAGTATTTTTTTTTAAGCAGACCTGTTAAACATCCAGGCGTTTTGCATGCTGACATCGAGTCCCTAGAGAAAAATTGGCCGTCACCACCACGTTTTAAATCGAATATTGGACCTGTAAGTACAGACGTTCTGATTCATGCCGTCAGTACCTCCATGTACGTTGAACGCTCTGACGATATCTGGCTGAGTGATGTGTATCTTTTTCCCCCCAAAGTTGAGTAACGAAAGGTTACCGAGGCAGGTTCCACACTATTGCAATTGGACAAGTGTAACAAAGGAATTGCATTCCATCTGCATGGGGATGGGTAGTGCCTTTTCCATGCAAATATTAGACGGTCTTTCATTTCAGTGGCATCGGTCAAGGTACATCCTTCCAAAAGTTTTCCTCTGTTCCTGTTAGCCTTACACCTAGTTCAGTAAAACAGTCAACAACTTCAAAGGAAGTGAAATAATGGTCAGCAAAGAGGTAATGTGGTAGGTATTCATTCCTAGAACGAGGACGTTTTTCATCAAGCTGCATGGCACCACCAAGACCTTCATCAGATTTGTAAATGTTCTGCATCCCTTCGGCTGTTTGTTAAATTTAAAAATCGATGAAATATTCTAATCTGAAATCCGTGCACCATACCTTGTAGTAGACAAACCGAAAAGGTTTGCCCTTGATATATTGTTTTAGGCTGTGGCGACCGTAATATGGGATCATCGCTTCAATAGCAATCTGTTCCCAAACTATAATTCCAAAAAGCATCTTCCAAAAATTCCAGATATGGTCGCATTGTCGTTGAAATGCAAAAATGTCATTTCCTCAAACCTAGTTCGTCTCATGGCATTAGTTATTACATTATTATTTGTATCAGATGATTCTTCCCAATACATCCGATGCCGAGGACATTGTAAATAATCTCTTATTAAAATAATTCCAGAAAAGGTTTTCAGTTCTTCAGCAGAAAATTGGAAGTGAGATTTACCTTGTTGTACTATGTATATAACGCTTTGCTTTATTGCATGTTTTATCAAATCCTCAGAGCGAAATACTTAGAACTCAATTCTAAGGAACTAAAAAGTAGATCACAAAACTGTGGATCCCTAAAAACAGTTTTTACACTCCATTTTATTTTTAATGACATTTTCCTTGGGTAAATCACTTGCCCAATCACTAGAATATATCTTGTTATAAATGTTTTGCTGTATTTCTGCCAATGTTGTATTTTTATCTATCGATACTGGACTCATCACCTGTGCAGCAAATTTTTTCCTTCGCTTGCAAAACAAGTTCAGCGTGTGAAGGCAACTGATGCGAATTCAAGTTGTCAAAGGTGTTACCGTTTCTTCGTCTCAACTATCATACGTATCGTCACGTACATCTGGCGGTGCCATGATGTATAATGCCAGTATGAGAAGCAGTGATTACTTCTGCCTTATTTTCTTCCAATATTTGTAAATATTCTTGTATCTCTTGTGGAAAGTATCTTAAAAATGAAAAAAAAAGCAGTGGATAACTGATATCCCGTACTGTATTTATATCGTATGAGCTTAGTGTTGCGAAAACAAAACATTTAAGTTTGAATATGTTGTATCCAAACAAAGACAAAACTTCATAAAATGGTTTGATTGGGGTGATTCGAGGACGTGGACTTTTGGTAGTTACATTTTGAACCATCCCAAACATTCCTCTTGAAGTTCGGCTTAAAGTTAATTTTACCTATATTCTAGTTCCTTATTCTACTTCCGGAGGACCCCCTAGGCATTCGATGCAGGCCCAGGACTGCATGGGGAATGGTTAATTCTGATGTTATTGGTAGAATAAAAGGCTAAATAAATTAATACATATATTAAATATGAAAGAGGAAAAAATACAATTAACAATATGATAATTACTATTGATTAAAGCTTAAGTTGCTTGCAATGTTGCTGGTTGCTGATACAGACAGTTAGAAATACACTTGAAAAATCTGGTTAAATACCACCTGTTGGTAAAATACATTTGTCGTTGAAGTTGATAATGGCTGGTTACGGGCGGGTGATGAACCCTGGCCCATAAGAGACTGAAGATTGCAGCGATCCAGCTGGATGCAGCACGTGGTGCTGATGAGATAGATGGCCCACGTGGTAATTGAAGTAACCAGGCCACGTGCCACTGCGACGCACAGCGTGAAGGGGATAAACTTGTTGATTATTAGTGGCACGTGTCAATGCAAGAAGGCCACAGAAGACAGCTACATACAGCATAGAGGCGATAAACTGATTAATTTAAACGGAACAGTTGATAAGTTCGGCCATGCATTCACATATGAACTTGTACAGCAGGCCACGCATGAGCAGCGCGTATGTACGTTGTCGCGAATTGCACAATTGGTTAAATTATTCACTAATTAAGACATAGTTCCTCCTTTCGACACTTAGGAATTGTGATACGAGACGAGAGGTTGATAAACTGTTAGACAATGCTATTTTTTTTTTTGACTTCGCATACTGCAATATCCCGAGTCATGTATTGCTCGAGCATTTGAGTTCGTATTGACATGTTAATGATTATTGCTGCTCTTATTGGCTCTACAGTGTTCGCTTCAATCACTTTGAGAGCTTTTGAAATTCCACTGACTTTGGATCTTAATGTGTAAGTTTCTTGGATTAATACCAAGTCAGGCGCGCCTGGGAAGGCTAGCATCCTTTCCAGGCTTGCCATGGCTGTTCTGCCCCTCCCTAACTTGGAGGAGCACTACGTCCATAGTCGGTTCTATTGATCTCTATTTGTACAGCTCTCCTCAGCTCAGGGCATTGTTTGCTAAATGCAGAGTGTTTTGTATCTTTTAGGTTTGCGCGGCAGCAATAAATACATTTCTTTGGCACTCTCCTTCGTGCGTCCCCGCGCACTTGCCACACACCTTCTCTTCTTGGCGTACATTGGCGGTGGCCGAATCTCAGGCACTTTAGACAACGCATAGCCGCAACATACGTCTCGCATCTGTACGAAGTGAGCTCTCCATATATTCTTTGTTGGGTTCGGAGTGACCCGCAGCACCCAGCTGCGGAACTGTTTTGATTCCTGGTCCTTGCCCATCTTGAATAACATCTTCATCTGTTTTAGGTCTTCCTCGTTGGTATCCGTACCATTCATCTCCCTTACAGTTTTCAACCAGTCCGTTTCGTCTTGGCTCCTTGGATTCCATAGAGGATAATCTTGGGAAGAAACTTGATGGTAGCTTTTTCCTCGATTTGCTTAGATTTCTTGATAGCCATACATAGCCTATCTTTTTCTGCTTGGTTCCCTGCTTCAATGAGGAGGGTCCCCGGACGCGAATATTTTTTGACAAACAGCTAAAGCTTATTTAGATTTCAATCCAATAATAAGTCTTTTTAGAAATTTATAACCGCGAGATTTAAATATTTATTAGCGCGAAATTTATATTTTTTTAATTTTTGGCGCTAAAAATACTTTCGCGCCAAATCTACATACTAATGATATCAACGACACTATATTCTAATGATGCACGCTATAAGCTGGTGGTGTGAGTGTCCTGTTCCGATTTCTATTGTAGAGTTACAATGTGTGTTTTTCTGCCGAATAATGGAATAATGTGTATTTTTCTGCCGAATAATGGAAGAATTTTAGGTAAAAGGTGCGGTAAATGGTAAATAAGTCACAACTATTATTTAAATTGCACAATTATATTTAACTAAAATTGCACATTATTTACTGAAGGTATAACAGCACATTAATGATTAATAATTGTACTGATTAATAATACACTGATTAACTGATGATAATAATATATTAAATACTGATTGGAGCACTGATTAACTGATTTGTTACAAATTTATCACAAAGCATACGTAGCTAAATAGTGCACATTAATTTATAATAAACTGTTTAATAAATAATGAAGCACAATAAATATTGATAATAGCTAAATAGTGTATTACACATATGAACATTTGACTAACCCTTCGGGGAATATCGAGTATCAGCTTCGAGCTGTGCTGCATTTTGAAAGGGTTTGAACGATTAATCTATATTATCTGAATTTTGTGGTGTCATTGGTTCATTATCTTCTGATGGACACATTTGATGTGCTGGGGTCATAGGTACGAAAAAATCAGGTAAAACTTCTAATTCATCGTCAATAATATTTGAGTTTTTGTATATTAAAGCGTATGCTAATATATACTCATTATTTAATACTTTATGATAATCAAAAATTGAAATTTCATTTAATTGAGTTTCTAAAGTATGATCGATATTTTCCTTTTTTCTTTTATATCAGAAATATATTTTTTTGGTGTTTAAAAATCTTCCAGTGGAGTTACACGAAACTTAGTAGTAATATCATTGCTTACAAAAGTTACAGGAATTACTCCAAATATAACATTAAAATATGAAATAAAGACAAAAATAAATTTGTTTGGTATATTGGATTCAATCATTTTCTCAATCCACAATAACATTGCAAATACAGCTCGAATCATAATTGTCTTTAATTCTTGCATACATTTTTTTCATAACTGGTACTTCCTAAAGCCAACTTAATGTCATTTTCAATACTAATTATATTTTCCTTAAAAACATAATAAAGCAAATTTCCAAAATTAAACGTAATGTTCACTCCGTTTGCTATTATTTTCAATGAATTTCTTTTCTTTAAAACTAAGAAATGGTCTTTTAATTTTAACAAATATATATAATATAAAATATTATCCTTTAATCCAAATATTAAATTTAGTGATTCTTTCAAATCCTTTTGTTCCGTGGGATACATATTGTTCAAATGGTTGTTTTTATTGGAATTAGGGATTTAATAATCCGTAAACGCAGTGTTCAGTCGACTGTTTAATGAATATAACATTTGTTGATACATACAAATTACGGCACACAGTCCGAACACACGTTACACAACACATACAACTCACTCTGTACTCTACGAGATGCAACGACCAACTGAACAAACTGACACAGGCAAACGTTCCTTTTTATCAACGCTCTTCTAACGAACAGCAGTGAGGCCAACCTGACTTCAATATATTACTGATTCAGACCCAACAGTTGTAAATAATAATAATAAATATTTTATTGGTTTCCTCGATAAAGTCCGATATATGAATATTTAAATCTTTATCATCTTTTTCATTTTTTTTCATATTCACATTTTAACTTTCAGCGCCTTCATTCATTATAATCTTGATTTAATTTTAAAGGAAAGAACATAAAGATTATCAGCTTCGTTATTAAAGCTATAATTGGAATTACAATTTTTTGAGATTTTGACATATTTGTTATAAATATTGACGTGGTTTAGGGGTTGGTTTGCCTAAGGGGAAAGGTGAGCAACTCGCTGAGAGGGATCGGGACTGCCTACAACCTGCGGGAAGACGTTTCCTGAGGTCTTGGAAGTTCATTGATACACACACACTTATCTTAACCTAGTTTATTTAATGAGTTAGTTACATGTGCACATGAAGTGGGCGGAGGGCCCAGATTACATTTTACAAGATGGCAAGCGCCATTTGACGTTAATGCATGTTCTCCACATTACCGACTCGTGATCTACGCAGCCTCGGACAACGTGCAGGGCACGGAGTGAATCCTTCAGAGGTCGCGACGTAGAGTACAGAAGACACACAGAGAGCGCCCGGAAGGGCGTCAAGGGTTATATGGTCTCGGGTCACGTGACAGCCGTGCCGTGTGCAAACTCAGTATGCTCGTGTGCAATATAGGGCGTGTGCGAGGACCCGCAGGGGATGGCCCACCACAGGCGCATCCTGTTTGTTGCGGAGTCCATGAGCCGCCAGGCTGGCGTCGTTGGTTCACCGCAGGCGTCCGGATGAACAAGCCCATACTGCGCACTTTGCACTTGGCTTACGTGACCCGGATCTTATGTTTTCCCGAATCAATGAATTGATTCCTGTGACAATATCATTTTTTGAAAAGGATGCACTAACAGGTATATCAATAATATCTCAACAGGAAGAAATTATATTTTCAAAAATATTTTTTTCATTCTCTTGATATTCATCTGTTCTATTTTATATTTTCTAATTATTTCATAAATTTCACTTTTTACTTTTTCTCTCGGAGAATTAGATGATGCCAAAGAAAAATATCGAGTGAGAGAGTATATCATCTGATGTCAAAAAATTTCTAATCATATAAAGTTTTTGAATCAGTTCATTGTACTCTTGAGTTTCCCGATATTGTATAAAATTAGAAATTATATTAGTTAATACATTATGTATATTATCTCTGCTCGTAAAATAATATTTTTTAATTATAAATGAAACTGCTACAAATACATATGAAAATCTAATCTATTGACAAATTTATTAATACATTTTCTATCTAAATGTTGAATTGCTTAACAATTATTTCTAATATCTCATTTTCTCGAAAGTCTGTATGTTTATCAATAGACATCTGCACTTACTTTAGAACTAACTGTAAGAAACAGTTTCTAACGACTTTATTCATGAATCCAATTCAGCATGTAGGCCTAATTCACAATTATTGCCCAAATTATACAAATGTACGTGTTATATATTGTGCTACCATGCTATGCCTCAATACATAAGTTTTGCGAAAATAGAGTAAAGGCTTACACATTACAATCTACACATTTGGATAGATAACATTAATTTATGAATTACACCGCCATCTTGTAGCGAATCTTTAAAATAAAAACTTAACATTAGATACATCTATGGGGAACTAAAAACACTAACATCTCAATTTCATAAAAAAATGTGGCATAACAAAATTATTGCCCAAGGTCTTCAATGGTAACTCCATCTTCATAACACGAAATTCATTCAACACTGTTCTCACCTCAAAGAGTTCCTCTCCATCTTCTTGGGGTGGAAACTCATTAACTGCATTGATTCCTGAAAAATAGACAAGATAAAAAATTAATGCTGTTTCCCATAACACTACAATGCAGTAATATGTGTGTTTAGAGTAAGGGAGCATTAATGCAGTAGAATGTGCAATGCACATGCAACATGAAAATTGAAGTCTGACGCTACAACACTTTAAACTGATTTTTAAACAATTGAACACATATACACTACTCAAACTTTAACTAGCACATTCTCAGTTTCAGGCTCCATAATCTACTCCTTGTAAGTTACGATATCTTGTATTCAACTCAGAACATCATTCTTGTGTATTAAATGTAGTTAAATGCAAATTACTTAGCAAGTTTTGTCCATCAGAATCAAAGGGATTATCCATTCCCTCAGCTGCTGGACCCATAAATTCTTTTATGCTCTCATGCACCCTATCTACGGGTATGGTTACAGGTGGCCCACCTCCTGCAAAGTTAACGTAAGATTAAGCACATCCCACATTTGTGGTGAGATTATGTTAATACAATTTTAGCGATCTGTTGGACTTATTTATATTTCACATCTAAAGGTTCTTTTACTAGACAATTGATCTTACATTCAACATATAGTGGATACATACATTAGTTTCCAAAGAGAAAATTACTTACCTGTTACATACCTTTGTCTTATTTCTCCTACATCCTTCGTCCTCCTTTTCACATTCTTCCAAAAGACCTGCAAGCTTTGCAGGCTTCTATGGAAGCCACGTGCTTCGGCATTAAATTCTTTATGAATTTGCTCCCACATTTTGGCCTTCGAAAACCTCGAAGAATTGTCAGATCGAGCATTAAAAATATCTTTATGCTTATTCATAATAGAGACAAGCAACTCTTTCTCCTGGAGAGAAATTGGCCGCTCTCTTCGCATTCGCACTCAACTCCATAACGAAGATTACCGAACACCACACGACCTTTCTTCTTTGCCACTAATTTGACTGGTTCACTGTCTTTTCACCCGATGTGGAAGCTTCTATTTCCGTCTGGATGTCAGAAGCATGGATGCTTTTACCTGGTGCAACTTGAACCTTTTTTCTTCTAGCCTGTGGCTTTACAAATTCACGCCTCGTCTGATCAAGGTGAGCCAGGAATGCGTCTCCACAAGACCTAGGTCTACTGATCTGTCTTGTTTTGGTAAACGAGATAAAATTGATTTACATCTGTTGGAAAAATGCCTGATTTTTTAAAACCTGCTTTAAGATTGGTTACCAAATTAGGTTCCATCTCATTTAATGCCCTCTTAAGTAGCATAGGGAACTGATCTTTTGGTAAACATGCTAACCTCTTTCCAGCTTCAGACTGCTTCCATTTGTCAGAACATCCCTCCACTTAGCCTTTAGGGGTCTAAAATAGGCAACATCGAGGGGCTGAGTTAAGTAGGAGGAATTTGGTGGCAGGCAGACAAATTATATTTCATTTTCATCACACAACCTAACAACATTTATGCTCATGTGGGATGATAAATTATCTCCAATCAAGATCTTCGTTCCCTTTTGTTTCTTGAGGACAGGCAGAAGATGTGGCGGTGAACCACTCCTCAAATGTTGCAAGGTCAATCCACACCATGCCTACTTCGATTGTATCTCGCACCTGGTGGCCCATTTTCCGTCCACGTTGTCCAAAGGTGTTCAGCTTTGTAAATTATATATGGTGGGAACAGCTAAACCTGCTGCATTGCCGCAAAACATGACAGTCACATTAGACTTTGAGGAATTAATTACTCTCTCAGGATATTTGCAACCTCGACGGCAAATTATCTTGCTTCTACCAGGATCGTCTGAAATACTGGTCTCATCATAATTATAAATGTTTTCTGGTGGTACATCTCTCGTGAGAACACTCAAGTTCTCAATATACTCCGTAATTACCTTATCATCAATGGCGGCACGAGCTCTTTTGATGTTGGTGGCCAGTCTGATTGACAACTGCGGATGGCGCTTAAAATAATTTAACCCAGTCACGACCAGGAAGGTTGTCAGCGAAACATTTTACTGTTCTTCCCTGCATTGAAAGATAAGACTTAACAATAAATCTAAAATCTGTTTCATCCACAGGAAAGCCGAATTCACATATTTTGTCCAAGTGGCTAGCAAAGGCCAGCTCTTCATCACTGCTGAAGACGAGAGGATGCCCAGGACTTTTTAACACTCCAGTACTTTTCAGCCTCCTCTTAATCGTTGATCTACTTATTTTAAAATGGGCTGATGCATCTCTCTGCGACATTTCTCCCGACCTTATGGCAATTAAACATTTCTCTATTTGTTCAGCGGTAAAATCGGCATACGTCCGGCTACCTGGAAGCCGCTTGTACTTTCGAGGCATTTTTGGTTTCAGAGCTGTAAAGAAATGCACATGAATGGTGGCTAAATATTAATAAAATAATACTTACATAAAGAAATATTAAATCATGAGGTAGGGGTTACTTGGACCCACTTCCATGCTGGGTCCAAGTAACCCCATTTTTGGTCATTAACACACTACCCTTAACATCTTAATTTACCATATTCAGCAGTTCTCATTTAACTAATATTATATTGTTCTTATCTTAAGGAATACGTACGAAATATAATTTTCACTTACCTTGCGTTTAACCGCAATACTCAAAGACGTGAGAGTGGAAGTACACAGGCCACAAAAAACACGTTGTCGTTGACACAAGACACATAACCTCATATACAAAAAGGCGGGAATCACAGTGCAGGCAAAGGCATCTCCGGCAGAGCCCTGAGCTGCTATCTATTGGAGAAATTGTGAATCATATCCGTGCAGTCAAGGTTGTTGAACCCAGATTCATTTCAAACATTTCTTTCATTCGGGTCCAAGTAACCCCCCAGGGCTCAAGTAACCCCGAGTTACGGTACTTCCAAACTGGCGGACGGAAAGGGCGATTCGCTAGACACCTTTCTTAAGCGTTAAGGGGCCGAATTACAGCTCTGTTACTTTTATAAACTTTAGTAACCTCTTGTGAATATTTTTTGTTTACATTGGAATTCACTTATTGGTACTTTAAAAACTTGGGGATAAGCATAATTTGCACGTGTCGTAGTATAATATCTCCTGTAAATTATATCGCTACAAAAATATATTAATAATAATGTATTCTATTTACATTACGCAGTAAAATATTTTTCACTTTCAATGACTCTTACTACATGACGTTTGGCGATATTGTGCTGACAAATGAAAAACAAAAAAAGTATGCGCAAATGTCAAAGACATCCATACATTTGTACAGAAAAAACTGTCTTCTTTATTTGACTATAACACATTTTACTGGACCACCATTAGGGAATAAGAACTTTGCTTATATCCTGAAAGCAGTATTAGTATATAAAATAGGTAAGAAAAAATACATTATACTCAAACAATACATTTATTTTTCTTGTGGCCTAGAAAATACAATTTTTTTTCTTTTTTGCTGGATTCATAATATTAGAATTTCTCTTTCTACATAATTATTAAGGGGGGACGGTCATGGAAATACCCTCTAGTACAAACAAATTTTTATTTCCTATAATTATCAATGAAAATTCATGATTTTTTAAATATATAATCTGTAGGATCTATAAATGGTATGTTGTAAAGGAAAACAAAATTTAATAGTATTTTTTTGAGTTTTTAATTTTTCAAAATTTTGAATTTGATTTTTACATTTGCACCATTTTTTACAAACCACTGGAGATATTTGATCCATTTTTGGCACACAGACACCTGAAAAGTAAATAAACAAACGTGTCCAAGGATTGTTGATATTTGCATAAATAAGGAAAATAAAAAAAATACATTTTAACTCCATATTTTTATGTCATAAAATGCAAGAAAAACTGTCATAAAAAAGAAACTATTTAAAAATTATAAAAAATGTTCCACAGAAATCTAGATTTTGTTAATATAAACATGTCTTGAAAGTTTCAAGGTTCTAACTGTTATAGTTTTTCATTGAAAGGTGCATTTGTCACAAAAAATGCTTTTGCGGGAAATCAAGATTAAAAATAATGTTACCTTTGCTGAAGAATATAGACATCAAAATGCTCCAGGAGCATAGGCTTCCTCATCCTCATCTTCTTCTTCCTTTCTTTTACTTGTTCTCAATTTCTTTGCAAAGTCAGAGAGATTTTCTATGGCTGCATCTGCTTTTTTAATTCGCCTTTCATCGATGCCATTCAGAGTGCGTTTCATAAAAACACCTGCTTGAAAGCCCAGTTTCTCCATTACTTTAATTCTTGCTAAATTTCCATCATTAAATAATAACAGGCATCATATGCAGCCATTCTCACAACAACTGTTGAAGCAAATGAAACTTTAGGGCACCTTTTCCAAATGAGACTATTCAAAGATTCATTGAGTTCTGGGTCTTCCCATGTACACATTTTTTTAACAATTCAGGATCAGCTAAGCTTTTGAATACAGGCTTTATTGCCATCATGACTGTTTCTGGAAGACTGTGCTTGTGTGCTTGTGGTGTATGTATCACCAGCTGCTATGGCTTTCTTAAATTTGCACCAAGATTCCAAACATAAATTGTGTATTGGCTTCTCATCTGTAGAAAGGAGATGGAAAAAAATTGCCCACACTGCTTTCTTCATTCTTTCTAGATCTTGAACATTATTCCTAATGGCCAAACCATGGTAACACTGAATGTCATTTATGCGTTTGGCAGTCAACCTTCCCTTTCCACTGAGTGGTTTTCCATCTTGTAATTTTTTCCCCTTGTTGTCAGCAACTAATCGTCTAAGCCTTCCCCCCATTCTTTTTTTGGATATGTCCAATGCATTCCATTTTTTCAATAGAAATTGGACCATATGGATTGCTATCACAAACACTTTTATAAGCACTGGAGTCACCGTCACCCAAATACTTGATATAACGTACTCCATAGTTTGTCTCTGATCTTTGAAATATCATGCGCATACCTGCAGCTTCCATTGCACCACTTGCACCACTGAAATTCTTACAACATTCATTTTCATGGTTCATTCTCCACTTGGTGTCTTCTTCATCTTCGTTGTCTTTATTTCTAAAGGCACATTTATGACAAAATTTGCTCATGATTTGCACATCAAGCACCTTACCCGTATCGACAGAACAGACTGTTGATATTCCATAAAGTGACTTATGACCCCTCTTCATCCAGGTGCCATCACAGGAGACAGCCAGATCAGTATTAGTCTCACAATCATTTTCTATAACTGCTTCTGTAACTGCATTTTTCATACTGGATTCACAGGTTTCCTGGAGTAATTGTGAACAGCAGTATTGAGTGTGGCAAATTTTAGTGGTGGTGAAGGCATATTCATTATACCACAAAATAAAGAACCACTTTCTCTGCCCACACCAATACACCTCATGGCATAAACAAATCTTGTGTTTACTTCATGTAGATTATCGTGTTTCTTTGAAGATTTAAAAGTTACATCCATCTTACAATATCCACACACAACATGAAAGGTACAAACAAGTCCTGAATGTTTATTATCATCAACAATTTTGAGTTCTTGCTTTCCACATTCCCGGCAACAACAAAACATATTTATAGCATCAGATAACAAACTAATGTCTATTAGCCTAAATCCACTATTTATGTCTTCACCAACTGACTCCTCTGAGAGTTCTCCCTTAATTTTTTGTCTTGAAGCACTGGGAGGTGTAATTACATTGCGAGATGATAATCCGGCTGTAGTTGGTATAACCTCATCAATTTTTTCATTGTTTCTGAAAGAAATACGGTTAATTCTCGACTTCTTTACTTTTTTATACCACAAATTACTTCTGCCCATTTCAAGAAGAAATATAAGCTGTAACGAAGTCACCACTAAACTCAGAAAAGACTCAAATCACTAATAAAACGTACGTAAACAAACCTCAGAACACAACACAAAGTACACTACGCGTTTCCACGCGTCCTATGCGAGTTTCAGAGAATAAACATACTCCAAAGCCTTCCAAACGTCAAAATAGATTTTGCCTGTTAAACTGACGTACGGACACGCCCCCTCGATGGCTGCCTGCCGGAAGTTTTTTTAAAATTTAAAAGGCTTCCGTTGCGAATTTTTAAGCGAAATTTTGCAGGAACATTCCTAACACTCTGAAATATTTTTTTTACGCGAAAATAAAAAAATCGATTTTTTCATCATTCTTATGACCCTCCCCCCTTAGGAAATGTTAGTTTGAGATGGTTTGAACAGTCGGTAGAGCGTTCGACAATGACGCAAATAAATATAGCTCCGGGTGTGGCGAGTGACCAGCACTAATTATCCCCATTTTCGTGTTATTTGTAAAATGAATGGCTTATGTATTTGTATTCGCGTGAAGACAATAGCATATAGACAATTGACAATAGCTTATTTATTTGTATTCGCGTGAAGACAATAGCATTCATTGTCTTCAGAGCGAGGGAAGAACAACAGTGTACGGTAAGGAAATAGTTTTATTGTGTATTTCTGTACAAGCATTTAACTGTTTAGCTAAATGTTTTTATAAATGTGTTTAAATAATAATTCAAATACTCTCAAACTGCCCAAATACAAACTTATTTAAGGGCAGTTTCCTATAATTCATGTAATAACGTGATGCATTTTGCCTGCTTTGCAATAAATTCATTTTCATGATGACCAGAAGATTGACATAATCATTGAGTAAATGCATCTCTGTAGATTTTAACAGGACTTAGCTTAGATGTTGTCTCCTCCCATGTGTTAAATATTTTTAAATGTTGAATGAAAGAATACAATTTATTTAGAGGCTAGTGTCAAATTCTTGCTCTAGCACAGAATTGCAAGGAACAAGTGATTCACAAGCAATTTTATGTTAGTTTTTGTAAGTTTTGTACAAAAAGTTAAATCATGTTGTAGGTTCCGACAGTAGAGTATCCTTGATGTCTTAGCTATTGAAGCAGATTGCAACTGAGGAAAGTAACAATTAATTGAAGAAGTTAGTTCAATTAATTATATACATTTTTCATAATCATGCCAAAAATTGTTTTTTTTGTTTTGTTTAAATCTTATTTATCCTGGTGTCACAAATTCATTTTTTAAAGAAAATTATTTTAATAACGTCAAAGATTAATGAGAATTAGTGTGGGTCTGGTTGTGGGAGATGTTGGCAAATATCCTAATATATTTATTTTTTTTTAAGGGAAAAAGATTGGTTTATGAAGAGGATTTTGAATATTTGCCGTGTGTGTCATTAAACTGAAGAAGCCATCATGTGTTTCAATTCAATCTATCAAAGCAATTTGTAAGCTGTGCACTGGAAGAATGCAGAGGAACATAAAAAAGAATTCAATGCCAAGTGTAAATTCCATATAAGTGATGATTATTTGAAGTATAATTTACTCTCAACTTCTTTCTTGATGTATTCTAGTGTATCTAAAGTATTGATTGAACTTATGAACTCAAACGACATGTGGCAAACATTCCAGCTATCTTCAATTTTTCCACTGTATGAGGAACATTACGTGGAAAATTCTCGGTAGGCAGGTTTTTCTATTTTTAAAACATTGCTTTCCTGTTTGGAATGTATTCCCAAATAAACAAATGTGTATTCTTTTACAGATTTTGGTGTGTTTGGTGTGAGATCTGTGAACTCTTGTATCTATGTGCTTAGTTTAGCATACAGTACTTCTTGTTAATTGTGATATGCTGTACCAAGTGTTCCAGTGGTAAGCAGAGAATACTATTGTATAATGCAGTGGTCGGCAACCTGCAGTCCACTTAACCATCTTGTTTTCCTTATTAAACAAGTCCTTGTCAACTCAATGTCCTTGTAACTTGGGAACACTGTGATGTTTCATTTGTTGAGTAAGAGAAAAATTTGGAGAAAATTAACTAAAAGGAAGGTTGACATATGTGCTGCTCAAAAGCTATTGAGAGTGTTTCTGTGTGGCCTGTGGGTAAGATAAGATTGCTGACACGTGGTACAAGTTTATCTAATGACAGGAAAATGAAACTATTCAAAGGTTTAGATATTCTGTTGTGTGATTTTTATGATCTTTCATTAGTTGATACATAATTTAAAGAAGCAAGAAATTGTTACCTTGAATCTTTACCAAATTAATTTGTGCTTGACAGTTTAGTCTGGATTGTGTGCCTTTTTTGTACCGTAGGTTTAATCATTTCTTTAATGTTTTCAAGAAACATCAATAAATTAAATTCAAAAGTTAATTTGCCCATACTTGTGAACTGCCATGCAGGTCTCTCTTAGAGATATGTTGAATCTTGTTGCATTACAAATTATATGAGCTGCTAATGTTGTAAAATGTTAGGAAGATTTAAAAGAAATATCAAGGACAAACTAATTTGGTGTATGATGTTTAATGACAATGCTTTTTACAAGCTTTATTTCAAGTTAAAATTCAGAAATGTTATTTTCCTGCAACTTGGTTTGTAAGATATACTGTGTGTTTTTAATTCTATATTTCAAGGAGTCAAATATCATAGATGTTAGCTCACAGGATAGTAATACTGGAGATATAGTACTATAAAAAAATTTCGATGCTGGAGTCTATTCTTTAAGCATTGATTCTCAAATAGTTAAATATGTGGCTCATAAATTGATCCTGATTTTAGTTAGTTTTAGGTACTTCATGTAAACAACTTGAAAAGAAATGGTCACTTGCTTGTATCTTGTAAGATATTCAGTGTGGTTATCATGTTTTACACCAAAACCCTTCAGTTATGATAATTAGAACTTGTCCATCTATTCTTTTTTTCTACTAATTTTTTGGTTATTGAAAGGGGAAAAATGATGGTATGAAAAAGTGAATGTGCACATTACTGCAAAGTTTTGAAGGCATTTATTTTTTCTTAATTTTAACATATTTTGTGATATTGAAAACTGAAGTTTTGAATTGAAGTGGCATTATATTTGTGAGTGATAAAAGCTGGGTCAGGGTTCAGTTTGGGGTCAGTTAAATAATATTCCAAGCCAACTTGAAAAAAGAAATAGTTTCTTAATAATAGTTAATGCAGTTAGTTCATAACTAGCTGAACCCGTGCGATTACATCGCACTGAAGGGAAACCTGTAGGACGTTAAAACAGAACATATGAAATGTTGAAACTCCAAAAATTCAGTTTCATTTCATTTGTTGTATATACACAATAAATAAAGAAATGATATAAGTTTTTAAACAACCTGAATACTAATTACTGTGAACTGAGTTAAATGTTTTTAAAAAATGTCAATATGCCATAATTTTCATCATAATTAGGTGATGTGAATATCGTGTTGTCAATGAGTGGCTAATAACATAACTGGCAATGAAGAAATCAATAGCAAATCAATAAAAAACTATGCTCTAGTAGCATTAGAGCAAAAAATCTTGTTTAACTTAAAAATTGTATGCATCACTTATGAGTGTTCAAATGGAACACTTCCAAACAAATATTTAGTTTTTCCCACATTCGGTTGCAATTCAAAAGTAATGTTTGGTTCAATGTAAAAGCACTTATATTTTGATCAAAATACTCTCCGTAGTTTGTGATTATGTTAAAAAAACCTTTTGTCTGTTTTGTTTTTATGAATTTGTGATGGTCAAAAATAATACTTTGGACAAAATTAAAGTTTTTTGAGAAAGCATTGTTCAATTACTCAAGAGAGGATAAGTCACCAATTAATATCAATCAATTGCCAGTTCTGGCAGAGAGATTACATGAAAACAAAAGGAGGGGTGTTCAAAAGTTACTTGATAAACAATTTAGGAGAGAATCGTCAGAATTGGGAGCTTATAAGTGTATTATTACCTGCTATATCAACTGCACATGATAATGAACAAACATGAATAAAACAGACTATTTCCATTTTTCTTATAAAATATTACTGATACATTTTTTTACCATTTCCTGAAAATTTTTCTTTGATGGAAATAGCTCCAATTGGACACGCACACCTCAAACAATCATTGATTTCTTTTTTTAAGGTATACAATGTTATTGACAGTAACATGACATTTGAATATTCCTTAACTCAAGGAAACAAAGTATGTTTGGTTCTGTATTAGGTAACACACAGGAGGTTATGGGAGAAAGTAAATGAGACAGTTCATACAATATTTCCTTGTGTATAATTAAAGAATGTACAATTTCAATTTATAAAAGAAAAAAATGAATGAACGAAAGTAAACAATACATTTGTTATATACATTCGAAGTGGTGATGTAGTTTAATACATAAGCTATGACGCTTATAGCCTTCTTGTTCAGTTTGCTGAACATATTGTTCTTTTTCAACACAGTGCTGTCTGGAGAACTGTATTTTCCATATGTTATAATTTCTTGATGAAATCCTTTAGCAACAACTATCCAAGACTAATAAAAAACAGCGAGATTTTCAAATTCTGCAAAAATAGAATAATAAATCATGGTTAACATACACTTAGTTTTTTATGAAAATTTAATTACATTTTCAATATTTACCAATATCTCCAGATTCATGAACTTTGTATAAAGGAAAGTTTCCCCACCACCCAGGAGGTAAATTCCATGGTGCGTTAGGTTTTTTAAAAGTGGAAACCTTCACTCAGAGTCGTATTATAAACCACTGAGAGAATGTAATGCAAGATTTCATTGTAGAAGCACCACGACCTGGACTATATTTCCTGAAATGAACATTGTTTAATATCCAAAACATTTTACCAATTCACTTTGTGCTAATGTCAGTAGTCAGCGGCATCAGTGCAAATCATTTCCTTGACAGAAGAGGCAAATAGAAGCACAATCAGATACATACGAAGATTCAAGAATGCAGTCACAGGTTATCCATTGCAAGAGATTGGTTCTTTCTAGTTACGATCCAAAGATTATGCATGTTTTTTTTGTCACGCGAAAAACTGAAGGCTAGTATTTGGAAATTAATTTATAATACTTCTTTGTATACTACGTTATTAGTTACTATGGAATTTTCTCTTACTTTCTGTTGGCTGCTTTCACTAATACATAGTTTGATATCTTCAAATTTTTTACCCCTTGAAAATGCAACATAGAGCTGCCCATGGGAAAATACTGGGTCTCGTAAGTAAATTCCAATTTTACTTAACGTTTGTTCCTGTGCTTTATTTATAGTCATTGCAAAAGCTAACTTTATGGGGAACTGTTTTCGACGAAGTTGGAAAGGCATTGTTGGATCTGATGGACATAAAACAATCGTAGGTAGTATTACTAATGTGCCTGTACCAATGAGCTCTGCTGTAATGCTATTTTCATTTAATGCCTTTACAATTAATTTTGCTCCATTCACCAAACAATTCTTGGGATTCAAATTCCTCACCAACATTACAATTGCATTCGGCTTTAAATGTAACTTGTGAGGGGGTAAGCCCGACGGACATAAGGAATTCAGGAACTCAACTGGATATAACTGTTGATCCTGTCCGTGATCACATACCACAGAATCACTGCTGTAATATGTTTTAGTTTCTCCTTCAATAAACTTTTCTAGTATTTGCTCATTGATCTCTGAACAATCTTCATTTTTTGGGCACAGTATTGCCTTATCAGTGAAATCTTTAATATTGCTACCATTTATTATGTTTGTAGTAAACACCTGTTTGATGAGATCATTTTTCTCACAGAAGCATTAATAATAATAATAATAATAATAATAATAATAATAATAATAATAATAATAATAATAATATTTTATTGTCGTTAGGCTGTACAGCAATTGACAAAGTCAGGCATGGATACAAAAGTGCAAAAAACAAATTACAGACTATAGAGAATGAACCGTGTGTTATGAACACTTAAAGGTACTACGATGGATACAGTAGTGCTTAGAGTAAATTACAAACTAAGAAAACGAATGACACAAGACAGTGCAGAACACACACTCCATGTGAATCAACTACACAATGAGTAAGGACAAGATGCCAGACAATCAAAATGCAGTGCCCATCAAATGTCAGTGCAATGCTTCACATTCTAGATATTCGTGTATGGAGTAAAAAGGAGTGTTAACTAATATATTGTACAACTTACTTTTAAATAAATTTAAAGGTAGATCTATTATTTCATGTGGAAGTTTATTAAACAATTTCAAACCAATAACCTCATAGCTGTTTAGTGTCTTTGAAAGTCTTTGGAAAGGTATGTCAATACGCTTACTGTTCCTTGTATTATGGCAGTGAATTTCTTCTCTAAGTAGTTGATCTGACAAATTACTCTTCACATACAGCAAAACATGATAAATGTAGAGATTAATAACGGTCAAACATTGAACCCTAATAAAAAGTGGTCTACAGTGATCTAACTTATGGGCGTCAGAAATAATTCTTATAACTTTTTTTTGTAGCATCAGAATTTTATTAATGTTACTACTATTTCCCCAGAGCAAAATTCCATAAGAAATTATACTTTGAAAAAAAGCAAAGTAAGCAGATCTTAAATAATTCAAAGGTATATGCCTTTTCAGACTTCTTATCAAGAACAACACCCTGGAGAGTTTAACTGAGATATAATTTATATGATTTCCCCAAGATAATTTATTATCTATATATATGCCCAAAAATTTTACATTTGTATCGTAATTAGTTACAGGTATGTCTCTTAAGGTGAAACAAAGCTGTTGAGTTTTGCTATCATTTAGTAGTAAAGCCATTAGCTCTGAACCAGACTGATGCTTGAGATAAAGTGTCTTCCGTTAATTTTTGTAGTGATTGGAAGTCTACGCTGGTGTTTATGAATGTTGTATCATCTGCATATAATATTGTATGGGTATTTAAGAAGGGCGGTAAATCATTTATCATTAAAGTAAACAGTATGGGTCCTAGCACCGACCCTTGGGGAACTCCACATTTGATATTTGCAACATTAGACCTCTCTTTGCCTATACAAACAATTTGCTTCCGGTTCTCAAGAAAAGACTGAAACATCCCAACACTCACTTTGCCAAAACCATAGAAAACTAGCTTATCCAAAATTATCTCATGATCCACACAGTCAAAAGCCTTGCTCAGGTCGCAAAAAGTGGCCTGACCAAATTCTCTGTCCTCATAGACACGTAACACCACTCTGACTAACGAGTCCATAGCATCGGTTGTTGATTTATGTTTTCTAAATCCAAACTGGTGGCTTGTGATTATATTAAATTTCTCTATAAAGGCATAAACCTGTGAGAACATGATTCTTTCTAGGATTTTAGAAAATACAGGGGTAAGTGAAATAGGACGATAACTGGCAGGGGAGTTTTTTCTCACCTTTTTTGAAGATAGGGATTACCCTGGATAATTTTAGAGAGTTGGGAAAGATTCCTTCCCTTAGGCACTTATTCAAACAGTAGGTTAGTGGTTCGATTATATCGTCGATGACACCCTTTAAGATATTGCATGATAGATCATAAATATCGACACTGTCAGAAGGTTTAAAGTTTTTAACAATGTTTAAAACAGCACGAGTTGTTACTTCCTCGAATACGAAACTGCCCGGACATGGGGCACTACTTTTGTTTAGTAAACATGATGCAGTTTCAACTGGTTTGTAAATGCTATTTGAAATATCCTCAACCGATTGAATACAAAAGTTATTAAATTCATTTGGAGATAAGCATATATCATCTTTTTTGCCATAATTGGCAACAGAGTTAATAATCTTCCATGCTTCTTTACACTTATTCTTAGCATTTTCAATCTGTCCTATATTGTGAGTTCTTTTAGCCTCATTAATGGCCAATTGATAATCATTTCTAAGTTTAATATAGGCAATCCTAGCAGCATCTGTCTTTAGATTTCTATATGCATTTAAGTAATACATAACATTATTTTTCATATCAGCAAGCAAAGGGGTGTACCATTCCTGTTTATTTTTCTTAATCTTATTCCTATACATCTCAGGGTTAACTTTACACTTCCTTAAGGGAATATGCATGTTAAAGTTTGTTAAAAATATTACCATGAACCGTTCAAAACAAACTTCAGCACACCATAGGGTGCTCATATTATAAAAATTCGGCCAATCGCCATTGTTCAGGAATGTTCACAGAAAGCGGGTTTAACGGACTATCTGCAGTGAGTTCACCATTTCCTAATTTCAGGAGCCACTCACAAATTGGAAATCATCATTTGCTCTCATATTTTGAATTAACTTACGTCTGTGAACATATTTCCAAAGCGGGCTGTGCTTGACACAGGACTGGACAACATCGGAAATACTTCCGTTTCTTACAACAGGCAAAACTTGTCTAAAATCGCCACCAAATACAACTGTCTTTCCTCCAAAAACGCAGAGTGATCCAGTCAAGTCTTTCAGAAGTTTATCGAGAACACCCAATGCTTCTTTTGGAACCATGGAAACTTCATCCCATATTATTAGTGAACTTTCTCGGATAATTTTGGCATCATTTGAATTTTGCCTGATATTTGAAACTGATGTTTCAACAATCGGAACAGGAAATTTGAAAAGCGAATGGGCTGTTCTACCACCTTCTATTAGATTTGCTGCAATACCAGTCCATGCAACTGGTAAAACAATTTTATTTTGACCTCTCAAAATCCAACATAATGTTTTGTACACAAATGTTTTTCCAGTTCCACCAGGGCCATCAATAAAAAATTGTTTTCCTTTGTTACTCTCAACAGAATCCAAAATTTCTAGTAAAATACATTTCTGTTCCTGATTTAACATACCAATTGCTTGCAATCCTCTCTCCTTTTCTTCAGAACTATTGAAGGAAGGTAATGTGCTTTTCTCATGGTATACACTTGTTGGTTCTGGCAAACCTAGTTTTTTGCAACATGATCCGTGTTCTTTCAAGAAGCTCTCTATTGTAGCGATCCTGAGCTTGCTCAGTCACTATTTGGCGATAAGAAAGACCTCGTCTGCGTTCTTCGCCGCGCGATTACGTAACCCGTCGCCTTATCAGCGGTCGCTGGAGGGGTGGCGGGGGGAAGACAGTTGTTCCCTCCCCTACGCGGAAAAGAAGGGGTTGTAACGGCGGTGTCTGGAAAGTGCGCAGAATGTTTCGAGAAGCGGCAGCGTGAGGTAGCAGCGTGAATTTGGAAGCTGATGGTGTGGGGCCGCGAGCTCCAGTTAGCGAGAAAGAGGTTTGGCCCAGTGGTGGCTAAATTCACACCGCAGATGCGCGTTCGACGAAGGCATCTGGTCTTGCAGTAAGACGGGGTTACAGAGAGAACCCGTGCTTAGGCCCAGGACAGAGCGTCGGCAGCCGCATTAGTTCGCTGTGAGTTGTGCGCTGGTGGCGAACGCCACGGCCACCGAAATAAGGTCGGTGTTAAAGACAAAACAATTTTGTATGTGATACTATAAAAAGTAATGAGAATTTGCAAGCAATTGACTGTAGAATGCAGGTTGAAGTGTTGTTCCTGTAGTTCACCGTCAGATTGTTTAATATTTTTTTTGGCCATTAACACTCTTGCATAATGTATGATATACCCGACCATTGGTATTTCCATAATCATTGTGGACTATTTTCAAAAGATATTTGAAGTAGTGTGTCTTTCTAAGGGGAGAACATCACTTATTTATGATAGAATCTTGTCATGTTAATACACTACAAGTGCAGTTTCTGTCTTTAAATCAAAAAGAACATTTTGATGATAGTGTAAAATCCAAATCAAGTTAGAAACAATTTGGGTTATTTATGAACAATTAAAGGTTATAAAAGTATATTTGCAATGAACTGTTGAATTTAAGTGAACTTAAATATCTTGAAATATTTATTGAAATTTGGATGCCTGTTGAGTAAAAATACAACATATTTTTTAATTTCAACCAAAGGTGTAGGTTGTAATAAATGTTTCACATTTATGGTGTAAACACACATGTTTAGTTTTTTTTTTGCAATTTCTTTTGAATATTCTGTGTTTTCAAAACTATGTTTATTCATCTTAATTGTACACAACATATGTCTTTGTAATTGAAGTGAATTGTTTTGCAAGAAACTACTATGTATGCTAATGCAGTGTATGTTGAGGAAGAGTTAATTGCAACTTTTGTAAACAGAAAGTGCTGAGGCATTTTGTCATCCGAAATGCCTGTGCTCTACCCTCTGATGTACTATTATGTGTACTCATCTCCCCAGAGATATCTTTGATTCAATTTGTTGGATTTCAATTTATTTTTGTCACAGAAGATGTTGCTGTGATGCTAGTTTGTGTCAACTTTGAAATTCATAATTTCTGCAGTTGATTTTTCCTCAAAAAGTTTTTTTTTTACGCTGTTCATTGTTGTATTTTTCTTTGTTCATTTGTTTATCTGTGCATGTTAGGTAATTTTGCAATTTGTGTTTTTTTTTTGAGATTCAATTATATTAATGTTTGTGGCTTTCAACTTTGTGTTTTTTTTCAAAATTTCAACAAGAGCCAAATTACCCACGAAATTTCCCCACGGCCGACTTACACGAACGGTCACATATTTGGCGCCCAACTGGCTGGCTTGAAATTTGAGAAATTTACACTATAGCCAAAGCTATTGGTGGTTCCAGCAGTGTTTTTTTAGTATCTTTGATGTTTGACAAGGTTGTGTTGTGTTTGTTAAAGGTATGCATTTCTATAGATATTGTAGGTGGTAAAATACTCACTGAATAGTTAATATTAATTTTTTGTCAATTTGAACTCAAATTAAGACTGGTTCATTTTGTTAGATAAAATGGCTGATAAATACAACCAAGCTAGGGATTTGGGAGATCTTTCTTCAAATGAGGATGATGGGGAGACTACAGTCAGGGAAATAGTTCAACAGGTAGAATCACCGGTTGCTACCGAAGAATATGCTACTCTTGGTACGTCGGGAACTGAATCTGCGTCTCCTCAAGATCCAACGACATCAGAAATTGACATTGACAGGGCGAATAATATGATGATAAGATTAATGTCGCAGTTTATGATTCAGATAGATGAGAAACTTAGATCCTCGAATTCGGAATTAAAAGACAGTTTATCTTCTCAATTAAATGATAAATTAGCTGAACAGTCCTGTCAATTAAATGATAAATTAGCGGATCAATCTAATCAATTAAAAGACAGTTTATCTTCTCAATTAAATGATAAATTAGCTGAACAGTCCTGTCAATTAAATGATAAATTAGCGGATCAATCTAATCAATGAAAAGACAGTTTATCTTCTCAATTAAATGATAAATTAGCTGAACAGTCCTGTCAATTAAATGATAAATTAGCGGATCAATCTAATCAATTAAAAGATAGTCTATCCGCTCAGTTAAATGATAAATTAGCGGATCAATCTAATCAATTAAAAGACAGTTTATCCGCTCAGTTAAATGAAAAATTTGCGGAACAATCTACTCAGTTGGAAGATAGATTAACTGCTAGTTTTAATGCAAGACTAGTTCACTTAGAACAAGCCATAATAGAAAAGACTTCGCAACTTTCATTAGAAACAAAACAACTATCTGAAAATATAGTACAGATGGAAAAGAATTTTCAAGATAGGACGGAACAATTGTCAAGAGATCTTTCGGACAAAACTTCACAATTGGAACAAAAGTTAACCGATACGACCTCTCAAATTAGAACTGAATTAGAAGAAAAGCTGGAGGAACAAATGTTACGTTTGAATATTAATTTTGAAACAAAAGTTGATAAGGTCAAAACAGAAGTCGACAAAAACGTTTCTGATATAAGGGCAGAAATAGTAGACAACGAGCACAAAATTTTGTCGCAATTAGACTCAAGGAAACGGGAATTAGAAGCTAAGGTAAACGACCTCCAAGAGAAGATTGATGGTTTACCTGCGGGCCCTATGACTACACATCCTATGATGGTTAGCTTACCGCAAGGTTTAACTTTTGGAGCCCATGGGAAGGAGAACCCCTGCGCATTCATAAAGGCAGTAGAAAATTTTTTTACATTGTATAATCTGCCTGAAAGCAAGAAAGTCAGATTGGTTTATCAGATGCTAGTGAGTAATGCGAAAATTTGGGCGGACACTCTGGATCCATTACCGACTTCAATGGAGGGATTTAAAGAAAAGTTCTTCATGAGGTACTGGAATCACGAAACCCAGGTTAATTTTCGGTTGAAGCTTATGTGTAGTACCTGGAAAAAAGGTCAGAGCATGCAAGACTACGCTACGGAAAAGCTAGCAGGCTTCAGATTATGCTCTCCCACGATTCCAGAAAGTGAAACCGTTTGCCTTATAATTAGACATTTTCCTATAGGCATTCAGAATTTGCTAAAAAGTCAACTGCCCATGACAGCAGAAAAGTTAGTGACGCAGTTAGGTCTGTATGATGCAACTTATGAGATGTCGGGTAAGCAGGATACAACAAAACCGACAAGCATTTCATCAGCAGCCATCATACAAACTTCTGGCACTAATATGGAAAATGGAAATGTGAAGAAAAAGGGAAAGAAACACGAGATATCAGGAGATCATGAAGACACTTCTACTCCGTCGAAAGTTGCTAAATCGGCTTATTATCAACCTGAAGCAGCTGCACAACTGTACAACACAGAAAAGGGAAAGCAGAAAATGGGCAAGGATAATCCAACACCATCTACTTCAAAAGATCCTGGACGAGGGTTAAACTAATGAGGTTTGTCTCGTGTGGTCACCCCGAAACAAACCAAGAAATCAAGGAAGTAGAAGAGGTGACGATACAGTCTGTGACGTGTTTGCAACCATACTCAGAATCTGAAAGAATGCCGTTTACCAGTGTCAACGCAACCAGACGTAGGTGCCCGATGATCAACATAATATGCGAAGGAAAAGAAATCTCAGCATTGGTTGATACAGGGTGCACATGCTCTGTGATTGTAGAAGATCTGTTAAATGAAATCTCTAAATTGAATCCGAATATACCGCAATTCCCTATGCACAAATCATATATTGTTGGAGCGAACAAAAAGAGGTCGCGTCCAATATCTCGACAGGTCCTATTGCAGTTGACAATTGGCCTAAAGATGTATGATGTTGTCTGCATAGTAGCAAAGGAATTGCTGTATCCACTCATATTAGGGATGGATTTTCTGCACGACTACGGAGTGGTGATTGACCTATCTAGGAATGCTATACAATTCCCGTTGGACAACACTGTAAACTGTAATCCAGAAGACGACGAGCAGTGCATGGATCTTCACATCAACTGTGTTACTTCTACTAACTTATTAACATCCATTGAAGATACTATCCACAAAAATGAGAACCTGAATCAACTACAACAGACTCAACTGTCTCGATTACTTGTTGAAAATAAGAAAGTATTTGAAAAATGCGACCAACCCATCAAGAATTTCGAATTCACTTTAGAATTAACCGATGAGGATCCGTTTGTGGGGCACAACTATCCTATTCCGGTTGCGTATAGGGAATCATTGGACGAGTTAATACAGTCTATGGTAGCTGAAGGAATAATTAAGAAGATGAAAACCCCATATATAAATCCTATCGTGGTAGTTAAGAAGAAAAATGGACAGCTTCGGTTATGTTTAGACGCAAGGAAACTAAACGCGAAGACCATTCCTCACCGAGATAGACCCCCTAAATTAGAAGAAATGGTAGCGAAAATGAAGAATGTCAAATGGATGTCGAGCATGGATTTTACCGCCTCTTACTGGCAAATTCCCATAGCACCCAGTTCTCAGAAGTACACAGGATTCATTTATCGCGGGATCAGCTATGTTTACCTAAGGACACCGTTCGGATTAAAAAATTCGGCGGCTGCACTTATTCAATGCTTGGACGATGTTATAAACAAGCAGTTATATGATTGTTCCATAGTTTATGTAGATGATGTGGTATTATTTGCTTCAACGTTTGAGGAGCATTTGGAACATTTAGAAACGTTCTTCAAATTATTGCTAGAAAATCATTTACAATTAAACTTTGAAAAATCTCATTTTTGCAGAAAAAGGGTTGACTTCCTTGGTTACCAATTGACAACCAAAGGATTGCAAATGAACCCAGATAAAATTGTTGAAATAGATAAGATTAAGGCGCCTAAAAACAGAAAGCAACTTAAAAGTTTCTTAGGCTGCGTTAACTATTACAGCAGGTTTGTACCCAATTTTGCGATGGCCATAGCCGAATTTTTACCATTATTAAGGAAAGGTCAACAATGGAAGTGGACTGATAGACTCGAAAGTAAGTTTCAAGATCTAAAAGCTGCCTTCCACAAAACATGCGTTATTTCATATCCGCATTTCGATGAGCAGTTCATTCTTCAAACGGATAGCAGCGACTACGGGATCGGAGCCGTTCTATATCAAACCATCGAAGAACGTGATAAGATTGTGGCAATTGTAAGCAGAGTACTGAAGGAATCAGAACAGCATTTTTCTGCTACTGAGAAGGAAGCCAATGCTATTGTATGGTCGATCCACAAATTAAGAGAATACTTGATAGGCAGACATTTTGTCATTAGGACCGACC
The DNA here is from genome assembly GCA_031308135.1 of Acheta domesticus. NCBI lineage: Eukaryota > Metazoa > Arthropoda > Insecta > Orthoptera > Gryllidae > Acheta > Acheta domesticus. Next base: position 109,858 of record JAHLJT010009769.1, read on the forward strand.
ACAAAGCGCTGATTTTTCTTAATCGTTGTCACACCAACAATAATAGATTGCTGAGGTGGATACTGTACCTTCAACAGTATTCGTTCACCGTTGAACATTGTCCGGGGGAGCAAAATTATTTACCTGATATTCTCAGTAGAAATATGATGGAAGAAGAAACATCTACGGACAAAAATTTATTTCACGCTTCTCCCATCAATTTAAATGTTATGGAGATGCCCAATTTATCATGGGAGGTCATAGCGAGATGCCAAGAGGAAGAAGCTTTCACTAGGAAGATCAAAATGTTCTTACGTGGAGAGTTGGATTCGCAAGACCCAGATTCCATCCGATTAACAGCGGAGAATGCGATCAACAAGTGGAGATTACTAGATGATGTCCTGCTAATAAGAATTAGACCGGATTCCGAAGTTTTCAAAATCTGGATGCCGAAGGTATTGGTACCTGGTATCATATGGCTGGTACACACTAAGCTCGCTCATTTTGGTGCCGACAAAGTTGACAAAGCAATAGCGGAAATATGTCATTGGAGGGGACGAAAAAAGCAAGTCCGAAAGATGATAGCCTCATGTATTACTTGCCAAAGGACAAAGTACCCTAACCGACATTATGCAGGCGAGCGCAAAGCTATCATCCCGACCAAGGCTAACGAACTGGTAGCGTTAGACCTATATGGTCCTTTGCCAAAGACCAAATATGGATTCAAACATCTTTTTGTATGTGTGGATGTATTTTCGAAATTTGTCCAAGTCTACTGTATCAACCGCCCAAATTCGAAAAACTGTATCCACCAACTGGATAAATTCTTTCGAAAAGCTGGGGAATATGAAAAGGTTCTTACCGATAATGGGCCACAGTTTACTAGTGAGTGCTGGTCGCGAGCCATGGAAGAGAAAAACATTATTCACATCTTGGCAAGCATTAGGCATCCGCAATCTAATCCGTCGGAGAGGATAATGAGAGAACTCTCCAGGTTATTTCGGGTTTATTGCCATCAACGGCATACGGATTGGTATTTGTTAGTTCCCTATATAAACAACTGGTTAAATGAAGTCCATCATGACTCCATTAAGACGACCCCCTATGAGGCTCATTTCAAGGAGAAGCCTACCCATGTTCTACAACAGTTGTGCCGACCCGAAATTGTCTCTTTAATTACGAACGAAGCACAAATTGCTGATCAACTTCGAAAAAACGCTCAGAAGAGGCGTAACCAAATGAAATATTCACCATACCAATTTACAGAGAATCAAAAAGTGATGTTAAGAGTTCCAAAAGCTTCGGACCTGCAAAATAGATTGATCTCTAAATTTTTCGTTTTATACGAAGGACCTTATACCATTTCAAGGATACCACATCCAAATGTGGCAGATTTGGTAGATGAAGCCGGACATAATAAAGGTCGATACAATTTCTTCAATCTAAAACCGTTTCATGAATAGATTAGGTATAGCAGGTGTGGGATCAAGAGGTTGAATGATGAAGATAAGATTAACAAAAATGAAGAAAAACCATCAGCAAGGAAGAAGGGCGTTGAATTTCAAGATTATTTTTTTCTTACCATTTCAAGACGTTGATGATACGAAAAAAAATCTTATTATTGGGGGGCTATGTAGCGATCCTGAGCTTGCTCAGTCACTATTTGGCGATAAGAAAGACCTCGTCTGCGTTCTTCGCCGCGCGATTACGTAACCCGTCGCCTTATCAGCGGTCGCTGGAGGGGTGGCGGGGGGAAGACAGTTGTTCCCTCCCCTACGCGGAAAAGAAGGGGTTGTAACGGCGGTGTCTGGAAAGTGCGCAGAATGTTTCGAGAAGCGGCAGCGTGAGGTAGCAGCGTGAATTTGGAAGCTGATGGTGTGGGGCCGCGAGCTCCAGTTAGCGAGAAAGAGGTTTGGCCCAGTGGTGGCTAAATTCACACCGCAGATGCGCGTTCGACGAAGGCATCTGGTCTTGCAGTAAGACGGGGTTACAGAGAGAACCCGTGCTTAGGCCCAGGACAGAGCGTCGGCAGCCGCATTAGTTCGCTGTGAGTTGTGCGCTGGTGGCGAACGCCACGGCCACCGAAATAAGGTCGGTGTTAAAGACAAAACAATTTTGTATGTGATACTATAAAAAGTAATGAGAATTTGCAAGCAATTGACTGTAGAATGCAGGTTGAAGTGTTGTTCCTGTAGTTCACCGTCAGATTGTTTAATATTTTTTTTGGCCATTAACACTCTTGCATAATGTATGATATACCCGACCATTGGTATTTCCATAATCATTGTGGACTATTTTCAAAAGATATTTGAAGTAGTGTGTCTTTCTAAGGGGAGAACATCACTTATTTATGATAGAATCTTGTCATGTTAATACACTACAAGTGCAGTTTCTGTCTTTAAATCAAAAAGAACATTTTGATGATAGTGTAAAATCCAAATCAAGTTAGAAACAATTTGGGTTATTTATGAACAATTAAAAGGTTATAAAAGTATATTTGCAATGAACTGTTGAATTTAAGTGAACTTAAATATCTTGAAATATTTATTGAAATTTGGATGCCTGTTGAGTAAAAATACAACATATTTTTTAATTTCAACCAAAGGTGTAGGTTGTAATAAATGTTTCACATTTATGGTGTAAACACACATGTTTAGTTTTTTTTTGCAATTTCTTTTGAATATTCTGTGTTTTCAAAACTATGTTTATTCATCTTAATTGTACACAACATATGTCTTTGTAATTGAAGTGAATTGTTTTGCAAGAAACTACTATGTATGCTAATGCAGTGTATGTTGAGGAAGAGTTAATTGCAACTTTTGTAAACAGAAAGTGCTGAGGCATTTTGTCATCCGAAATGCCTGTGCTCTACCCTCTGATGTACTATTATGTGTACTCATCTCCCCAGAGATATCTTTGATTCAATTTGTTGGATTTCAATTTATTTTTGTCACAGAAGATGTTGCTGTGATGCTAGTTTGTGTCAACTTTGAAATTCATAATTTCTGCAGTTGATTTTTCCTCAAAAAGTTTTTTTTTACGCTGTTCATTGTTGTATTTTTCTTTGTTCATTTGTTTTTCTGTGCATGTTAGGTAATTTTGCAATTTGTGTTTTTTTTTGAGATTCAATTATATTAATGTTTGTGGCTTTCAACTTTGTGTTTTTTTTCAAAATTTCAACAAGAGCCAAATTACCCACGAAATTTCCCCACGGCCGACTTACACGAACGGTCACACTATGTCGGAGAGAGCCATGTCTAAAGAGGGATCTTTATCATATGTTCTTCCATAATCTTCAGATAAGCATTCTTTAAACGAATCCCATAATTGAAACGGGCTATCTGGCATACAAAATACACATATAATTGCGAACAATAATCTTAACTGCTTTGGCATTTGATGCGACTGTGCTTCACTCAAACACTGAAACCATTCTGCATCAAAATCAAGTAATTTGAGCTTTTGTGCTGCACTGTGAAACGTAGATAATAAAGTCCCATTAATGGTTCGCATGTCCTCAAATGACTGAGGACCCCTGACAAGCAATAACAAAAGTCTCAAATAGTACCTTTCCTGATCCAGAGGATTAACAGTGAACATCCGTCCAATGCATCGAGTGGTCCTTTTTCGACGTGCCCACATGGTTCTCTTCCACACATAATGCTCTGGAATTTCTGAATATATGTAACTGCGTGCATGTTTATCTGACTTGCATAACTCAAAAAATGCTGTTAATTTTGTTTTTCTTGACAATGCTCTTTCAACAGCTTCAGTTTCTTGCCCAGCAATGAAATATATCATCTCTTCCTCAGGCAAATGAACAGGCAATCTTTCAATAGTGTGCGACTTATTTTGCATATGTCTTTCATGCAATCGCCAGATTGCTTCTGGTGGACTGACATACCTGACATTTAAATAAATAGTTGGTTCATTGAAATGCAAAGTTCCTTGATCAAGTTCACCGTTCAGAATCTGTATTGCAGCTGCATCATGACCCTTATAAATGTATTTATAAATGTACTTCACAGACTTCACAGAGGAACAAATTTCTACATTAATGTGTGCTTCAAATTTTAATGTGAAATACGGGTTATATGGTACTATCCAACGATTATCTATTTCTACATTTCTGAGGTTCAAAGTTCTTCCATTATTCCTTCGACGGTACAGCGGATAGCCATCCACATTCATTTTTGTTTCCTCGCAAAAATCTTTTGGAAATTTTTTTGTGCATTTTCCATCTTCCATGCAAGGAGCATTTGGATTGATCTCACCACAAGGGCCATGCACCATACATCGTTTGATTATATTGTGCAATTCTGAGTTCTCTGTTACATCTGGTATTTCTGCTGACACAATGGAGTCAACATCTACAGGTTCCCGGACTTTATCTTCAGACCTGAATATAAGCAACATGTGAGCATGTGGTAACCCTCGTTTCTGAAATTCGATCACATCAACATACGCAGTCACTACTCCTAGTACATGCCTATCATGTAAATCTGCTAGCAGTTCTTTGAGTTTCAAGTAGAAAACTCTACATGTTAAATCTGGTCTATTTTCTATCTTTTCATGCCTGTTCAAAGAATCTTGAATTTCTTTCCATCTTGGATTAGCTGTGAAAGTTAAAAAAATATCAGGTTTTCCAAAACGTGCTACTATTGACATTGCATCCTGGTAATTCTGTAGCATATTTCGTGGACTACCAATAAAAGATGACGGAAGAATTACGGGTATCCCTGCATTCATTCCCCTAAGCTGTGCATTGCTATGTAAAAAGTCCGTTAACCCTTTGTAAGATTCTGCTCTCAATTCTTTTTGATGAGTTTTAATGTATGCAATCCGCGATCCTTCTACTTTGACATATGCATCAACAACATACTGCTGGAATAACTTACCAGAGGCATGCAATAAATTGAATTCATCTCTAACAGCCAGTCGATAACAATAATACTGTAATTGAGTTATACTGTTATTAACTCTAGTTCTATAAATATCCACATGATTCATTCCAGGTTTCCAACCTCTATCTCCACATGGGAACAGAAGAGGGTAACACATTGGGTCACAATGAGGATTCAAGGACGACATAGTAATGAATTGGTCACTACTCCGAACATGAATTGTAAAATCCATTTTCCCAGGTGGTGCTCCATCATCAGTAACAAAGGCAGCCGCTATCTCATCACCTGTAGGTAGATTATATCTACGCCCATCAAATGCATTATTTGTAGAAAATATCAGTTGTTTGTTTTGAACATCTAAAGACATATTTTTAACAAAGGAAAATAATTGTGCATATGGATTTATAACCTGTAACATGTTTTGAAGCCTTTCCATTACAGAAGCTTCACATGGATAATTTTCCTCTCTTGACATTCTATGTTGAAGTGCTTCGCAAGAATCAATAAAATATAATCCAGCATAGGAAGGCTGAGAGTCCTCTGCTGGAAGCAAACTGCGAGCTACATGATAAATTTGACCATGAATTTTGAAACAATATGGTCCGTGTGCAGCAAAGTTTGCCCTGTTAACTTTTACTGAAGCAAAAGCAAGAGCATTGTTGTACCGTCGAATATTTTCTAAGAAATTAATGGATTCATCATTTCCTAGTATTAAATGTTTTAAAAGACTGGGACACTCTATTGGAGGCAAACTTACTTTCCCATAGTGACAGCACATTGATGATGAACTATTTTTAACTTCTCCTGGAAATAATTTTGCTCTACAATGCATACAGTAAATCGTCATGGACCCAGCGAAGTGAATGGATACTTCAGTACCATTTTGTAACTTGCGTGCAATTTTATACGTTACACATTTACTGTAATCCACTGAGCGGAGCTTTATTGCACAAGTACATATTTTGAAGATGAGTGACATGTGGAGCAAATTGTATGTTGTATGAAGTTGGAAAGAAATCATAACGTGCTGTTATTGCATGGAACAGAGTTGCATATTATGTTTTATTAGATATATTATTGCTCCAGGATGTAATATGCTTATGACAAGAATATTTTTAACAAATAAGCGTTACACTGAATTAATTTATCAATTTATATTTCCTTTAATTTTAATGCTTTTCTTCACATAAGTTTTCAATGTCTTCCTCTTCACTTGATGCACTGTTACCTGAACTTTGTCATACCAACTGACATTATTTCTTCATACCATGCCACATTTTGTGGCTTTAAAAATCATGTTAATCACAACACATCTTCCCTTTTCTGTTTTCATATCAGGATATTCCCCAATAAAATATAAGTTGTACTAAATGTATGGTATTGCGACACGATGTGTGCAATAGATGTGTATAATGCACAAAAACTATTTAATAAATTATTGCTTGTTCTAAAAGCATACGTCATATAATATAACTTTGGCAATAAAACCAAAACAGTGAATATCGTATCAAAAGTTAATAGACGTCATGTAACTCGCATATCTTGTAAGGCTGATAAAAACCCAATGTATACTGCGATTTTTGTAGGAAGAGCTCTCAAGATAACTCAAATCCCATCTTCGCGATGGAATATGTCACGGTATTTCGCGTCTTTTCTCGGTCTTGCCGGTAGAAGTCGCATGATCGCAAGCACTGCTTCATACGGTCGCGATTGTGCGAAATCTAGCGGAACGACTGTGAATGATACGAAATGCCGTGACATATTCCATCGCGAAGATGGGATTTGAGTTATCTTGAGAGCTCTTCCTACAAAAATCGCAGTATAGCTCCGGTGACGCCCTGGGCTGACAATCCATTCCGAGTGGTGTCGTCGTAAGATCCTCGAATTCTCTCGGTCCAACTTCAAGGAGTGACCCCTGAGGCGACGATCTTGACTTCTCCCAAAGAAATCTGTGAGGACCTCTTCATATCCTCCATTCATGTTCTTAAACGATTGGATTTCTACGTTGTCTCCTCTGCTCCAGAGTGGCAGTTTGATTGCCCGACATCTCTCCTCATACGATCTGTTCCGTAGATCGATAGCGGACTTCGTCATTCGTCTGTGCACTTGTCTTGTTTCTCATTAAACCAGAAAAAATCCAAGTACGGCCTTCAGTTGCTAGTGGTTTTTGCGGCCCTTTCCCGAGAGATATTACATTGCATACTTTCAATAATTGTGTTAGTGCATTTTTCATTTTCCGAAACATCAAAAAATAATTCCCAACACTGAAGGCGTGTTTGCACCTTTTGCAAAATTTTTCACACCAGGCAAAGGAGTTATAATGTTGTGTGATCGCGTGCGTGTGTTCTTGGAGATATTATATTTTTCTAAGTACTACCATCTTTGCCATTGTACAGCTTGTGACTCACAGATAACACTGGGTTCATGGCGCTTTCGTCTGATGAATCATCTGGTTCCGTTTCACGGTCACCTTCAAATTCGTGTGTGGGTTCGCCATCTGCATCTTCCTCATCGCGATATTCAACGTCACTTTCAGAACTCGCATGACGTAAACAACTCGCAATTTTTTCTTATTAAGCGTCATAATTGTGTGCAGTTTTCCACGAATAACAGGAAAAAAGAGTCGCATAGCCAGTATACAATGTATTTTCACTACAACAGCAAAAACTGCAAATCCAGCGAGAAAGTCTCGTAACGTCCTCAACGCGTTGCACGAGTGGACCCAGGTGGTCTCCGAGACCTGTGCAACGTTTTGGAATGTCTCACCGCTAGAAAGGATAACAATACTCACTTTCTAAGAAGAGGTGTGACTCACATCTGTTTCTGGAAAGGGAATCAGTGGTCAAGGACGGCCAAACTGCAATCACAATATTAGAAAAAGAGTCTCTCAGACCACTTGCGTGCACTGTCATTTGTAGAGATGCTACGTTCTAACAAAGCTTTGGCTGATCTGTCTGAACTAACGTCTGTAACATTTAAAAATCTTTCTTGGACTGTACCAACTTTGCCTACGTATCGCAAAATCGTAGCCATCTAAGATTTCATGCCGACATCAGAACTTTCTTCTAAAATCAAGGCCGAAAATGAGATTCTGATCTCTCTTAATTTTCTGGATCATGATCTCACATAGAGATTGTATCAAATCATTTTGAATGATGGGCGAAGTTCCTTGAAAAACAGAACTTCTCTAAGTGCAGTTTTAGCGCAGGGTCTTTCTTAGAAAACTCATTTATTATTTCAACAAAATTACCCTCTTTATTTGACACATTTCTTTTGTCATGACTCCTGACTGAAAGGCCTTGTTTTCCGAAAAAGCATGTAATTGCAGGGACGTCGGAGTATTTTCAAATAGGGGGAGGCAATTATAGACTCCCTTTAATCCTCACCCCTCCCCGTCCATATATATATATATATATATATATATATATATATATATATATATATATTTGTAATTTATATAGATTATAAATTATATTAAAAATTATAATTATATCATTTATATAGTAACTATTTATACTTTTAGAGTAATTGTTTATAAATAATATGCAATGTATATAATAAGAAACTCAAGGGTTAGGTAAAAAATTGCTACTAAACAGAAAAAATACATTAATTTTCAGATATGATACTAAAAGTGACTTATTCTTTTATAATCAAATCTATACTGTTTTGGGACTGAATGAAGGTTCAAGTAAATATGTGTATTTCTTTTTACCTTAAAGTAAATGTATATTTTCTCTTTATAGTTTTCATCTATACTTTGCCTTAGATTTATACATTATATCAATTAAATATACACTATTAATCGATACATATTATTTAGATTTTAACGCCAAATATTTTTCTTCGTTCCTGTGTTCGCGATATAAATTCTTCTAAAACTTCATCTAAATCAATTTGCCTTGTTAATTCTTGGTGAACATGAAGAATTAGAAGATTCGTCAATCTCTTTTGCGTCATATTTCCTCGAAGATATGTTAATATACGCCAGAGTACTGAAGGATCTTTCACATGAGGTGGAAGTAGCTGGAACTGTCAGGATTTGTAGCAAAAGCTTTTCAACTTCTGAAAGCATTCGACGACACTCATTCGGCAACAGCTTGAACGCAGCGGCAAATTGTTTAACATTATTAGTGTCTTTTATGACAGTAGGTAGTAATTTTAACTGTGCATACAAAGTTCCAACTTCGAAGTCCAGTCTGTGAATATTTAAAGAATCTTCTAAATGTTCTTCAGATGAAGGGGGGTTTAAAAGTATTTTTTCTAATTTTATAAGTTGATTCATGCCTGGCTGCTCAAACCTTCGATCTAATTCATTTTTCAACCAGTCGATCACGTGAATATACTTTTGCCGTAGAGAAGTTTTTGCATCTATTTGAGCCGGAGTGCTTCCTTGCTGGAACCTTTTTGGAGGCATCCTTAATTTTGGAGGGCGTGGCATTTCAAGGTGTAAACAGTCGTTTGATACTTTCTCACAAGCATTCCATACTTTGTTGTAGTCAGCTTCACTCATGTTGTTGTAAGTATTCCACAACATTTGAGCAGCTTGCTTTGCACCGGTTGCTTTAAAGTCTTCACTCTGAAGTGCTTTAGCCAACATTTCAGCAGGTTCACAAACTAAAATTGCAAGTTTTAGGGATAGCAATGTTTCAAATTTACCCATACATGTAAGGTACCCTCTCAAAACAGATTTTCTGTCAATGCTAAGTGCACATGACTCATCACTTAATTTTTTAATGTCTCCATGATTCGTAAATAATTATCAAGAAATCTTTTCATTGATTTAACTCGAATGCACCATCGAGTCGGACAAAGGGGGAGTAGTCGCGAAATACTATCCTCAGTACATGGTGGCAAAACAATTCCGCTGTAGATGTTTTTCCGCTTAGATGATTCCAATATTACATTAGAAACCACTTTTACTAGCATTAAACTATCTGCAATGAAGTCGCACCTTTTTGCTACTTCTTGAATTACCAAATCAAGTGAATGATTAGCACAATGTACAAACATTGACTTAGGTTCTTCAGCTGAAAGGCGCTTTTGAACTCCACTTATATGACCAGACATTGTTGCAGCGCCATCAAAACAATGACCTCTCATATCATGAATATTTAAATTTAATCGAATTAAAAGATCGTTGATTGCATTGTATAGAGTCTCTGCTTTAGAATCAGGAAGGCAATAAAGACCCAAGAACAACTCTTTTATTTTGAAATCTACAGGATCTACAACTCGTAAACAAGTAGAGAACTGTTCACAACCAGTCGAATCTGTGGTTCCATCTGCCATAATAGAAAAGAAAGGGCTTTCTTGATTTCTTTAACCATTTTCCCCATTAAGTTATGAGACATAATCTCTATTATTTAATTTTGTATATCTCCACAAAGCCATTTGTCTCTTCGTTTTAGCCATGAGTCAAGTTCTACCGAATCTAGCGATCTTTCTTCTAATAATTGAATAAGATTACCTCTGTCATTATCATTTCCTCTTAATGCTTGACCAGAGCGGGCGTGATAACGAATTGATCTAATTATTATGCGTAAAGATGTACGGGCATCTTCTTGCTCTTTTCGTAAATTATTATCAAAAAGTAGGTTTATTCGATTTTCATGTTTTAAGTGATGAATATAGTTTAAACTATCGCAATGATGCTGACTAGTTGCATGTGTTTTCAGTTTTTCATTACCCTTCTTCCAATTGCAGAAACCAACAGTAACAAAAGTTTCTTTATTACCACGTGATGTATATTTTTTTCCATGATGAAAAGCTTCAAGACATATAAAGCATAGGATGTGATCTTTCTGTTCAATATAGTGCATCAATGGATATTTTTTGAACCATTCATGCTGACAGCGACGACCGTCTTTGTCTTGGGGAAATTTAAATTCAATTGGAGGTATATTTTGCTTATCGAGACAACTGCTATTATCAGAATTATTTCGTTCTACTCGTTCTTTGGGAGATTCTGCCTTTTGAGGATCCGTTTCCGTAGAGTTTATGTCGTGCTGCAGATGGAGTTCGTCTGTTTTAACTTCAGAGGTTGATTCTTTTGATGAATCTGAAATATTTTATTATCAATTATTATTTGAAACAAATAATATAAAATTATAATTATTACACGAAAAAATATTTTACTTATTGAAAGTATAGACAACATGAATACATGACGTAGCTTAAGCTGAACTATATCTATAGTGAAGAATCATGACAACGTACCGATAAAGGAGTTTTTAATTTTTAATACTTTAAGATTTATTAAACAGTTGACAAACATCTATTTTATACTGAAAATCATTTTTGTCTTTACAACAATAATTTTATTTAATTAAAAAAGTGTCACTTCTTTAATTTCTGTTGTAAAATGTGTTGTATACACAGTGAGAAAAAACAGTTATTGACAGATTACAATGAACATACTTTAGTTTTGCCTACTGAATAAAAATTGAAACGACTGAAAATTACTACCACCAACGTTTGGTTTGAATGTTCAACAAACGAGTTAGTTAGTTCTCCTAATCAGTCAGTTAAGTAGTCCATATAACTGTTTTATCAAATTGAACCAGCTAATCATTTTTCTCTGAGTGTAGATACCCAAAAGCACAAATTTTATGTATTGCAAAAGCATATCGACACCATGTACGAAAACGGTGCCGATTCGACATTGCTTTGGAAAAGGAATCGATGTAGGCTTGAAATATTAAATAATATATTACTGAGAAATAGATTTCTTAAGAAATAAGTTAAACATTGTATTTTCTGTCAGAATTACCTACATTGACCTTAATATACATATATCCATGAGGTATTTAAGCAGTGGCGTAGCGTGACTCACACGTTTGGGGATGCTCAACAATAACACACAAAATGTCACTATCAACTACTTCATCTAACAGGCGAACGCAACACAAGGCAGATACACTGAGACTACTTCCACGATCTCGATTGCTTACGACGGTGTAGGCGCTTCCCACAAAATCCTCACAGCAGTCAGGGCTGCCGATGTCTTGAAAGCAAATTATACAATGGCTCAGCTTTAATTCTTATACGCGAATGGCAATAAGACCATTTGTTAATTTATACATTGCAGACTTAAATAATATGTAATCTATTTAAGAGATAATACAATTTCTTGGATATTAATTAAGAAATAGTAGTCGGGCACTATTTCTACAGTTTGTACCCATGACCAAGCGGGGACTCCCGAGTGAGAGAGAGAAAGATAATTTACTGAACGCCTGAAGTGTGCTGCGCTCTCGTGCACAAACGAGCTTCTTTCCGCAGTAGACGCTAGCGTAAAGCAGTCGGGTTTCTCTGGGCCAGGGGTGAAGAGGGGAGAGGGGAACCTCGCCATCTGCGCATGCGTCATTGCTCGTCGCAATCTGGCGGCAGACGCGGAAGCATTTTAGCTTTCAAGCAATCAGAGGCCAGCTTCAACAGCCCGCCGAATTCAATCATAGGAAATCAATTTAAAATTAATACAAAACGTGTTTCACTCAACAGACCACTTGTAAGATTATCAATACAGTATTCAAGGTTCTTATATACGGGGATGCTCAGCATCTCAGCGTCCCCTGACGCTACGCCACTGTATTTAAGCAAGCAATTGAGTGTCCGAATTCTAAAACTACACATACGCACGAACGGTCGACAGGCAGTTGAACAGATTGTGGGATTTTAGTTAAAAATTAAAATTACTCCAATTTGAATTTTAATTAGACAGAAATATGAAGAATAACAAAACGCATATTTTTTTAACATCTTTTTGTTAGATGTATTGTTATTAAAATAAAAATTATTAACTGCACATTTTCACGTAATGAAATGCAATAGTTTTTTTATATTTAACTCGATATTTGTCGAGTAGTAAATAATTGACTTTACTTGAACTTTTTGTTTTCAAAAACTATTTGAGTTACCGATGACGATAGGTTTACTATTATTACTACAAATTATTGTTGTTAATTAATATTAAACTGGGCCGTGCTCGTAGATGTCGGTTAGGAGATTTAAATCGAAAAAGTATCGAGGGAATATTCGATTTCGAAAATTTTTTAGCGAGAAAGTTGTTCATTTAGGTGCAGAGAAGTTTTATTTGAGGGTGTGAGTCAAAAATCAGAATGGTAAAAAATCAGCATTGCTGATAATGAACAAGAAATAATTCGAACGTAAAACTTTAATTAAATTATTAGATTATTATTTTAATATTATTAATAAAATTGATTATCTGTAATTCTTATTTTTAATCATTCTGATTTTTGACTATTCTGAATTTTGACGTACACCCTTATTTGACACTTATTTTGGCGCGCTCGGCGACTCTCCACCTAGTACTACCGCACGGAACCTCAGATTTGTTTATGTTCATTGTTGGAACTGTTGGAAACGAATTCTCGTTTCGTTTTCGTTCTCGAGTCCCTTTGCTCTCCATTTCTATTGTTTATAACTATATTTACAACCAAACTTGTCAGCGAAATAAAAAATGTTATGAATAAATTAATAACCTAATTAATTGTTTGATCATAAACAAATCCGAAGATACGTGCGGTAGTACTAGGTGGAGAGTCGCCGAGCGCGCCAAAACAAGTGTCACATAAATTGCCATAATTTTTAGACTTATGAATATTTTGTTCTGAAATTTTGTAAAAAACTTCTCTGCACGTAAATGAATAACTTTCTCGCTAAACGGTTTTCGAAATTAAAAATTCCCTGGATACTTTTTTGATTTGAATCTCCTAACCGACATCTACGAGCACGGTTCCATTAAATATTTAATATTAATTAACAACAATAATTTTTAGTAATAGTAATAGTAAACCTATCGTCATCTATAACTCAAATATATTTTTAAAACGAATTTTCAAGTAACTTCGATCATTATTACTCGGCAAATATCGACTTAAATATAAAAAAATATTGCATCTCATTATGTGAAAATGTGCAGTTATTAATTAATCTAACAAAAACATGTTAAATAGAAAAAAGATTTGTTATTCTGCATATTTCAGTCTAATTCAAATTGGAGTAACTTTAATTTTTTTCTAAAATCCCACAATCAGTTCAACGGCTTCTCGATCGTTCGTGCGTCTGTGTCGTTTTAGAATTCGTACACTTAATTGCAATTTTTTTTATTAATAAAAAAGGCAACTTACCATTTGAATCAAAATCTGCCTTAGGTTTCTTAAAAAACGGAGTGATGCTCAGCTAATTCGTGTTACCATTTGTACGTTTCATAATTTGTATTTAACGTAAATTATTTCTGGGACGTACAAATTATGTAATTAATATTTACACTGCAACACACAATTTACAATTTCAGTAAGTCGTTTAAATGTGGTAACAGAAAAAAGAAAAATTGGTGCTTGTCAACGATAAAATCAACTTACCTATTTGGATAAAAATCTGTACTTGGACAAACTGCACTAACAAAAAAGTATGCGCTCAAACCGAACAAGCGTCTTTGGTGAAAACTCTTACGGATCTGTTTATGACAAAGATGCTGCTCTCAGACATCTCCGGAAAACCGGAAAACTTGCACCCTGAGAAGGGATAAAAAACGGAAGAAGAGTGCATATTGCAATAGACAAGATTTGACCCACGAAAATATGACGTCAAAAGGTAAAGGAAATCCTGCCCGCGTTGGGCCATTTTTCCGAACCTTTCTGTCCGCTTTCATCCGCCGCCGCGGCGGCCCGTTGTCCCCGACGTTTTTACACCACATGTTTTTCAAACACTCAAGAAACAAACATTTCCTTTATAAGTCACGCTTAAATCCATATGCCTATATTTTTTATTAGGCGTCATATATTCAGCAGAGAATTTTGTTGTATTGCAACAAAGTTTTCGTTCGAGCCGATGACACATTTAGCATGAAGAAAATAACACTTTTATATCGTGCCTTTTTTTATTAATTTTTTTATTCTTTCTTAACTATAGGACATCGGACGCGGCGTATCGTCTATTTGGGTAAAGTGTTTTTCTGAGAACGTTCATATTTTCGAACGACGAAAAGTCAAAAGCAAAGTAGGATACTTGACGTGAGATTTTATTGCCATTTATTTTGATTTTAGGGGGTCGGCGACCCTCCAATTCTACGATTGGGGGGTCGCTCAGACCCCCCTGACCCATACTTCTGACGTCCCTGTGTAATTGATACTAGATTCCCTACTATTTCTCTACTTTGCTTCACAATTTCGTTGTGTTTTTATTTTGAAGGTTTATATTGATCACATAAGTGGTATTTAATTATTTGTTTGCCAAACATCTGGAGTTCCTTTGAAACCTTAATGGGATTGGAAGAGTCTTTGTGACGCCTAATGGATCTATAAATATTATTTAAATCACTATATCCTTTGTTGTTTCAAACGCTTTTTTTTTCGGTGAAAACTGTTGTGTACTGTGCTAAAGAAATGGAATGCGACACTTAACAACATTTACATTTATTCCGCCTCCTGGATGTACACATTCGTAGCCAGATCATACAATATTATATCTGCAAGTACAGTGGACTACTGCTCCACTTCGGCCACGGCCATCCGTTGCTCCGCATATACTGCGATTTCACTAACTTTGCCCTTCAAGGCCACTCAAATCCCATCTTCGCGATGGAATGAATCACGGCATTTCGCGTCTTTCTCGGTGTTGCCGGTAGAAGTCGCATGATCGCAAGCACTGCTTGATGCGGTCGCGATCATGCGAAATCTAGCGGAACGACTGAGAAAGATGCGAAATACCGTGACATATTCCATCGCGAAGATGGGATATGAGTGGCCTTGATGGGCAAGTTAGAAAAATCGGAGTATGAGAATGCCGTTCACTATCTGTCGCCACGGCGTCAGCCTCGCCGGTTTGGAGGGGAGGAGTCTGACCTCCCAGTGGCGCGCGCCCTGCACGCGCCGCTTCTTGGCCACAAAAACAAAGTCAACAGCACATTTTGTTTTTAATATCGCATCCGCAAATCCGATCCTTGCCAGTTATTGCCCTAAGGTCTTCAATTGTAACTCCATCTTTGCGACATGAAATTCATTCAATACTGTTCTCACCTCAAAGATTTCCTCTTCTGTTATTTGGAATGGAAACTCATTATTTCATTCAGCCCTGAAAAATAGACCAGATAAAAAAAATTAATCCCTGCCTAACCTAATCAGAACATTCTCAGTTTCAATCTCGATAATTTATATCTTTGTTCTTCAACTGAGAACATCACCCTTTGTGTATTAAATGTTGTGAAATGCAAATTACTTAGCAAGTTTTGCCCATCTGAATCGAAGGGATTGCCCATTCCCTCTGCTGCTGGAGCCATAAACTCTTTGATACTTTCATGTATCCTGTCTAAGAGAATTGTTACCGATAGCCTACCTCCTGCCAAGTTAACGTAAGATTATGCACATATCACGTTTGTGGTGAGATTATCTTAATACCATTTTTAGTAATATGTTGGACTTATTTATATTTACTTTCTTGTCTAAAGGTCCTTATACTAGACAATTATATCTTACATCCAACAAAAAACTGGATACAAACACATGGGTTTCCAAAGAGAAACATGTTGCATAGCCATGTACGTCGGCATTAACCCGTCAATTCCCAAAAAAATTGTAGGACAATTTTTAAGATATTTTCTTCGAAATATATTCAATTAGTTACTTAGAACCGAGAAATTGAAGTTTGCTGAAAAATACTTGTTCGATTTTAATTGGTGAGGGTGTCCCCTACAGGTGACGTTGGGCATTGGAGGTGCATGGTATGCATTATACTTCAAATAAAATTTTACTTATTTCAACTTTTAAAAAATTTTATTTGTGGAATTCATACCAACAATGAAGGTGCAATCCTACTTTACACTTGTGTGCATATTATTCTTGTGTGCTTGCGACAGTTCGCACACCTCTTCTGAGCACATTTTTCGTACCTGTGTTCAGTGCTATCACCGTTGTATCAACATCACAGAAACGTAAATTTAGATGATAGAGCGCCACGAGATTCCTTTTTCAAATCTTAACGAGTTTTCATATGGCATTTTTCAATACGACTGTCCCTGACACTTCCTGTGCCTCTAATGCTTTGTTCAGGGAGGATCGATAGCAATATCAAACTTGTAAAGAAAGTGTGTAAATAGAAATCGAATGGAGCAAACTGAGGAAATAACTTGCTTCCCAAATGTACCACCGCTGCCACTCCAAGCCCGTGTTGTGCCTGCAGTTGTGTGCTCTTTGCACCTTGATACGGTTCAAATGCAATAAGATAGTCCTGTCGCGTTGCAGCGGACCAAAGCTTGTAGCCGAAACGAATGGACTTGCCGTGTATGTGCTGTTTGGCACTGTTTCCCATAGTACGGCACCATTGTTTCATTAATTGAAATGTTAGTGCAGCTCTATCCACAAAGTATTTTTCGTTTGACAACTACTTCCTGTACGTGACTTGTTTTCTTTCATTTCTCTTGCGTTTCGTCTCACACGCTACCACTACATTATTTTCACTTTCTTCATCTGAAATACCGTGGTCATCAAATTGGGAGTGGACGTTAACTTCCACTGTTTATCGTAGCATTCGGTCACGCAGATGATTCATATTTGTTGAGGTCTGATCACCACTCTCTTTATCAGTGGCGGGGCCATCTTCTGGTGGACTCACAACTTCATCAATGTCATCTTTATTATCATTCTCAAGAACCTCAAGAATTTCGTGCAGTTTCAACATACAGGAAAATATAAGCTAGGTTTCAACAGATTGGTCTTTGCCAAAATAATATTTTTATCTAACAAAGCATCCAACAAAATAATTATATTCACAGAGCTAATGGATGTTTTATTCTTTTCCGAATAAATGATATTTCATTAATGAAAGATGCATTACAAATTATTGCGAGAGCAAAAATGATTGTTATACATTTAAATGAAAGAAATAAACTGCTATAAAAATACTCTAAAGATTGCAGAAAAATCTAGTCTACTTATATGTTGATGTACCCCTAATGTCCAATGTCACCTACAGGGGACACCTAAAACTTTTCAGCCGGTATAAAAGAAACTACGTAAATGAAAAATATAAGAATGCTGTTATTACATTCCTAACAATATAGAGAGCTGATGTCATTAATGTAAATAATGTACTTAACGATTTACTTGTCATAATTTTGAGAGGAACCCGAAACAGACATCGACTCGAGCAAAAACGTTTGCACGTGTACACTCTTCTGTTTTACACAAGCGTCTGAAAGCAGCAGACGCTCAGGTTTCGTTGTAGAGGTGTTCATAGAATTCCAAATAAGCCGCCTGGCGCACTATCAAACTTTTCAGAATCACAGGAACTGGTACAGGCCTCCGCAAAAGACTGTCCCCTGTAGGTGACGTTGGGAATTGACGGGTTAAATTCTTTGTGGACGATCCCACATTTTAGTTTTCGAAAACTTTGTCGAATTGTTGTATCGAGCATTAAAAGTGTCTTTGTACTTGCTCATTATACGTAGTCACGTGTAATTCTCCTTCCCCTGGAGAGAAATTGGCCGCCCTCTTCGCATTCTTATCTACCTCCATAACGCAAGACAACTACCAAAGGCAACCGAACATTATACGACGGAAAGAAATGAAAACAAAACTACTCGGTTCCTACAGCTGATCACGAGAATATTCACAATGTATTGCAAAATTGTTGCAAATTGCGTATTTTCACGACTGCTCGAGAATCGTGGGATCCGGATCAACTTCACGGTCTCAAAACGTTGGTGAAACGCACTGAGATCAAATCGGCTTTGACTCAGCGGAACAGGATCACGAAACTCGGATCAACTACGAATATAATCCTGGTTGGTGAAGCCGGCCCATTAGGAAGGAGTGGCGTGTTAAGAACAAGGCAGTGAACTATACAACTAGTTGATAGCTACAAAGTACAGTGCGGGACTCATCGCCGTTGCGAGCTGTGTGTTGAAGCGCCAGGCAGCGAGACGGGTGTCGTAAGGCAGGATTGCAGTTAGCGGTTTCCTCCACAGGTCAGGACGCAGGTCACCCTCGCGGATGGCCCAATACTTCCACGAGACCCTCGGCTAACAGATTCCGCCAGTCGGACGCAGGACAACTTGCCAATGGCCCAGCAATTACATGCGACCCGGCCGAGAGAAATCTTCCTTTGGTTGTTGCCGGGGCTTTTCGTTTGGCGGCTTCCCCCTTATGTAGAGCTTATCCGCCAGCGGCAATTTGTTTGGTGATTTTTTCAAGATTGTTTCGAGCACTCTATGGTTGTCCCATTTTTGGGCGGCCTTTGTTGTGGTCACTTTGCACTCTTCTCTTGACATTTTCGATTGCTTTCTTTGCTTCTCTGTCACTTGTTCTAGTATTTTTTTATATAAAGTTTCTTTTTTGGCCAATGTTTTGAGAACAGACCAATCTTTTCCTGTAGTAGGTATATTGTGTTTATAAATGAAACAGGATCGTATAGATTTGTACTAATGTAATAATCAGGTCTTGCAGCAGTTTCAAGGAAACATTTTCCCACATCCCCAGGCTAAAAACAGTGTGTTACAAACATACAATGAGCGAAAAGGCTTAACACATGAACAATTACAAATCTTTGTATAAAACAAATAACATTAATTATACAAGGGCAAAATGAGAACAAACTAAGAATACCCAATATAAAACGTATGGTGCGTACCAAACAAACAAAAACAAAACACGAACAATGAGTACATGTGATATTTATGGTAGATATAGAAATATACGAAAGCACCATGGCATTGGAAACAGCCATGTTATAGCAGTTGACACTCGCCTTGTTGTAGGTTGTCAGATAACTAACATTTGAGGACATATCGCTTGCATTAGAGGAGAGTTAAAATCGCAAGTAGAAAGGAAGGTGGAATCTGATTGGAGGAAGCCTCGCAGAACAACCAAGACAACCTGTTAGTAACGTACAAAGGAATACACCATTTACTTAAATTCAACCAATGAAAACTTGATACAGTAATTACTGGTAACAAGGATACTGAATTAATATACCAAAATTCTATGTTTAATTTAGAAATTATGTAGAACTGAATCATAAAGAGAAGTGAAAACATTGGACTCGACAGTTAAGACAATTGTTGGTTTTTATGAATAATGTCTCAAGAATTGTTCTTGAAACTTGCCACTGTTCAATTTTTTTAATTGGTCCAATGTCAACTTTAGAACATGGGTGACATCTTATACAATGTAGTACATTCTATAAATCACCTCTCGAAAGACCAAGTTTACCTCAGTGTTTTTTTATTGCTTACACAATATATCGAATTTAGTTTTAAACTTTTTTCAAACATTATTAGTGTTTTGTCGCTGCTTTGTTTAGAAGTAATGAAATGGTTTTCAAGTCATAACCTGTTCGCGCGGGCGTGCTGGGTCTCGTTAGTTTGTTTTTTACATGTTTACATAGATAAACAAGATTTGCTAGTACATACTACTATTCGTATATTTGTGTTAAATATATATGTAATACAAATATACAGGATGACAATTATTGAACTATATGAAATAAAGTAGTTACAAAGTACGACGTGTACACACTTTTATTCAACATGTAAACGTCACTACAGATAGTCGGATTTAGGTTATGACATGTTCGATATGCCTGCCATCATTGGCGATGATGTGACTCAGACGAATAGCGAAATTCTGCATGACCCGCTGAAGTGTCGGAACATAGATGCTGACGTCGCTTGTCGATGACGTCCTAAATGGCTGTGTTCAGCTCAGCACTAGTTTTGGGATTATTGCTGTACACCTTGTGTTAACGCGGCGAATATAGCTCTTTATTCAGATTCAGATTTAGGTTAATATTCAGGGTCGTGAGAGCGCATCAGTTGATTTTGGCGAGACGAACGTTATGGTATGCTGGCTCGCTCGCTCGATCTCTGAAAAGATACAGTGTACCCCTCTTATTAGAAGATAATATAAAGAAATAAGCAATCAGAGAATAAATCGTTCGCTTTTTTACCTCACATGAAAACAGTAGCCTTCTTTAATTTGTATTGCACAAAATTTCACTCTTGCCTTTGGCGTGTTTCCCGCGGAAAAGCGGTTGTTTCTTGAACGTTTTAGAAAAGACGGCAAGGGTGCCAACTTTGATAGCTTAAACTGTTCTCATGGAACGTTAATGCGAGCGCACCGAAGCTCGTTCCCTGGGCGGAGCGACTACCTTGAAAAGCCTGTTTCGCCGTTTGAATTTGTGTTTCAATGCTGTCATTAGTTAAAACAGAGCTCGAGAGCGTCTTTAATAATTTTCTCTGCACCAGAGTGCCTGGGAGCGGAGACCCAGCAAGTGCTGCCCCCTGTCGAAGACAGATGAAACCATGACGAGCAGCCCGCTAGGACGAATGCATTTTCGACGAAAACAAAGGAACTTTATATAACTGCTCTTTTCGCCACCAGCACGCGGTTTTGGAGGGAATTTTTATAAGTCCGACGCGGTACGTTTAAAATGCAAATTCTGAGCTAGTAATAAAGGCGAAAGATTGTTATTAAAAACCAATCTCCCGCCACGGCGCCAAATATGAATCCTTTTTGATGCCAATCTGCCAACATAACTCCCGCCCGCGCACCACGCTGGACGTCGAACCGGGACCCGCTGGACCAGGTAATTTTCAAGCTTTGGGTAGAACAGTATCCTTGTTCTTATGCTGGACACCGAAGGAGAGAAAAGCCAAAACAAACAACATCAATCACCCCCCCCCCCAAAAAACGGGAATTGAAAACAAAGAATAACAAAATAATCGGGCTTCACGGACGTTCTTGAGCAAGTGTGATCCTGCGCCTTTGGATAAATAATGCGATTTTCGGCGATGCGCTTCAGTCATCTGAATGAGTAAGACGAAACAAACTGGAATAACAAATCAATGAGCATTGTTTTCACCCATACGCGATGTATCAGGCAATGAAGGATTCTTAAATAAGCGACCAAGAGAAAATGCATTACAATCAATATTGAATGAAAAAGAGAAAACAAACAAAAAACAACCCAATTAGTTTCATAAAGAAATTAAAACCAACTCAGAAAAACTCTGCCCACGCGAGACGGGTCGGCCGTTCGCATGCAGCAGCAAAACGCGAAGTTCGGACCCACATAAACGCCCATTGCAGTCACAGCTAGGCGCCGAACGCCAACTTTCTTGTTTTGTCAGAATTGCCACTTGAACAGGAGTCACAACGCGAGAACCTATTAGGTAAAATAAAGAACAAATAACACAGCTGATCATTTTGTCGGCACGATGTGATAAGAAAGGCAAATGGATTTGGTGTACTGTCAGATAAGAGGGTAGTACAACTTTCTAGAATTTGTTAGCACGATATACGTGCAGATACACTATTTTGTTTTTTATTCGAGGTCAGGTCTTCACCACTCCAGCTGCTGCACGATGGGGCGCCGAGAACATGTTATTTTTCTAAGGTTACCCTTTTTGACGTCCCTAGGCCGGGTATTTAGGAACCCTCACCTGCAGAGAGCGCTAAGCCTAAATTTTCATTAAAATGAGAGGGTGCTTCATTTTAACTCCATAAAAGAAGAGTTCGTAGCCATCCTATGCAGGAGGTGTGGTGACAAGCATATCGACATTGTGAACAATGGCATTTTAACTCAGGTCGCGTTCCTGACGCCCAAAACAACTGTATATTAAAAATTTTAAAAAAATGAGGGGATGGCTCGGGTAGCTTGATCCCCGGGAGCGCCAGGTCCCGTGGCGATTTCTGCAGATATGCCCCCTGAGGGAAGTCCAGATCAATTATTAATACTCCTTTGGCAAGAAACACAGCTTCTGCTCTGGCCGAGTGGTCATCCCAGATGCTGTTCTGAGTTGCACGGTTCGAACCCTGCCCGTGGCATCGGGGAGAGGCTGAATGACCATGCCTATTTTCCACAGAGGTGGAGGAGAATCTTCGATCAGAATGACCAAATCCCCCTCCTTCAAGTCTGGAGAAACAGACTTCCACTTAGTACGAGCTTGTAGTGAAGAAAAATAATTTTTAGACCAGAATTTCCAAATGCTGTTTAATTGCCTTCTTACCATGTGGTAACGACGGGGTGTAGGGCTCTTCTGATCTGCTTCTAAATCGAAAACTAATGAGTTGAGAGAGTGTCCATAAATTAGATGATTTGGAGTTAGTAAAAGGGCGTCAGTGTCTGTTTCGGAGCAAGCAGCCAAGGGCCGAGAGTTCAATATGTGTTCTATCTGTGCTAATAGAGTATTCAGTTCAGAAAGAGAAATACAATTTTGCCCTAGAGAGCGTTTTAAGTGATGCTTTAATGAGCCTACTGCTGCTTCAGTTAATCCATTGCGAAATGGGGAGCGGGGAGGACAGAACTGCCACTCCACACTGTGTATTACAAGAAAGTTTTTTAGAATTGAGTGCACCTTATGAGAGCTAAATATCTTAGATAATTCCGCCAGCTGGCTTTTTGCCTTCACAAACGTTTTGGCATTATCACTATAAATGACTCTGCGAGACCCGAATCTTTTTAGAGCAGCTATGAATTCATGGGTGGTTAAGTTCTCGACAATGTCGAGGTGAACCCCTTTGGTAACATGAGACACAAATATAATAATCCATGACTTAGAGCGAGCCCTGCATCTACCAACAACCGGCTTTGTCAGCAAGGGGCCGCAGTAGTCTACTGAAGTAAACTCCCATGGCTTCGATGGTACAATTCTCGAAGAAGGAAGTTCCCCCATTATTTGAGAAAGTGGCTTTGCCTGCCACCTGACACAAGGTAAGCAGTGATGGATTACACTGTTCACGAGTCTGCGAATTTAAGGAATCCAAAATCTTTGTCTGACAACTGACACCGTCAATTGGCAACCTGCATGAAAATAACTTAAGTGAATCATAGTAACAAGGGCTCTTGTAAACGCATCGAGGGAGAATAATTTGGTGTTTTGCTTCTGGAGGCAACATAGACTGTCTTAATCTACCACCGACTCGGATTAAACCATCCTTGTCTAAGAAAGGATGAAGATTCAACATTTTTGAATTTTTAGCGATTTCTCTTTTATTGAGCAAGGCACTGTATTCAGGAGAAAAGAATTCCTTCTGAATACATTTCACAATCAATTGAAGGGACTTTCTTAGCTCATCGATATAGGTCCGGCCTTCTTTTCCATTATTGAAGCCCGGCATCTACATTGATGTATGAATCGCAAGCAATACGCTGTGATCCTCAACAGTTTTGTGGTAAGAGTTGAACTTAATAAGCTCAAAGACAAAGCATTTTTCCTCTGCACGGGAAGTGGCAAGAAAGGTTTGTGAATGATGCAGTAACGGTACATTACCACCATCAGCGACCTCAGGCAGAGCGTTCCACTGTTGATTCCCACCTGTTGTGCAGCTCGTCTGATGGACTTCCTCCGGCTGGTTTGAAACACAGCGCGTGTCTTCTCGATGTTTGCAGGCGTTTTCACACTTTTTCAACGGCCGACATTGCCAACGCTATCACAACCACTACCCGTTCTCTCAAACTTACGAATCAAATTCTTGATTGTTAGCACACTTGGACCTGTTGTCTTCAGCTTGAACTCGGTTGCAAACTTCCTTTGAGCCGCAATTGGGCTGTTGTTGTTCGCTAGTAGCTAGCTTGTAGTGAACTTAACAAGCTCTATACGCTCAGGCACACTGTACCGGGACATTTTCACTTGCAAATGGCCGACAAGAACAAGATACGTGCGCATGCGCATACTAATTCCCATCATGCCTTGCGACCAACCGTTCAGTTCGAACGTTCAAACGCAAACCGTTCAGAAGTTGCGACGATTTTATTTCATATAGTTCAATAATTGTCAGCCTGTACCATACAATATTTTTGCTAATACTTGCTACAATAATTTAATAAAATATTTTCAAATGTATGCTACGTTTTACTTTTTCTTCAAGTGAATCGCCATCATCTAAGACTTCATTGTCGGAATCTTCATAATTCTTCATAATCTAATCTTACGCCAGAGTAACTGAGAGGACAACGGCTTCTGACAACAAACTCTTCAGTTTCTTCGATGATTTGCGTAGAGAAGAAATATTAGGGGTCTGTGGTGTCCAACAAATCTTCTGAACACCTCTTCCATACTCTAAACTGTGGAAAACTTGCGAGAAAAGCTCTGGCGATGTTGCTTCTATACACAATTAACGAAGCAAGAATAAAATTTTATTCTTCATAAACCAACCCTTAGATCAATTAAACCATATCACAAATTTAAAACACTTCATCCACAACTACAAGAACAACAAATCCAACTCAATTAACCCCAAGTATTTTGCGGTTCTGTATTTTGGGGGGGGGCGTGTCTCTCCTCAACTTACAGAAGCATGAACAACCAGCCAAACTGTTCAATGACCAACTAATTGGTAGATCCTTGAGCATCTTCCCTCGACTGATACGTAAAACAGTCGAAGAAATAATGTCGGTTCCGTGGATAAACAATCTAAGGACTGCTGTTAGCATGTTGTACCGGTGGTATTCTCTGACGTAGTATCTGGCTGTGGTTGCTATGGGATAAGCCAAAACCCCCTGGAAATAGAAAGCCTCCACACTGATTAGTGACGTCATCAAAGTAGTCCGACTGTGGGACAGCTGAGCAGGTGTACTAGAAACTCTTACATCATTTGCGATTACTATTCTGGAAATATAATACAAATATTTTTCTTTTTAAAGCTTACACAAGTGAAACTAAGTAAATAATTATATATTATTTCATTAGAAATTAGTTTTGAATACATTTACCTTTTACTTTTTAAGACTGATACCAGCAACATTTTTTCTGCAGATATTTTACACCCCTAAACATTTAACATTATTACAAGGAACATAGGTAGTGAAAAAATAAGGCAGTAGGTTATGAATAAATCATAATGTATGGGCAAGAAGCCCAGTCGCAGTTATTAACACATTAATACACAATCACATTATAAATTATCCTGTGAGAGTTTTTAACTTCCTTTTAGACATTTTAGAAAATATTTTGTCTGCACCATCTGCACAATTACTTATCTTACAATCTTCACCATGAAACCACTACCTCGTAAACATTTATAGGCATGTGGTGAAATTGAAAACAGAAGACAGTAAAATATCTTCAAGGTGGAGCTAAAATTATTTCTGTTTTTATGAACATATATTTGTTCTATTTGTTCAAATAAAAAACTTAAATTGACTTTCTGATCTTCAGTTACTTTCTCTAAAGTGTTAAGAGTATTAATAGAACTTTTAATTGCACATAAATTTTCAGACACACATCCATCTTCTGTAAAACTTTCTTCAGATTTCAGAACACATCCAACATATCTGAAATTAAGTGAACGTTATTAATCTTTCTTGGAAAATCTTCATTTTCTAATTTTGTCAGTATATTTTTTCTGTATAGAGTAAGCTTTAATGTATTTCTACTACTACCACCGAAAGAGAAATCACTGGATGAGGTTTCCGTAATAGTTTCACAAAGCAAACACAATCACCACTTTGTTGAACAATTGTCCAATCTGGAGACACTGTAACATTCTTCAAATTATACATTAACTCTTCCAATATAAGAAAATTTTTTGTTGTACGCTTCCTGGGAAGCCACACTAGCAGCTACGCCTGCAGCCAGTTGCAAGTTTTCTAGTCTTCTCTTCTTGTCTGCCGGAGTTTCTCGCCTTGTTTCCTTTTTGAAAGATAGGCAGAGCGGTCAAGAAATACAGAAGGTACTGCATCTTTTTTTAATTGAGGAACACTCAATTTAGAAATTAATTTTCCCCCGTTTGTATCATACACAACTATTTCCCACAGTATATCACTTTTATGGAAGTGACAATGGCAAACCTGTAAAATAATGCATAATATTAGAACATGTATAATATAATATAATACTAGAAAATAATTAACAGCAAAAGAAAAATAATTTTATTCAGACTTTTTCGAGTACAATTTCTAATACAATAGTTAACAATTTAAAGAAAAATATTTTTAAAAAATTAACAAAACGTTAAAGGTTCAAGAAAGAGAGAGAGAGAGAAGAGTTAATAGCTAAAGAAAAAGTTAAGGAAAAAAGTTCTGTTCCGTAGGGACGAGTGTGGCGCCTGTGACGCGCAGTGCTTCGCCAGTACTGCTGCTGCTGCTGCTGCTGCTGCCGCTGGTGCGGTGAGGGCGGGGGGCACAGATCTTGTCAACAATCTCTCTGTACTCGCGCGGGGCGATGTAGCATGCCGCGCTCCCGGTGATGGCTTCAGCTATGATGCGCTGTCTTAGTTTTTTTCAGCTGATAGCCATTCGAGACCTTAGCAGCGCAGCGTCGCTTCCGGGGTACCATTCGCCCAGGGCACCCACCACCAGCGGTATCATTTCGGCGGAGGCGTAGCCGGCGCTGAGACCTGCACGGGAGGCACTGTATTTACTCTTCTTTTCCTCGTATCTCTCCTGCAGCTTACCGGCGCGCGCCGCCACTACCGTTGCATCCACGATGATGGAGTGTAGCCCCCGCGCGGAGAACGAGATCCGGGCGCTCACTATCCACCACTGCCTGGTTTTCTTTAAGGGCCTTCCATCCGCTCGCCACTGCGGCCTCTTTGTAATGCTCGCAGATGTTGTGGCGAGCGTGCCACAGCGCCGAATTGAATCGGCACTCGTTGGTCACATGTCCTATGGTTTCGAACGCGGCTGTGCCGTCTGGGCGGGTGCAGCCATTCCGGCAGGCCTTGTTCTTGTTACCAGGGCAGTGGTTTAAGGCGGGAGCGGAGTTGAGGACGGGCCGGGAAGTGAAACTTGTACACAGGTATTCTCATGTGCTCCCCGGTCCGCGTGAAGAAACCTGACTCCTTGCCCACCCTCACCAGAGCCTCCTGCGTAGATCCCTTGGGCCTTTTGGGATTGCCATCGCCGCGAGTGCGCCTTTCTGAAATAATTCTCGTAGATGCCTCACCAGTGACGACCTCCCCGAGGACCCGATGGTGACACCTCCGCACTGTTGTCCTCCATGCGTGCCTGGCGGTTGTCAGGGTCCCGGGCGTCCGGCGGCTGCTCCTGCTGGGCGCCCGGCTCCGGTCGTGGAGGGCCCGATCTCTGCTCCGGGGTGCTCCTTCTAGCCGCTGGCACAACTGAGGGTGGAGGCGCCAGGGCGACGCCGGGGCCACGTGGCTCGTCGCTGCGCACGGAAGCTGGCTGCGCGGACGAAGCTCTCAGGCCGTTGGTTCGGTTAATTGCGGCCAGTACTGGGATGCCGTCGGCGTCGACTCGCTGAGTGGCGGCCAGCTCTACCCTGTGTAAGTCCTGGCTACCACTCTCGGCCGTCGGCGTTTGGAGCGGCGTCCTGTGGCTGTATCTGGGCGGCGCACAGTGGGATGAAATGCCTATAACGTGGTTAAAATTCATTATCTCTTGCAAAATGCAAAATAATGGCTGTATTGGGGTTTATATTGGGGTTTTCGACTTCACCAAAATACGAATATGATATCAAAAATAAAAAATTCAAAATGGCGGACCGAAATTTGGAAAAACGGAGAAGAATGCAACAAAAATTAGTATAATGGGGTTTTCGAGCTTGCAGATTGCGAATATGATATCAAAAATGAACAATTCAAATGGCCGATTCAATATGGCGGATGACATTTGTAAAAACGTGGAAGAATGCAACAAAAATCAGTATATTGCATTCTGACACTCTGTATATTCGAGCTCACTGATTACGAATATAATATCAAAATAAAAATTCAAAATGGCGGATTTAATCTAGCTGATGACATTTGAAAAAACATGGAAGAATGTAAATGTAACAAAATATTTGTGTCTGATCGCGTACAACTTTTAACCCTAGATTACAAAGACGTCGTCTGTCAGACGACGCAAGTAGTGCCGAAACAGTATCCCCACCTCCTTCCCCTCACTCCCCGTTTTCAAATTCTGTGTAGCTTCATTGTGCGACTATATTGTTGTGCTCATGCGGTATACGGTATTTTAACACTCGTCGTCCAATGCACTACTCCTTTGTACTTACGTCAGTGATATTTTTAGTGCTTTATTCGCTAATACAATAAATAATAAATACAAAATCCTTGTGTTGTAGCATTTAAGTTTTGTTCTGAACATTTATCAACCATAATGTGACGATGACGATCGTAACAAATGTCGTGTGACGAGGTTACTTCTGCAGACGCTTCTCAAAGGCATGTGTACAGCTAGTGTCTGCTGTGAGAGTCAAGTCATTTAGGTTATATCTATAAAACCCTTTAACACGTAATTTATAACTCCTATAATATCATGCATGTTCAATTCATTAAATTTAGTGTTTCATTTTAAAAAAGGGTTTTTCTTCATTTTTACCCGAAGTAGTCTGCCAGACTACGCCTTTGTAATAACGCTTGGTAGGGAGACTTCGAAATCTAGGGTTAATGTAACATGGGACCCAATTACTGATATTCCATTAAAATAAAATGAAAGTCAGTAATGCTGACTAAAATATATTGTATGACACACGTAAAAGTGGTTATATTTTTCTCGTCGGATTGCGCTTCTCGGCCTGACGATCTCTGTCGCAACACCTCTTTCTCGCAAAATAAAATATAATTTTCACTACTCGTATCATAAATAACTATTTTAGGCAGCCATGACTAAATTTAGTTTTTTCCAGGGCATGCGTAGCATGCTGAAAGTTTAATTTTTGGAAACAGTGCTATTTTAAGGTTGAAATGATCTTTGAGTGCAACAAAGACTGCCCTGGCTTTTTGATGCGGTATTGTTTATTGTTTTCTAAAATAAGCGATACTTGTTGGTAGAGAAAGTTGTATTCCCGCATAGGTTTTTAGTATGTTGTCCATTATGAACTATTAATATCGATTTATACATTATTTTTATGGACACTGGCCGTATTTTATACTTTTAAATTAAGTTTAATAAAATTAGAAAAAAAACTGAATTTTGCAGCTACCGCTATAAACATGTCTCATTACCGGATTCGTGCCTATTCGTGCGATTTTATAGAATGATCGTGAAGTCAATACTATAAATATCAAGAAATATGAACGAACGTGGAATATTGTGGAATTTGTAACTTATCTCTACTTTTTCATTCATTTTTTAAATACTTTTTTTCATTTACCGGCACGAATATTCATTTAAAAAAAAACATGCTTACCACGAAAAAAAAATTAAATCAGGGCTTATAATTCAGTGCATACCTTCTGTTACATGTCCCATTTTAAAATTTCAATGATTATTTTCACAGAACAAAAATATTTGGCTTTAAATCCGCACTAAAATTTCCGTCCGACTTGGGTGACGCAGGTAAACACAATAGAGTCCTATGTTCAATCTGGAATACAGCTTTCACTTGTAAGTTCCGGCCGTTCGTACGCACGCATTTCAGGGTCCCATCAATAGTAAAACCAACCTGAGAGTTAAAAATTCTCAACTAGAAACCTTTTTTTTTTTTTTTTTTTTTTTTTTTTTTTTTTTTTTTTTCGAATTTTGGCCAGGTTTTAGTCATTTCATCTCACTGTGCGGCGGTCCAATCGGCCCCGCGCGCCGTCCTGCACGGCCGGCGTTGGTGGCGGCGGCGGGCGCCTACTCCTCCGCTCTGCCCGTTCGACGTCAGCTCCGGGCGTTGCCCCCGGCCGCTACTGGGTGTAACCCTCGGTGGCAATGGGGTCGCGGCCTTCGCCGCCAATGGCCTCTGCATCGGGCGGGCGCTGGCTCCAGCCGGGTGACACGATAGTCCCATGGCAGGCAGTAAGAGGAGGGGAGGGTGAGGGAAGGGACGACGGTGCCGTTGTTCTCTCCTATCTCCCATTGTACTCCCACTCTGCCCGTGGCGTTACGCGCGCGCGACCAAAAAGTCTCTAGGCCGTATCTGCGGGGGAAGGGGCGGTTGTTAAGGTAATCCGCACTCACGTTTGGAGCAGGTTGTGATCTGACACAGTGACTTGCTTCCGCGGCGAGGTCTTCCATGGCGGCATTTCTGAGGCTAATGTCTGGGCTCGTTAAAAATTTTGAAGGCAGAATCTACCGCCCAAAAATCGGCCTCCTCTCTCACTTTTGTGAGGCCGATCGCCCCGTCCTCGCGGTGCCCGTAGAGAAAGGAGGAGGAAGCGCGCTCTGGGAGGGAGAGGATGTCTTTCACATGCGCTCGCAGGGCGCTGTCCTTGGTGAGCAGCTGCTTCCTCGTGTATCTTCCCATTCGGAGGGGGAAGGTAAGCGCTGGCAAGACGAACTGAGTCAGGGCATCGATCTTTTGCCAGTCATAGAGCCCTGACTCGGCTATCTTACCAGCAATGCTTTCTTGTTCATAAAGCCCCTTCCAGTCCTTCACCAGGGAGAAGCCTACTGGCCGTCCCAGATAGTCTGTGCGATCATTCGCGCCAAGGGCTCGTAATGAATGCCCATCTATCTTGATGCCTACAACCGCATGTCTTCTTCGGTGAACGGCGAGGGTGACACATTTGTGGGGGTTAACTTTCACGTCGAAGGTTAAGGTTGACCCAGGTTTAGGGTGGCACGGTTCCTTTGGTTCACTGATCCGGTTCACTAGAGAGGAATCGACTCAATGAACCGAATCCTTGTTTACTATTTGCGTTCAACATGGTAACGTAATAAATGTATATAAAAACACATTGTTTCACAAGCGCGTGCTACTTGAACATTCTTTACCACTTAAACCACACATTTTTTGTTATTAAAAAGAGCCACTCGGTTATTTAGTTAACCAAATGTGACTTACTACATTTTTAAATGCTCTATAAACCACAGAATATAAATGGAAATGTATAACTCACGTATTCATTGGAATTATTAAAGGTTTATTTTAATTTTTTTAAAATGAAATCTTGTAAAAGACATAACAGTTCAATTTTAACAAACATGCGAACAAATAACATTAACAAACGGAGAACATCTTGTAATATCTGGAACAAAAAATGTACTTTTAAAATTTTACAAACAAATAGTAATAACTCGCTTCTTAATGCGATTTAAAATTAATAATTGGTGTTAAATAACTATAAAAAACTTAAGAAAACTATGATGTAACGCAATAAATATAATTATTTAAAATAAATTCTATTTCACAAACTCATACTACTTATACTTTTGTTATTGGGGGGCTATCGCCCCCCAAACCCCCCATTGCTTTGATGCATGGTAATTTTCGTGTATATTTACTAGTCAATGCTAACATAATTTTTCGCCAGCTCTGAAGTGAACGTGGCGGATGATTCACGAGAGCAAATGAATCACAAAAGGAACCAAAGGAACCGTGCCACCCTAAACCCTGGTTCAACCGAATTTAAATATCATAATTAATAGAATACATAACCCCCCAAAATATATTAAATTATTAAAATTGTGGTTTTAGTAACCCTTATTATTTGAACTGTGTAATATTTTAAGGGTAATACTCATAGTTTATATGATTAAAACGAGGTCTAATAGAAAATAAATATTACTCTTGTCTGGGACATGTAGCAAACCATCTCAGAAAGTTTTCTGTAAAAAAATGATTATGAATAAAATGAACTTATAACTTACCTTGGATGTTCTTGATGGAGTGAAATTCTGTCGATGAATAGCAGCAAGCCATTTTTTTCGCATTTCAATACCTTTCGGGAAACCAAATACATGGACCTTAGACCCTCCTTGGTAATTTCCATGGCAGTTAGGTACAGCACATCGATACGGCATTTTGAAGAAAAAATAGTACAGATATGCTGGCACCAATACTTAAATGATGAATATCTTCGTCGATTGGAATGATAACACAGGCCTACAAAAAAAAATTTTTTGTTTGGTGCCTCAAATGTTAGAGCTGATTCTTATAGTATTTTTTGCGCTGATTTCAAATCTGCAAAACCATTTTTTTGTATCAGCTCTAGTTTTTGAGATACATCATGTATCATTTTCAGTTATTTAGGCCTATACAGTATAATGTAGCAGATATGCATGTTATACCACTCAATGTTAGGTAAATATTTTAATTTTTTACAGTTGGCAGTACCAGCTGAGTTTGTTTTGTTTAATGATGCTCGCAATATAAACAAACCAGTTAACCTAAAATAGTGCAATGGCTTCACACCGAAGAAGTTGTGTAAATCATCCTGAGATATTTTGCTATGTTTGTGGTGAATATACATTCGTGGAAAACCGAAAACCTATCTCCGATTTCTTGAAAAGAGCGTACTTGGCTTATTTTGGTGTTAAGTTAGGCGACCAAGATAAACCATGGGCTCCACATTCAGTGTGCAAAACCTGTAATGAACATTTAAGGCAGTGGACTAATGGCAAGAGAAGGAATCTTAAGTTTGGTGTGCCCATGGTTTGGAGGGAACCAAAGAATCATGTTGATGATTGTTACTTTTGTTTGGTGAGAATCACAGGAATAAACAAGAAAAATCATAGCAAGTGGACCTATCCTGATCTTCCTTCTGCAAGACGTCCTATTTCTCATTCAGATGAAGTGCCCATTCCTACTTTTCATATACTTCCCATTGTCAGTGATGATGAAGAACATTATTCTGATGCCCTAGGCCTACATGATGTAGGTGATACTAGTGATTGTGACTATGAAGGGACAAGCTCAAGTCCCCAGCGATTCAACCAAAATGAGTTAAGTGATCTAGTAAGAGACCTGCGCCTTTCAAAAGAAGCTGCAGAACTTTAGCATCTAGACTTAATGAGAAGAACTTACTTGACCGGGAACTACAATAACTTTTTACCGTAAGAGAGAACAATCTTTGCTGCCATTCTTCAACAATGAAGACAATTTAGTATTTTGTCACGATGTTCAAGGTTTATTACTAGCAATGGGTCTATCTCAGTACTTGTCCGAGATTGGCGTTTGTTCATTGACAGTTCTAAACGAAGTTTGAAATGTGTTCTTTTGCACAATGGGAACAAATATGGTTCCATACCAATTGCCCATTCAATGAAAATGAAAGAAGAGTATGACAACGTAGCTGTGGTCTTGGACAAAATTAAGTACAATGAGCATCAGTGGGTAATTTGTGTTGACCTAAAAATGGTAAATTTCTTGCTAGGACAGCAAGGGGGCTACACAAAGTTTCCTTGCTTCTTGTGTTTGTGGGATAGCAGAGCTAAACAAGCCCATTGGGTTAGAAGAGATTGGCCTGAACGAGAAGAAATGGTTGTAGGGCAAAGAAATGTGATTAACGAAGCCTTAGTTTCTAGGGATAAAATCATTTTGCCTCCACTACATATAAAGCTAGGTTTGATGAAGCAGTTTGTGAAAGCTCTCGACAAGGACGGTCCATGCTTTGTTTATATAGGTCGTAAGATGCCTGGAATAAGCGCAGAAAAACTTAAAGCTGGCATTTTTGATGGTCCACAAATCAGACAGCTTGTGAAAGATCCAGAGTTTGTGAACTCTATGAGTCCCGTGGAAAGCAGAGCGTGGAAATCGTTTGTACAAGTTATTACAAAGTTTTTGGGAAACATTAAAGCTGACAATTATGTTGAGCTTGTCAACAACATGCTCGATAACTTCGAAAGGCTGGGATGCAACATGAGCATAAAAGTGCATTACCTACACAGCCACCTGGACCATTTCCCTCACAACCTTGGCGATTTTAGTGAGGAACAAGGAGAACGGTTTCACCAAGACATGAAGACCATGGAGGATCGGTTTCAAGGAAGATGGGATACCCACATGATGGCGGACTACTGCTGGAACTTGGAAAGAAGTTGCCGAAACCAGATCCATTCTAGGTCGTCACGGAAAAGAACTTTTCACAGTGTCAACTAATGTCCCAACTAAGGCCGAATGGGTCTTGTAAGTTTGTATGTACGAGTAGGCATATCTCATTAAAATAACATTCTGAATTGAATTACTATTTTGTACTTTCATTCCTTATATATCATATATATCATAACTTGAAAAACTAAAGCTCATAGAAAAAAAACAATGTCATTTTTGAAATCAGCGCCCCAAATATACTTAAAAACAGCATTAAATCGTTTGCACCATTTTCTGTGTTGGCCTGTGTAATCAACCAAGAATCTTCGAAGCTTTCGAACTGCAATACACCGATGCTACCCAAAAAATTAATCACATGCAAATGTGTACTCAACGCTGTTGCTTAGGACTACTCGAGGCGCCAGGACACTACGTCACACGCTCAGTGTGGAGGCTTTCTATCTCCGTCCGTTCAAAATCGTGTGCAAAATAATATGAAAACGGATTAGTTCTTCGGAAACATCAGTTATCAACGCTGATGTTAGAGATTATTCAAATAAACGTCGAGAGATGTTTCAGTCGTTTGTGCTGCCGAACACTTGTTTTGGCATGTCGATTAAAATTCGTAGATGCTCTTTGAAAGTTTTTCGAATGTCTGTTTTCAGTATTGATTTTTTTCACGCGGTTACCACTTTTTAGTTTCATTTGGTATGCGAAATGAATACAGCATACAAAATATCGAATCCAGGCGTGAAGTGTTGACAGTCCATACTACAGATAACACCAATCAACAAAAAAATTTTTTTGTAAGGTACAGAAAGAAAACTTGGTGATCTTTATTATTTCGTACATGCTGAATCCAAACATGCAAATAGATTTGCCTCATCACCCTCCATTTCAGAGTTACAACATTTTAAAGTTATTTGCATTAAGAATATTGAATGAAAATAAAAATACAGACGAATAATTAAGGATGGTACTGAAAACCGAAAAAACAGTTGTTTAACACATTTATACCTTATGTTAAATATATTAGCACATATTTCCTTCCATTTTGCATTTATACAATGAGACAATAATGTTTATTGAGTGGATAATGGAACAGGTTTAAATTTCTTTAATGAGCACTTCCTGCTGTGGGATGCACATGTTTCCCGCTTTAAAAACCAACAATAGTCACTCAACATTGAGGGATTCCATCTGCCTTTATAGCGATTTTCTATCTGCAGTATATCCTGGTGGAACCTTTCCCGTGTTCATCGCTTACTTCCCCAAGGTTGGGAGGGAAAAAATCCAAATGGCTGTGGAGAAAGTGCATTTTTAAGGACATTCTACATCCAAGGTTTTTATAGTTCTTCAAAAGTGTTCCTATCAGTACGTCACTGTTTTCTGCTCTAGTATTCCCTAGGAAACCGTGGACAACATCCTTGAACGAACGCCAGGCTGGAAGCTCTAGCGGATTTAACTTTGCTTCAAAATCTGTCATCCATTAACCTTTTGATCTGTGGCCCTATAAAAATGCCTTCTTTTAATTTCGCATCACTAATTTGTGGAAACACTGAATGTAAATACTTGAATCCATCACCACTTTTGTCCATTCCCTTAACCAAGTTCTTCATGAGACCTAACTTAATATGTAGCGGAGGAAGAAAAACATTTTGAGGATCCACCAGTGGAATATGTTTCACGTTGTCTCGCCCAGGAGTAAATTCCTCTCGTTGTGGCCAGTGCTCAACAGTATAATGTCTGTCTGTTGCTCGACTGTCCCAGAGACAAAGGAAACAACAATATTTTGTGAAGCCACTCTGAAGACCAAGCAATAAACCAATGACTTTCAAATCACCACATATTTTCCAATTGTGTTTCTTATACTTTATTGCTTGCAATATCTTTGACAAATTTTCATAAGATTCTTTCATTGACACAGAATAACCCACAGGTACAGATGGCAACTTGTTACCATTATGTAACAGCACAGCTTTAAGGCTTCTTTTTGAGGCATCGACAAACAAACGCCATTCCTCGTCAAGATATTGTATGTCTAGTGCCTTCATTAACCTGATACGTCTACACAAGCACAAATGCTCTCCACTGAACTGTAATAAGTCATCAAATCTTTATTGCGCCCTCGGAAATAGGTAACCTTCGTTTCCTCATTAAGAACACTTCCATTCCTTTAGACGTGACGCTAAAGTTCTGATTGCTCCTTGGATAAGAATAAATCGCGTACTAAGTCATTTAATTCTGCCTGTTTTATTAAATGTGGGCCTTCTTCTAGATTGTGTTCTTCCCACTGGACTGAAATTGTGCACTTTCAGAGTTTGTCGACATTGAGCCATCATCAGGTATTTCTTCCCATGTAGATGGAGGTGTGGGAACTGGTAAGTCTTGTGCATGGGTATGGGCCGCATTGCTGACGGTACATTGGGGTACTCTATATGTTTCTTATTCTTTGACGAAAATCCGTTAACGTTCGTCAAACAGAAGTAGCAATCGTCTACATGGTTCTTTGGCTCACGCCAGACCATGGGTATTGCAAAAGGTAAGTGCTCGTTCTTACCATTTCAACCATTGGGTCAGTTTAGAATTGCACCTTGTGCAAGTTATGTGCGGTGCCCACTTCTTATCCTGATCTCCCAGTTGACATTTGAAATACATCCCATACGATATCTTGAGACGTTTAGAAATCGGTCGTCGTTGTTTTCTTGTCGTAAATTCACCACAGATATAACAAAATGTATCGGGATGATTAATACACCCACGTGTTGATTTCTTCATGGTTGCCAAGGTGAACGAACTCCAACACTTGTCACTGTACTGTAAACAAAAAAATAACAATAAATGGAGAAATAACATAAAAGGAACATTTAGTAAGTCCAATATAGAAGTAATTTACACATTCCTCAATAATAGTTTTGTATTTTACTACGTTCATTGACTTCAAACACATAGTGCAATAAACCTTAAATGGGTATTCATTTACGCTCTTAAAATGGTTTTTTGTCCATAACTTGTAATCCTGACGTGATAGATTCATTTTGATTTCACATTTCACGTTTCCTACTGGTACATTAAGAAACTTACCATGCATTTCGTCTGTACCAAAATCAGTGTTGACTAGTGTAATCGGCGGTTATCCGTCCTTTCGAAACTTCGACAATGTTATTAAATTGGGTGGACATTGCTTAGAGATATGACCGTTGGGCAGATTTTGTGTTGGTGATATAGTATTGTTCGATTTACCATCTATCAGGGTCATACTTAAATTGTATTGAATGAAAATGTCTCCAATGAATGACTGTTTTGAATGCCTGGAGTTGTTCGACCTGTTTGTCGTAATACGCTTTCTCACTTAGAGAAGTTTACACGGTTTCCTTTGTAAATTGCAATTTAAGTGGCCTGTAAAGAGGGTTGAAGACGGCTTCGGATTACTCCACAAGATCTTACTTTTCTTGATTTACACATGCAAATTACAGTGAAACAAGTGAAGTAAAAATTAACTTGCTTCTGAAATACTTGGATGTACAAATTTCATCTTATAATTCGAAGTTCCGTCGAAGACCCACTTACAAATGTGTATTAGCCTTTCTCCACACCAATGTTATTCCGTCAGGTCCATAAACACATAGAACTTACTCTCGCCCGAAAATTTTACTATTCTCACTATTCCACCATTCAACATCTTTGTTTATATATTTCTCAGCGAACTCCCATCTTTTTCTCTTGTTTATCTTATTTATGACAGGCTTTCTTCTAGCCACACGACCATGAAATTCTGCTTTTCGTAGAATGAACTCTTATTGTTTCCGGATGTATTTTTCCCCTAGTTCTTCGCACCTCTGCAGCAATCTTAGGTGCACCTATTTTAGGATTCTTTTTAATCTTCCTGGTGACGAAGATCTCTTCTCGACGGGAGTGTTTATGGGGACGTTCATTTTGGCGGTGAGACTCAATCCTGTCTTCTTTTTTAAATCGCTTGATTATGTCATAAACAGTACTTTTCTTAATTTTTAGGTTTTTTGCAATTTCATGGCATTGTGAAAGATAACTTCCATTTTGCATATTGTGAAAGATAACTACGAGGTATGTTCGTAAAGTAAGGTCACAATAAATATTAAAAATCGAAAAAAGTTAATTTATTTTTGAAACTTACATGAAATATTACGTAGGTATGTAACTATTTTTCAACGTAGTCGCCATTCAGTTCTTTACACGTAGTGAGCCGCGGGATCAATTTTTCTATAGCCTTGTTGAAGTCGTCTCCTGCCAACTTTCTCGACCATTCGTAGACCGCGTCTTCAGTCTCCAATCAGACGAAAATCGATTTCCACCGAGATGTTTCTTTAGACGAGTGAAAAGGAAGAAATCAAAAGGTGCAAGATCAGGACTATGGGATGGGTGGTTTAGAACATTCCTACCAAAAGATGTCAAAAGATCGACTTTTTTTCTCGCTGTGTGAGGTCGAGCATTGTCGTGCAAAAGACAAACACCTTTTGTTAGCTGCCCCTCCTTTTGTTTAGAATGGCTCGACGAAGTCTGTGAAGTGTCTCACAGTATCGATTGGCATTAATTGATTCTCCTCTTGGCAAAATCGATTAGCAATATTCCTTTGCGGTCCCAAAACACCGTTGCCATGATTTTTTTTTTCACTTTGCTGTTATGATTTTTTGAAGCAGGGAAACCAGTATGCCGCCACTGCATTGATTGTCTTTTGCTCTTAGGTGTGTAGTGAGCAACCCATGTTTCGTCCCCTGCCACAGTAAGTCAATAAAACTTATTCCTTCTTCATAACGGTCGAGGAACTCGCTTGCTGAAAGAATTCTCTTTTGTGTTCGTCGGTTAGCATTTTCGGTACCCAACGGGCGTACAGTTTCCGAAAATT
This sequence comes from Acheta domesticus, assembly GCA_031308135.1. NCBI lineage: Eukaryota > Metazoa > Arthropoda > Insecta > Orthoptera > Gryllidae > Acheta > Acheta domesticus. The sequence continues at coordinate 149,285 of JAHLJT010009769.1, forward strand.
TAAACTATCTGTGATTGTTTCATACAGGACAGTACGGCTGACTTCGGACACATTTCGTGGAGTTCATCCACCGTCAAACGGCGGTCATCCCGAATCAACTTTTCAACCTTTGGAACAAACACATCCTTCTGGTTAGAGAAAGGGGGAGGAAAGCGAAGAGTGGGTGGGGATGCGGAGGACTGTAATGGGCCTTCTCTAACCAACGTGATGCACGCCGCGCCGGGCCGTGCTGCCCGGGACGGGGGAGAGGGATTGGGCTGGTTGATTGGATGGACTCTGAGTTGACGGGGTAAATTAATGAAGAAATTGACCTTGCAGAAGTTTATTTTCCTTTTTGTACAGCTGTGCGGTCCTTCTGACTGGAGTGACCTGCTTTGCCTGCGTTGCCGTCTGCGTTGCGTAGTGGAGATGTTGCAGGAATACAGGGCCCGCACAGTGTGGTGTCGGGCCCGTAAACAGCCTCCCTGCAGCGCACGCGGCCCTCCTGAGATGGGTCGGACCAGTCACGGCACCCTCAGGTGTGAGAGGCACCGTTCGGCGAAGCTCACACCGACGCACCGCACCCGCACCGACAAATGAGCATCGTGCCGAACTGCCGCGGGCAGCGTTACGCGTTGCGCGAAGCGCAATAACTAATGGGATGCTTGATCCTCTACTGCCGAGGGCAGTGTTGCGACACGCGCGAAGCGCACTGGCTCTATACGTGGATCTCCACTGCCGAGGGCAGCTTTGAGAGATGCGCGAAGCGCACACTCGATCACGCGCAGAGAAAAATGTGAAAAACGTTGTTCCCGGGCTCGCGGAGCGTCGACCAGTGCCAGTCTCCCGGGGAATGTGCCGTTAGAGGCTGTATAGCAGACGCGGGGGGAAGGGCCTTCTGGAGGGGGTAGCAGGCCCTTCGGCGGCCTGTGGGTGGCCGCCGGGGAAGGGGGAGGCGGCGGCCGTGGGCGCGCCGGCTCCGTGCGGCGGGTGCATGAGGAAAAGCCTGCGGGGGCTTTGCGGAGTGTACGGAACATAGACTCCCGGGCTCGAAGCCGAAGGCGAGAATGAGAAGTGGGGGGTGAATTAATTGTTTCGTACACGACGCGAACGCCCGCGTTACATTTCTGATGGGAGTGGGCATAGGCGATGCACTGCGCGTACATATTCACCTGTGGCAGTTTTCACTTTAACTACTCTTACACGATTGTCTGCCCCAGCCATTATCTGTGTAATTCGCCCTAGGCGCCACTGACAGGGCGGGAGCTGGTCATCCGCAAGTAACACTACCGTGTCTACCTTTAAATTCTGAGACTTTGATTGCCACTTCTGCCTACGCTGTAATGAACTGATATAAGTTTTTGACCAGTGGTCCCAGATCTGCTGTGTCAGTGCTTGAATTCTCTTCCAGCGTTGCATGTGATCAATATTCTGAGAGACTGGCTTGTAAACCGGAAGTGCTTCGATTGGTCGCTGAATGAGAAAGTGACCAGGAGATAGATAGTTTGAGTCGTCTGGATCTTCAGTCATTGGCATGATAGGCCGCGAGTTAAGAATTGCTTCGATTTTAGCAGTCAAAGTGGAGAGTTCTTCGAATGTGAAAATTCGATTTTTGACTGTTTTTCTTAAATTGTCTAGAATGATTTGACTGTTGATTCCCAGAGACCACCCATATGAGGAGACCGCGGGGGAATGAAATGCCACTGAATGTGGCGCGTTGCACCGGCTTGCTGTAGTGTGGATTGTACCACAGGGTTTGCGAGAAATCTGTACACTTGCGCAAGTTCTTTGTCCGCTCCTTTGAATGTACTAGCATTGTCTGAGTATATAGCTCGCGGGAGACCCCTGCGACTAGAGAAAACGATCTAATGCTGCGAGAAACGCGGCGGTGGTGAGATCCGATACGACATCGCAGTAGACTGCTTTAGTACACATGCAGACGAATAACGCAATGTAGACCTTTGTAGTGACACGTGATCTGGGCCCTCCGAGGCGGGCGACCATAGGACCCATATAATCGATACCGGTGTTTTCAAATGCCGGAGATGGCGTAACTCGGGCAGCAGGAAGCTGACCCATTTGCTGGGACGCGAACAGTTTCTTCTCCCTAAAGCATGTAATGCATTTTTTCACTATATTTCGTATAGTTTGCCTTGTGCTTGGTATCCAGTACCTCTGCCTAATACTTGCCATGACCGACTGCGTGCCTGCGTGAAGTAATTTATGATGCACATGTACTATGAGAGACTTAGTTAAGTGATGTTTAGACGGCAAAATAATTTGGTGTCTTTGATCGAATGGTAGGTTCGATGCAGCTAGGCGCCCGCTAATTCTGATTAAGCCGTCCCGCGTACAATGCAGGTGCTAGCGGGGCCAGGGGGCTCTTTACTGATACTTCCTGCCCGGTCTGCAAGGAGTGCAATTCGGACGCGAAAGAATCTGCTTGTACTACTCTGGCTACGAGCAGTTCAGCTTGCTCTATTTCACTGACTAATTGACTGCCGCTTCGTCTGTTTTCCTTGTGCCGACAGTTGTGAACAAACCGGAAACACCAGCCTATAGTCCGGATGATGTCCGAATACTGTGAATATTTCTGAATAACCGACATGAGCCTGAGGCGGAAATCTCGCGTGAGTGGGGGCGGCATGTGAGATCGGTTCTCTGCTGCTTGCGCAACGGTAATGTTTGTCACAAACTGGGGGAGGGTAGGTGCCGTCTGTGCCGCCGAAGTGGATTCCGTTTGCCTGCCAGCGAACTCGTTAGGGTTCGAAAGCCAGGCCGGGCCTGACCACCATAAAACTGAGGCCTTAAGATCTGGAAGAGACATTCCGCGAGAGAGCAAATCTGCTGGATTTTCCTTTGACGGGACATGAAACCAACTGAAATTAGCAGTTAATTCTTGAATCTCCGCGACGCGAAGAGACACAAATACAATACGTTTTGCGGGTGGCTTTTGGATCCAGGCGCAAACAGTTGTGGAATCTGTGTAGAGATGCACAGAACTAATTTTGCGTTTTAATGAAGCTATCACTTTTGTCACAATTCGTGCTAGTTGAACAGCTGCGCATAACTCGAGTTGAGCAATGGGGCGTGGGCGAAGCGGCGCCACACGAGACTTTGCACAAAGTAAAGTGGCGACACATTTACTTGCAGTAACAGTCCTGACATAAACACAAGCGCCGTAGGCCTTTTGTGAGGCATCCGCAAACCCGTGAAGCTCTATGGGCTGCGAACTTGGCGAGGTGCATACACACCTGGGTACCGAGATGGTTACCGCTTCTCGAAGCTGGGAAATCATAGCCTTAAATTTACAATTTATGTCTTGGGGTACCAGCTCGTCCCACTGAATATTGACTTCCACAGTTCTTGCAGTAAGATTTTGGGCCGGGATGACTAACGGTGCTACAATGCCGAGAGGATCGAAAATAGACGAAATGCACGCTAGAATTTGTCGTTCGAAAAATGTTGAATTTCGCGAAACTTTTCAAGATTGCAAGTGAGCTTGAGCGTGTCGTGGAATGCGTCCCACGCCAATCCTAGTGCGTGGGTGGTTGATTCCTCCGAGCACGCTAACACCGATTCACACTGATGTTCCCTAATTTCTTCTGGAACTTCAGCGAGAACATTAGGCTCGTTGCTCTGCCATTTCCGTAAGGGAAAACCTCCCTTATTTAGTACATTCACTAACGAATTTACTATCTCTAATGCCTCTTGTGTCGTATCAGCTCCGGTAAGTAAGTTGTCGACATAGAACTGTGAAGTAATGATTTCCTGAATGCGAGGAAGATGGGATGCTTCATCCACAGCTAATTGTTGCAACGTGCGCACCGCAATAAAGGGGGCACTTGCGGTACCATACGTGTTCGTTTTAAGTTGATACTCTTGAACTGGTTGCTGTGGCTCCGGGCGCCAGAAAATCCGTTGCCAATCATAAAACCTAGGATATACTTGAATCTGGCGATACATCTTAGCAATGTCTGCAGAGAGGGCGACAACATGAGTACGAAACCGTAAAGTTAACGAGAAAAGATCTGGTTGAATTGTTTGCTCCGACGGACAAGGCATCATTTAAAGAATAGCCTGTAGAGGTCTTTGAACTAGCATTGAATACGACTCGCAGTCGTGTAGTTTGGGAATCAGGATTCACCACACTGTGATGTGGTATGTAATACACCGTGAGTTTACATGGGATTGTGGAGCTTCCTGCATGTGACCCATGTTTATGTATTCCTCCATAAATTCTCTATATTGCGTTGGCAAGGGCATTGTCCTTTGACAGTTTTGCTTCGAGCGCGTAAAATTGGGACAAAGCGCGCGATCGCGAACTCCCTAGCTTCGGCGCGTCTTTTTGAAAGGAAGGGCTACAATATACCGCCCTTCTGGAGAGCGCGACGTTGATTCTGCATACACCTTCTCGCAATATTGTTCCTCGGGAGATAATGGAACATTGGTTGGTACCTCTTCAAGTTGCCAGAATTTCTGCAGTTGCTGTGAGACCCTTTCTATAGAATAAGTGAAATTAGATCTCACTGCGCACTCACGCGTGTCTGCGGTGGTTAATGGCACGTTTCCGGACACGATCCATCCCAGTTCGGTGTTCTGGAGAATAGGCATTCCCTTTGATAACGGAATTTTGCCTGTTAACATGATTTCTGCTGCAATTGGCGGCGCCGAGTAAAATATCAATCGATTTTTTGACATTAAACCGCGGATCCGCAAGCGGGAGGTTTGGAGGTATTTTCCACTCCCCGCAAGCGAATGAGACCGGGTGGAAGGTCTGTGGTGATGGCGGGCATTACAATGAAAGCTTCTTGACAATGCCATTGGGTGACACGCGAAGCTATCATGAGTGAAGCGATGTTTCGCGAGCTCGTAGTGCCTGTACCAACAGTTTGGATCTCAACCGATCCCGCTGTACTTGCAATGTCAAGCTGCTTGATTAGTGCCTCTGACACTAGGTTACAATTCGAACCACTGTCCAACAGGGCAGTGCATGCATGAAGGTTACCGCAGCGGTCGCTTACTAGAATTTCAGCTGTCGGTAAAAGACACGGTGTAAGGCGGCTCGAAAAAGAATTTACATTCGCACTAAACGAATTTACGTGCGTCGAGGGCGGGGATTGCACCGCGACGGAGCTATTAGAATTGTTTTCTACAGCTCTCCCGGGCAAATCGGCGACACTGTTTTGAGCACCCCTAGCATTCCAGAATTCCTGTGAATGACCGTCGGGGGGCAATGTCTGGGTGCAGGTACTTGGGCCCGGTGGCCGCGAAACAATAGCCGGCGAAAAGTTTCCTTCTTCGCGGACTGCGGGCGAGCGCTGTTGGCTGCACGTGGAAGTGAAAGGCGCGTAGTTTCCTAGCGCCGGCAACTGAGCGTTGCAAATCGCAATATTTACTTTTGACTCAAAATACCCGTGCAGCAGTGTATGGTGATTGGCATTACACTGACGACATGTGAATGATGAGCAATTATGTGATTTTGAGTATTTCTTAAGGCAATTATGACACAGCCGCTGTTGACGGACATGAGAAAACCTTGCCTCTTGTGATAGTTCGCGGAATTTGTTACATTGATGAAGCATGTGTCCGTGGGCACAAAAGGAACATTTATTTCCGCTATTGTTGCTCGCATTGTTAGGTGGTCCCTGCCAATTACGGGCCACGACTTGTTTGGGTTCAGGGGGCGGTTTACTGTTTTGGACAGGCGTACCGGCACTGTTAATTGCAGCGATTTTGTACTGCCGTTCACAAAAGTTGTAAAAGTCCTTCAGTTGAGGATTTTTATCTAATGGCGCGTTTCGTTCCCATTCTTGCACCACTGCGGGAGGACAATGCGCAAGAATGCGATGAAGAATGAGTAATTCACTCAAAGGAACTTCTAACTCTAAATTGTCGAGAGCCGTGGCATGGGTTTGATAATGGTCAACGAATTGTCGCCATGTTTGTGGATTAGTAGAATCCAACACAGGAGGGCATTCTAATGCGGTGATGTGGGCGGTTGCTAGCAAACGCGGATTTTGGTATCGCAAATTTAGAGCGTGCCACGCTAATGCAAAGCTATTCGGCCCACTGGGGAATTGTAAAACAATTTGTTTGCATTCTGCGGGAAGAGCTTGGACAAGGTAGTGCCATTTTTCAAGATCGGTGGCATTCTTATTTTCAATTATCAGCGCAGTAAATAGATCTTTGAAACCTTGCCAATCTTCATCACGGCCGGAGAACCGAGGACTAGGAAGCTCAGGAAGCCTGACTACACTGGACGGCATTTCATGTGAAGAGCGATGTGAGTCTGCCACAGATGGTGTAGTCTCACGGAATGCAGAATGTTTCCGTAATGAAGCATTTACCTTCGAGATTAAAGCGAAATAACGGTTTTCAAAATCGAATTCTTGTTCTGCATCTGGGAAATTGTCTGATAGCTGTTTGGAATCATCTTCGTAGGTTTGCCAAACTTTAAGAATACGTTCTTTACGAGAAACTAATTGTTCGTACGTTTCCTCATCGACTACTTCGAAGCTTTGAATAAAACGTGCCTGGTTGTCTATGATTTTAACTGCCGCCGAGCATGCGGCTTCAAGCTTTTTCCGGAGTTTTTCTGCCTTTTCTGCCATATTAAATTCTTGTTTCTAACTATGATTAATAATTAATTTCTGGACTAAGATTAGGACTCGTGCGGTACGCTAACACGCACCCGAACACCTGGGAATAACCTTGAAAACTATGATTAAGAAATCGATCAATGACTGTGCGGGAACCTGCATTCCTGTAACATATTGAACACACGCATGCCACACACCTTATAACTAAACTTACTCACTAACACAATTAATTGCATCATCAAACATAAATTAATGAAAAATTTGTTTAACACTGAAGAGAAAAAGTATCATTGAATTGTCTTTGCACAAACCTAGATTAACAATAAATAGCGGTAACACTGAAGAGAAAAAGTATCATTGCATTGTCTTTGCACAAACCTAAATTAACAATAAATAGCGTTAACACTGAAGAGAAAAAGTATCAATGAATTGTCTTTGCACAAAACCTAGATTAACATAAATAGCGGTAACACTGAGCGAAAATCAACTCTGAATTGCATATCACATAACATTTAAATTAATAATGAATTGGTTTAACACTGAGTTGAAACATAACACTGCATTGACTTTGCATTAGAGCAAAGGAAATACTACTGATTAGAATGATTACTTACAAATTAAGCTTGCCCTGACGATTAAAAAATGAGTGTTCACTAACAAAGTTAAATTCATATAAATAAATTGAACTACACACAGACAAGCATTACTTTAAGACACAGATTGAAATTAAAGATTATATCTGACTACAATACACAAATTACACTGTTCAACATAGAAAACATTATTATCCTTTGAAACTCTGCAAAGTAAATAAGCATGTGCAATGACTAGAATTTAGCAAAAAATTGTCAACTCAGATATCCCGGACGGAGGACCAACTTGGTTAGAGAAAGGGGGGGAAAGCGAAGAGTGGGTGGGGATGCGGAGGACTGTAATGGGCCTTCTCAACCAACGTGATGCACGCCGCGCCGGGCCGTGCTGCCCGGGACGGGGGAGAGGGATTGGGCTGGTTGATTGGATGGACTCTGAGTTGACGGGGTAAATTAATGAAGAAATTGACCTTGCAGAAGTTTATTTTCCTTTTTGTACAGCTGTGCGGTCCTTCTGAACTGGAGTGACCTGCTTTGCCTGCGTTGCCGTCTGCGTTGCGTAGTGGAGATGTTGCAGGAATACAGGGCCCGCACAGTGTGGTGTCGGGCCCGTAAACAGCCTCCCTGCAGCGCACGCGGCCCTCCTGAGATGGGTCGGACCAGTCACGGCACCCTCAGGTGTGAGAGGCACCGTTCGGCGAAGCTCACACCGACGCACCGCACCCGCACCGACAAATGAGCATCGTGCCGAACTGCCGCGGGCAGCGTTACGCGTTGCGCGAAGCGCAATAACTAATGGGATGCTTGATCCTCTACTGCCGAGGGCAGTGTTGCGACACGCGCGAAGCGCACTGGCTCTATACGTGGATCTCCACTGCCGAGGGCAGCTTTGAGAGATGCGCGAAGCGCACACTCGATCACGCGCAGAGAAAAATGTGAAAAACGTTGTTCCCGGGCTCGCGGAGCGTCGACCAGTGCCAGTCTCCCGGGGAATGTGCCGTTAGAGGCTGTATAGCAGACGCGGGGGGAAGGGCCTTCTGGAGGGGGTAGCAGGCCCTTCGGCGGCCTGTGGGTGGCCGCCGGGGAAGGGGGAGGCGGCGGCCGTGGGCGCGCCGGCTCCGTGCGGCGGGTGCATGAGGAAAAGCCTGCGGGGGCTTTGCGGAGTGTACGGAACGCCTTCATTATCGAAGGTCTCCGCTCCGTTCTTCGTTGTGAACGTTTGTTCGGCCATCTTTAAAACTTCTACACCACTTTGCCACTTTTTCATACCGTTACCGTAAGCAGCAACAACTTCACGATGAACATCCGCGGGTTTGTGTTTTTTAACAATAAAAAGATACCGGATAATCACACTTAGTGAGATTAGGAATGACAGCGTCCATTTTAAACTGTATCTGCGACTATGTTGGTCGAGCTACTGACCTGTTTCACAACTTATTCTTTTTCTCGGGAACCCGGCTAAATTGCAGGAGTGTGAACTTCATAAAAACTAATTTCTCTAGCGCTCCAAGCGTCTTGTGACCTAGTTTCCGAACATACCTCGTAACTGTCGTAGTTCCAAGCACGAGCTGTTCTTTCCTTTCCGATGCATTCTTTTAACGTTCTTCGAGAGACACTAAATGATTGATTTTTAACAGCGCTTCGATTGACCGTTACAACGACAGAAACTAAAGGACAGAAGTGCTCCCTCAATGTTAAACTGGCGGAAACAAAAGTCACTCGCAGCGCTCCAAGTGTCCTGGTAAAGAACTACTAACTGCCCGACTTCCACAGCTACACTTTGCCCAGCGTCTCAAAATGAATTTAACTGATTCGCCTTCGTGAAGTTACTGAATATTAACAGGCTATTCTACTACGATTTTACGAAATTAACCATTTTCGTAATGCACGTAAGGTCAAACTGAGCGAAGTCATGTAATTATATGGTAATGGAAGAAATGAACGAATCAAAATCAATAAATATATAAATAAGTAAATCATTGCCTTTATTCACAATTTATTATTTGTACTAATATTCAAAAAACACTAGCAACAGTTTAAAATTGTTTCACCTTTATTAATGTGGCTTTTGCTCATTCTTTTATTTTGAATTTTTTGTCTTTCATCTACAACATATTTGTAAATTAGGAAACGTACCCATTTTTTAATAAAAGTTCTTCAGACAGAGTACTTTGCAGAACAATATACCTTTAGGCGACTTGAAATTGAGCAAAACTGTTTCTCCAAACTATTTAAATGACCATTTTATCTAAAAAGTTATACAAATGTTCATGAACATTCTTTAAAAACATCATTACATTTTTATTGGTAAAACCAAAGTGAATTCATGAGGTCAGTTTCTTTCAACTGGTAAACAAATGATCCTCAGCAATGTTACATGACAAAAACATGTTTTGCACTCCTCACAATCACTCGATCTTACCCTACTTCTCTCAAAAAATAACCAGTTACACAAGCCAAAGCTTGCTTGTGGTGAAGTACATCATCAGGAATATCAGACAAGCAAGAGTAAAGTTAATAGAATCATCACCGTCATCCTCTACATTTTGTTTCCAATGCATTGGTACACTGTAAAAATTGTTGTAAATTATTGATGGGAGTGCAGTTATCATTTTCACAATTATCAAACGAATTGACTAGTAAAGACATATTATTTACAATTACAGTTTTTAAATGCAGCTTTAAACTGAAAACAGGATGGATTGGTATTTGCTAAACCATGTTGCCTCACAGAGCAAAAAATGTTTTCTAGTGGGTCTTGGTTGAAAACTCTTGTACTCAAAAATTTAAACCCCACATTCTTTAACATATTCCATATAAACATCATGGACCTAATTGTAGTCTGCCATCTAGTTATAAAACTATACAAGTTAGTTTTATCCCTTCCTGTTTCAAGGTTTATTACTCTCCAACTATTCATTTTTTCAGAAATAGTTTGCCACATCTCAATATGTGGAGAATCTGCCGTCAGGGCACATTTAAATTGCTTGAAGTCACCAGAAGTCTGCGCTCTGTTAAGTGAATCAAAGTGTCTGTCTTGTCAACAAATTCTGCAGTGTAAATTGCCTCAGAAGGTAATGCCTCAAGCACAACATAAGTGTCAAGACACGCTGCCCACTGTGTGACTAAGTTGTGCTGCAGCCACCTTCACTTTCATTTTAATAAACTTGTCATTGAAGTTGTGTTTCTTCAATTTTGGCAAAGTTTTCAATTTCTTCTGCTGATCCAATTGAAAAACCTTTTCGATTTATTCCTTTTCAATATATCTTTGCTTCTTTTCCAGTATGAAACCGAATTTTGTTTTCAGTCAAGGCGGTGCACTTTAGAAGGTGGGGTACATCAAAAATAACTGAATTGGCTGACTATGTACAAAACATTGAAAAGAGTTTGGGACAACATACGTCTGATTAGAGATTTTGCATTGCCTTGTGATTTGTTGGGCCTTGCCCACAAACAGTACACAAAACTTGTCACCTCTTGCAATTTGCCTATAGTATACATGATTATATACTTCTAAGGTGTCACTGGTAACAGTATTTGCAACAAAATAGTATGCAACAACTCGCCTCGAACTTTTAGGGACACCCCTTACCATAAAAACAAGTTCATGATTTGCTTGTTTATTTATTTTTCCCAAATGTCCCATATCTTCAATTACACATATAATCTCTCTGCTTGCCTCATAATATAATCCTTTCTCAAGAGACCTCATCAAATAGCAGAGCGCTATATTTGTCATTATCGTGCATTGCCTCAACTTCAACATTCATAATATTGAGGACACCTTAATTTAGCAGGCTCAAATGGAATTGCAGCCAAAATAGACTTAAGAAGCCTTACAGATGGTAGAGAAAAATAAACAGATAAATATCTGTACAAATGGGGACTTCGTTTATGCAGAGGAAAGTGCAAAAAAAACCTTATCCTATAACGTCATCGTCTTGCACTTGGCAGCTTTTGGGCATTTCTTAACTGGCTGTTAATGAAATATTTGTTAACACTGTTCAAATTTTCTTCAATAAATGCAAATTTATTACCTTCATGCAATTCTTTTAAGTTTTATACTTATCGTTAACATGTTCCAACATGCTTTTAATTTTGTCAATTTAGCCGCAGTGTTTCTATGTATTTTGTACAGTGTTGACTTTTTTAGAGTCAATTCTGCTTTTGAAACTCCAGTACCAAAAACACCACTTTCCTTACTAGATGATGTTGAGGCAGAAAGGAATACTCACATTCCGTAGGTGACACAAATGATTCGTTGTTTGTTAACGCTGCACTTGTTTCCTCAGCAAAACTAGTGCCACACACATTCTCAAAATCAGCACTAAATGATTCATTGTTCCAAGGTTGTGAATGAATAACCTCTAAATGTCTTGGGTATGCACCCCTATTTAGTCTGTGCCTGCTTTGATTCACAGAATCTTTCTGCAAGAAGTGATCTTCACACACATAAAAACATTATTGGAATTCTAGATGTATAATGCTGTGCCTCATCTTCACAAAAGTTTTCTAAACTCACCAGGTCATGGGGGAAGCCAAAATAAATGGTAGTACATAAAATTAATTCACAGGGGAGCACATTCCACGCTGCTATTTCTACAGTCAACATTACTGGCATGAAATGCTCAACGCACAAATATCTCCATGATAATGTCCTCCAGAGACAAGAGGCAGATCCTAACCTGATCCGAACAGCCAGCAGATATTCCTGCACGTATAATAAAATTATGTACATAATAAGAAATTATAAACAAAGTAAATATTCAGTTTAATGTTGCAATAAAATAATAAAGACTATAAAAAACAAAGGGAATAACACTCATTATCATAATAACATGAGAAACCAATCTTAACGAAACATCGGGGCATGCAAAAACATATGACAATAATATTACGTGTGTGAAATCGCACCGAAAAGTAACATTAAGTAACCAAATTACAAAACCATTAAGTAAAAATAACAAAACAATGCATTACAATTAACAACGTAACAGATTATGATATAGTAGCAAACACAGGGTGGACAGCGAACCTGGAATCCTGAAAACAACGGGAAAAAATCGAGGATTTGATTTGAAAACAGGGATTTTTCGTTTGTACTTTCCCGTATACGTACGTATACACGAAGTGATATACGTAGTATAGGGAAAGTATGTAATGCTGCACAAACTAGTGCTACAGAATGGCACAGACTTTCCCGTATTAGTTTTCTATTTCCTTGGGTCTACGCGCTAGCTATCGGAATTGCCACATACTCTTTTCTTGCAGCTTACTCGGCTACGGTAGAACTCCGCCACTCACCAAACGTTTCAAAACCGTAACCGAAGCTCCTGAATCGGCCAGTGCCATAGCCGGAGTTTTAAATCGTGCTCAGTGTATTTTTCTGGTTGTGGGAGACCAAGATACGTGACTATAATTTTGGCACTCCTACAGTTTGTGAATTCCAATTTCCAATTTTCTGTATACTACATTTTTCACCGTTGTAAAAAAAGAACTTATCGTGGTCTATATGCTTGGACGCAATCCATCTATCTTTATGACTTTCCACATTGTTAACGGCCCATCGGGAACTACGGTAAAAATCGTGAATTATTATTCTTGGAATCATTAATTTGAACAATTAAAATGGAACCTTCCCTCTTTATGTTGTTGACACGAAGCTGATATATTTCGTCACAGCGTCAAGCCCCGAAGAAGCCAAATATTAGAACCTACAAAAACATCGACTGCTTTACATCAAATCTGTTCATTGTTTCATTCCAGAATACAAATGTAACAATAGTCGTATAATCTTGTGAAACAAATATTCTTCATCTCAGTCTATTTGGAAGTTGTAAGTTTTTCTCTAGCCTCTATGTGGATGTTTTTCAAGTTCACATTTTTCTTGTAAAACAAAATGTAAGACAAAGGTTTATCTTTAAAAAAGGAACAAGGGTAAATTAGCTTACAAGTTCTCACGCCACACGTTAACACTCCAAGGTTTCTGTTGTTGTACTTGCCGAATCCAGTGAGGATTCTCTAACGCCCAGTAAGGCATATTTCGTAAATTCACATTACCGTGGTTAGTGAAAGTCGCTTCATCCGTAAATAGCACTCGTTTTAAAAAACTGGATCATCTTTCAGTCGTTGCAATGCAAAGCGACAAAATTCCATGCGCCGTTCGAAATCCCGACCTCCGAGTGCTTGATGCAATGACAAGTGATACGGATGGAATTGTTTCTACGCAATAAGCGAAGGACACTCATGTGACTCACACCACATTCCTGGGCTACATGTCGCGAACTAGAATGTGGGTTGCACTGCGTCAATGCCAGAATAACCTCTTCATGTTTTCGTCAGTTGCAGTTTTCTGCCTTTTCCTCTGTTTGGTGTTCCAACTTCCCGATTCCAATAGTTTCGTCATAGAGTAAAGATGTATATAAGATGTATAAAGATGTATATGCGCCAACGTCGGGAAGTGTGAAGGGCTGTCTGGCTTTCTGTTGGTGGTGGGGGTTTTCTAGGAAATATCACGCGGTGGAGGGGAACATGAGTTGTCCATGGCGGACGGCAGGCACTGAGCTTGGGCTGCCATCGCCCCAGCTGGCCTGCCTGGCCACTTGTGTCTCGGGAGAGCAAAATGTGGAGCCACGAACGTACACGAAGACACCCGAGCGGAGTCGAGCGAGCCCTTGCGCGAGCCGAACGGACTTCATGGCGCAAATCTTCAATTCGAAATCTGTCAGAAATTAATGTTTCTAATGTTAAGTGGTCGTTAACGCCATTAACAAGATTTGTTGCGAACTTTCGTTTTAAACGAATAATTCCAAACTATTAGTCACATTAGTTTCTTTTTTAACTTTCTATAACTTCGGTTTTTGGTAGGTGTTTTTTAATAATAAGTATTTAATATTCTCAATTTATTTCCGTCGGCTAGTCTTTCCGTCAAATGCAGTGGATGTAGCTGATCATTTTAGATATACAACAACAATACTGTCAGATGGTGATGCAAAGACTTTCAATCACCATCTGAAACTAAACATCTATGGAGACAACTTTATTATTAGAAAAGAAGAATGTATGTGACGGTACTCCGCCAACACAATCCTTTTTTTGGGACCTGAAAAGCACAGGGGTCTTGCCAGGGAGGAGCCGTGAATCTGGATTACATGTGAGGGTGAATTTGAGCAACTCCTTTTTTTGGTAACACTGTTGGATTTATTGCGGATAACGAGACTTCCACGTCCAACCAATACAAAGTCACAACAAATTAAAATCCTGATCTTTCCAAATACCAAGAACTCAAACTATTAGGCCTTTTAACGACGGGATCCCTCGTCCATTGAAGTTAAATGCATTTACTTTACAAAGTATATAACCCTTTTATCATCTCCCCTTCCAAAAAGCTTACAATTATTTTACAGAAACTAAATCATTCTTTTTTCCTTCTCCTCTGTTGAAAACTACCTACATAACATAAAAATTTGGATTCTCACTGAACAGTCTTTTGTAATCTTCGACTTGGAAACATAAAAACTCTAACCATCGCTACCCTCCTCGTTTCAAGTAATCAGTTCTCGTACTTACAGATCTTCACTCCTTTCCATTCCCTTTTACTCTCCCACAAGGTGACGTCGGGAATACGTTACTTGCGCCGCCTCCTCGCGCCGCCCGACGGTCTGCCGTGAAGGTCGCGCGCCCCAGCGCGCCGCCGCCTCGAGAGCCCAGCCGCCACGCGCTGCCAAGGGCGAACTCCAGCCGGCCCCGAGTTCTCACGTTGCCTCCGCGGCACGTCCAACCACCTTCTTTCTTCCCCGCTTCTCGTCCGCTTCTCAGGTTCTTACGCTATTCGTGCCCTTAAGCGCGGCAGTATACGCGAGCCTAATGTTCTACTATCGTCCTCCGTTTGTACAATCTGTCGTGATAAACCACATAATTCAGTTTCTGCAACTCACTCCTAAATAAACTAAGCTTTGTCCATGAATACTATTCCAACACAGTTCATTATCTACTCCAGCCACGCGTAATATCAACTTTCACTTCGAACGTTGACCGTCTTTTCTCCTAATATCTGACTCCTACATGCCGCCGCTCAAATACTCCTTTGGCACGTCCGTTCAGTGACGCTCTTCGGACCAGAAGACCGAGGTTCTCTTGCGGTCCACCGCCCTCCCCTCTTTCCCCTCTTGCTAGCTGATCTGAGTGGGGGTCACTCCTCTCGCCCCGCCGGTATCCCTTCTTGCCGGCGAAACGCCGCACCGGACGCGCACACCTTTTGCGCGGTCTTTTAAACTCTCATTCTTCTTGTCCCCCTTTCCTAGCCTCTATCTGCACCCTCATTCAACTATCACAGTATATAACATGTGATGTAAAGATTTAAAACAGGCTTACAAAAATAATCCAAGAATAGAAAGTGAAGGGTGTTACACTTGGTATAAAAAACAATGTGAATTTAAAGGATGACATATTATTTGTCTTAGCAAATTATCACAATGCCATCCAGAAGAATATTCCAGATGTGCAGAAGATGAAGTCTGCAATACTTGCCACCTTATACCATGCAATGCCAACGACTTGAAGCCATAGCATTTTAAATGCCCTAAAGAAGAAAATTCATGGTGAAATGGAGCTCAAGGGAATTGAAATTTCAAAACATGCCAAAAACAACAAGAAAACTGTAGTCTCCCAGTGTTATTTGTAAAATAATTCCTATGTATCAGAGGTTTGCAAAAAATGAATTACTGGAATGTGTATATGGGAAAACAGAATGCAAATGTCACGCACATCACGCGGTCCCCGGCGGCGTGGGAGCGCCGGAAATCCGTGATAGCGGCCGGGCCTAGCTCAGTCGGTTAATGTAGTTACCTTTCTGAAAAAAATAGAAGGTGATGGAGGGAACTGCAAGGTGAAATATAATGATAATAACAATTTGAGTGACTGGTAACACAATACAAAGTTTATTTCCGCCTAATGATAGGCCGGAGAAGTTACATTAGGAATTAGAGAAGAAATGCCCTGCCTAGTGAGCTCTAGTTAGGGGAAAAACATAAATCTAAGAGAAGAAAAAAATTCACAATGAAATTACTCTAACAATTACATGAAGGAAGCGATCATTCGCCCTCAGAACTGGCGATTACCTGCCTCAGCGCGGCACCGCAATTTCCAGGAAAAGTCTTCGTACGGTCGTTGACCAAATACAATGCCTGATAATGACGGCGTTGAATAGACGCCCAAGTGGCACCGGCGGCGGCCCTTTGTCGGATCAGCGGCGGGTCGACCTTCCAAGGCCGGAGGGACACTCGCCAGCGGATGCCCCACAACAACGGGTGCGGTGACGGCACGGCGGCGGCGGCTGCGATGTCAGCAACGGCGGCGGGCAGCGACGCAGGTGGCGATAGCGGCACTTCGCGTATTTGGAATGTTTCGGGGATCAAATCACGAACGATCACGTATCTCACGCACAATGTCACACAGCGCGATATGAGAGTTCCAATAAGCTCTATGCAAGCACAAATCTCGGAGAGTATCTGTCAAATAGCCAGTGGTGGCAGAGTTCATAAAATGATACGCGGAAGAGTTTCTTCCAGCTACCGAGATTAAGCAAAGAAAAAATTTGATTGCGTAGGGCAATCCCAAATCGCTCCCCGAGCACGCGATGCCCGAGTACCTCGACCTCCCTGCCTCAGCTCTCCTCACCAAGTCTCCCTTCGTACGCTCTCTTGGGGAGTTCATCTGTTCCCCCCCCCCAAATTTTGCATATATCGAATTCATCCCTTCTCACAGAATTCTACCCCTGATTGGTTGAGTGTGATGGCGTCTTAACTCTTTTTAGCAAACCAGCTCGGCGATTCTGGGAATTTTCCTTACTCTGTCTCATTCCCAAAGCCCTCTTCGTTTATCGAAGAAAGTAGGTCAAGAAGGGTGTGAGACATGATCGTTGTACCCGAGGGTTGCAGTGAATGCAGCTTTGGGCTTCCCAGCGCGAGTGACAGCCAAAAAACAGGGACGGGCACGCGCCGCAAATCTATTCAAATGGTTCCGGGGCCTACGAGATCCCGAACAAAAAGGTCTTCCCTTGCTCCCTAGTGTCATAAAACATTGGAGGAAAGCGGGTGTCACGCGCTCGCGGGCGGGGAACGGCGCAGCGTGGTGCGGTAGCTTCTCTCCACGCACTAGCCTTCTGCACCGGCATTTTATTATGACAAATAATTTGCAGTAAAAAATAGCATACCGCTACAAATGAAATTTTGCATAGTTTTGTTTGAAGCAAGTGCCCAAAAGAAACATTTCTTTCCAGAAAAAAGATTGAAATTGCTGACATCAGCAGTGTCCCCAGTTCAATATGGGATGTGGGCCAGTGAAAGCAGGACCATCTTTAGGCACAGGCAGACGAGGCTCGTGCCTCAGGGCCCCCATGATCAAAGGCCCCCCACAGATAAAAAATATACGAAGGCTATCCAGAAAGTAGATTACGTTTGGGAATAAAAAAAAACAAAGTATAGGAAACAATTTTATTATATACAGATGAAAGCCACACTCAAATTTCTACTTTTCTACATAGTCACCATTCAAATTAGGCATTTATCGTAGCGATGTACGAGCTTGAAATTCTTCGTCGAAAATTCGGCCGCCTGCGCTTCAACCCTTCGTTACACCTCTTCTTGTGCTGTCTCGTCATCAAAACGCTGCATACCAGCCTCTTCTTCATTGCTGGGAATAGGTGGAAGTCGCTCGGTGCTAGGTCGGGACTGTACTGCGGATGGGAAACACTCCCACTTAAAAGATTCCAGAACTTCACGATGACATTTGCCGTGTGGGGCCGGCGTTGTCGTGAATCAACAAGATCTTAGAGCTCAACATTCCTCTGCGCTTGTTTTGAATGCTCTTCTGAGGTTTTGGAGAGTTTGGCATACCTTTGAGAGTTTATTGTAGTGCATCTTTCCAGGAAGTCCAACAAAATCACACCTTTTCTGTCCCAAAAACAGTCGCCATCATCTTCTTCCTTTCCGAACATTGTTTGCATGCATTTCTTGGGTTTTTGGGGAGAACTTGTGTGCCCCCACTGCATTGATTGCAATTTCGTTTCACAGTTTACGTGTTTCACCAATGTTTCGTCACCAGTAACGATGCGATCGAGTAAAGAGTCACATCCTTATCGTAAGCGTCCAAAAAGTTCAACGCTGCAGCCATTCGCTGATTTTTGTGGTCCTCTGTCAAGATTTTGGAATCCATCTTGCTCAAAACTTGTGTAACCAGCTTTTCGCTGATGATTTCGTGCAACAAACTTCGCGAATTTGTGGAAAACTCAGGAAAGTTCCGTTTATTGTGACTTTCGGTTTTCACGTACTTCAGCGTTTGCGACTTTTTCGACAAGTTCGGCAGTCACTATGCTGGGTCGCTCCCTTCGTGTTCGTCGTGAACATTGGTTCGGCCATTTTTAAATCTTATGACCCACTGACGCACTCCACCTTCCGTGATAATGTTGTCCCCATACACTTCACAAGCTGCCGATAGATTTCTATCGGTTTACAGTTTTTGCAATCAGAAAACCTTATTACTGCCACGCACCTCGCAGCTCGCGGGATTTTCAATTAACGCAGACATTTCAAACCGTCACAGTATCTTAACGGAACACAGCACGAACCTCTCACTACACGGCTAGATGCCGACTGAGCTGCGCAACGCTCTGACCCCAAGATGGCGCGCTAGCCCCAGCCCCTAGCGGACACAGACGAAAACGTAATCTAATTTGTTGATAGCCCTCGTGTAACAAAACTGAACTAGTGGTGCTAGAACAGTACTTTCCCAAATTTATAAAAACAGCTTACGCAATATTATGATTTGCATTTTCTGCGCTACTAACATCTTATCTATTGAGTTTTCATTCATATATCGCACAAATATTTATCCATCAAATTTCAGTATTGCTGAATGGCTGGTTAATATCAAAGGCAATTTTTTCCAGTCTGAGGTTTTTTTTATTTGCTCCAGAAGACACACAGCATGTTACGAACTCGTGGAACCTACAATGTACGAACTCGTGGGGTATCGGTGTGTCGCGTTGTCGCCAAGGGTGTGCGCGCCTCTAGCTGTTCTTATCGCAAACTCGTAAACAATGACATGTACTTAATTCCCAGGAATTCGCGAGCGCTAAGCGGAATTCCATTGTAGCCTCCGCATTGTCGATAAGTTAAAGTGTGAGGAAGCAAAAATGAATTAATATTGGCCTTATCCAATAAATTATATTTAAATCAATTATTTTTATTTTCTTTATACATACGTTATATATATATATATATATATATATATATAAATATATATATATATTAGTATATTTTACTTTTCCGTACATGCACGGAGTATTCTAAGAAGTGGCCGAACATTTTTGTTTAAACTTTTGCAAAACCAGGCATTTTAACGAACATGAGACATGCACCATTCTCTTAAGCTACCTTTGTCCTATCTAAGGTCCCAATTAATAAAATTTGTTGTGAGGTGTGTAAGAAAAAATGGTTTAAAGGAAATAAAAATTGCACATGTTTGACTCTGAATATCGCCAAAAAATACTCATGTTTCGGAAAATTTGAAAATGGCTGTTATTTTCAAGATCTGTTTTTTATGAACATATTTCATTAAGAAAAAACTTGTAATCTTCACAATTGTAGCTGTAGGAAGACTCCAAAACAGTTTGATTTTTTCGAAAAACCAGAGTTTTCACACAACATGACACCTATGCCATTCTCTTAAACTACCTTTAGACTACATGACAAAAATTTAGTCAAGTCGTCTGGAGCCGTTTTTGTGGTTTAAAAGTTGAAGTTTTTTGTCAGAATGAATTGTTTTGGAATCTAGTTTCTGGTTATAGTTTAATTTTAAAGAGGATTTTGGACTGTGGCATATCTGCAAAGGTGCCCGTAAATTTGCCTTGAGCCTCCAGTGGTCGCGGTGTGTAACTGAAACACTCAATGAGATTGTTGCTCTTGGCCAACTTTCGAGAAGATATCTTTCGGAGATCAGTCTATTCTTGTCTTATCTCTTTCCACTGAAATCTGAAGCCTGGCCGCGTCCTTGTTGGCGATAATTTACGGTTTTGCCAAGATGATAAGTAAATGTTTAAGGAGTACATAGCTTTTGTGCGAGTATAAAGCTGGGAAGTTGTATATCGTGCCGCGACATCAGGAGTGTTTTGGAGATTACGTATTGTGTTCGAATTTATTTGATTTTTACTAAAGAATAAAATTACTATGGTTCTTATTATAAAACTTTTCCGCAGGCACTTTATGTGTCATATTCACTGTTCCACAATATTGCTGCATGCAAAGGCAAATATGTAAACTTACGCGCATCCCTGCATTTATGCAAAGAAGCAAAAATTTCAATTTTTACGACACTTAACTTAAGAATTTTTTTTCTATTTTCCCAATATCTCCACGACCCAAATTTTCCCCAAAAAAGTTGACCTTAAAACATCGTGCAACGAAGGGTTAATATATTTTCAATTATTAACCCTGCGAGCGGGCGCGCCTAATTTAGTCACACCACGGGCGCCGTTGCACTGCTTGCAACACCTGATTTTTCTATTTTACTGCATGGCGAGTAATATCTGATTATATTAACTATACGTATAATAATATTTTAACACATTTAGAATGAGTGTGTGTTGTAACATTAATATTTTTTTTTATTTCTACGAGTAATACAATGTTTAAAAATCCTTTGCGTAATTACAAATGGTCAACTTACATAACTTCAAATTATGATTTATTCAGTTTAAACTGTGATGCAGTGATAATACACTTGCATGCTGTTTGCAGTGAATTGTCCACACATTTGTACATTGAGTGTGGTTTCGTATTCTTCACCCGGCCGCACTTCCGCATTTTCCGCGTTTCTGTTTGGTTCTTGCTCTTCTGTGGACTCTTCTTGCTATAACCGCTCGAAATGCACGGATTCCCAGGCAGTGAAGAATTTTTGCTCTTCTAACCATATGGTTCTTGAACAGCGAATGCCAATTGTGTAAAAATTTTCTGCGGCTTCTTACGCAGTCTTGCATGTTGCTTTTCAAAAGACGTGTGCATTCACACCTGCAATATCCAAAACTCTGAGAAAAGAGACATTGGCCACCGTCTAGTAATTCTTGACACGGAATACCAACTGCACATCTGATCCACAGTATCCACTCCTCCTTTTGTAGCATTATAATCCTGATGATGGCATGGCTTTCTCGTATCACATTCAATGGTCAGGTTTGTCATGCTTTGTATGAAAGAAGCACGACCGCTCTACTTTTCTTGGCACATAAGAAACTAGAGTAAAATCTTTCTGGAATCCAAAAGTAGAGGATTCTACTTCACGTGTTTTTGTTTGGTAGAAATTCTGGAGGTATTTCTTTTTTGTTTTTTTTCCAATCCCTAATGATTGTCAACACATATCAACAGCCCGTTTTGAAAAAACATAACTTGTGTAGTATTGTCTGTTTGTCACTGTTTCTGTTGGTCTTATGAATGTGAAACTATCTCCCACCAATATCATCGCGGAGAATTTGACATTTTGGTAGGCTCCTCCTTCTGCTTTCTCGCGTACACTTCTAGGTTCCCAGTATAAAACGTTTGGCCACATAAGGCTAATCTTTAGACCGTAGCGTGCAGTTTAGTTTGGATGTACTTAACATAAACACACCTTCCTCTGAATTGGGTAAGCCTTTCATCCACTGTACAATTCACTTAAGCTGTAATTTTTTTTACAGTTTTCTGTGACTCCTCCAATATTTCTCGATAGGCGAAGCTATCTTTTTTTTGTTTTTCCTTGCCGACATCGCCGCGTTCCTTGTCATCAAATCTGCTAGACCGTAAAAGAGAACACAAAATCTTTTGTAACTAAAAGCAGCCTCACATTTGCATTCCGCTTCCTCTGTCTTGTCACTGGCTCCTAGGACCATTAGCATGCTGCCCTTTCTTCGTCCCAATCAAGTAAAGCATGCCAATCACCGCTAATATTTTCCGTTCTTTCTGTTTCTTTGAGAATCTCTGTCCGAGAATACTGGACTTCAAGTTTCTTGTTTGCAATGTACATGTTTGTATACAATACCATCTTGTCTATTATTCCAAGGTCTATGACTTGTGAAATGCCGATATTTCATTTAGAGGCATCCTTTGCGCCACCTTTTGGCCTGGTAACACTTTCACTATATTTTTTTAGATCTAACTGTTGAGAGTTTTGTCAGAGACTCTTATTCCACACGTAACTTTATCCTTGCCGGTGAAGAGTCATTTCGATAATGGTAGTATAATATTTCACTATCACTGTGTCAGATATTCCCGCATTACTCAATGATCATCTTCTATCAATTACTTCTCATCCCGCTGCCAGAACTCTCATCAAAACATATTTCAACTTCATCATCCGAGAGCTCTTCGGACATTCGTGAATATCTCATCCTTCACATGCGTGGACCTATCTAAACAGGAATATTTGAATTAAAAAAATGTCAATCTCTAATAGTTGTTGGTTTCGTGTTTATTGGAGTTAGTGCGTGCTTGTAGGTCTTTATTCTCAGACACTAGTAAAGAATTTGGCAAGGGTACTTACATCATTACAAAGAGACTCTAAACGCTTTTCTCACTTGAATAGCCTGCGAGAACTTACTATTCAGGCGCTTTTGGACACTGACACGATGCCCACTCATTGCAATATCGCTTG
>JAHLJT010009770.1:0-27939 GCA_031308135.1 Acheta domesticus
TTTCTGGATGGGACGTTGGCCCACGTAAGTAATATAAATGTAAAGAAATAGAGCATCCATAAATCACTAGGTTTAAAATTGCAAACAGATTTCAGATTGGTTTGCATAAAATCAGGCACATCGTAATAATAATATCCAAAGATTTTACAGTCGGCTATGCCCAGCGTAGTTCAAAGTCTATTAAAGATTACATGATTAAATATTGATATTTTAAATTCGTTTCAAAATGATACTGGCACATTTTATAACAACACTTTGTCAACAAACTGACTAATTTATTTGCACTAAATAGACAAACAAGTTAGAGCCATATAATTCTAATCCTTCTTTATTAATTGAGAAAATTATGATTCAGCTGAATTAATTATTTTTATCAACACATAAATTTCCGGATAGTTTTGGAATTAGTTAATAAGTAAGTATTTGTCACAGAATCTTCAGACTAATGCAAAATTAAATTGAGATTGTTTGACGGTTCGCATTTTTCTTAATAGATGACTGCAATAAAATAAAACACTCATTTAATTTTAAATTCCGCTCTCGTTAAAAGTACATGTAATATTGTAGTGGAACATTCATATATTTCCGGATGGATTTTCACATACTGAAGAAATTTATACGCAAAATTGTGATTTCAAGAACGAATTACGTACATATAATGATAAACCTCTACTACTTCCCATGTGTTCACCTTCTCCACAAGATATGTTAGTTTCTGATAATTCGGTTTCGTAATTCAATTTCAAGTGACATGGAAAATAATATATGATACATTTTTAAACAGTCTTTGAATTCAAATATTTTTATTTAAAACAAAATTTCAACAACATTAACTCGTAACACGTCCGCTCTGACTAAATCGCAATCAAAAGTAAGTCATTATTGATTCTCCATTTTAATTAATTAAAATCCTTTTCTTAAATTCTAACTCTGCGAAAGAGAATACGAATAATATTATTTCATATTCGGCTACCTACATCTCAAAGAACGGGTAATACGGTATCTATTTTTGGCTGTAACAATTCACTCTCTGCCTTCTTCATTCTATGGCGCTTCAGCCAAGTTTTAGTATTGTTACGCGAGCGTTAAGTTCAGGTCCTGAACGCGTTGAGACAGGACTGGTATCGAATAAACACGACGCGGCGCGGTGTTGCGTGAAACAGGCTTGGCAGCGACGCGCCACGCATATTGCTGGGCTTACGTAGATAGCTATTCAGATTCGAAATACGAAACGAGAATTCGCAACAGATATCCTCTCTATTTGTTCACTGGCTGAGTTGAGCTCAGAGCGAGAATTACCGCTGTCTTTGCAGTGACTCAGACCATGAGGTCAGAGACATCGAGTTCCGTTTGCGGCAGATCTTTGATGCTAGATAGATATCTTGGTTGAATTCAGCCTCTGGAAGAGAGAATTCTATCGACTCTGATGGGTAGTTTTCCGTGATTTCTCCCATCAGTACCTCCAGAATGACGGGGCACTACCATATGATAATGATGGCCACGGATCATTACGATCTTTCCCTCCTCTTCCTTGTCCTATCCTCTTGTCTCGTCTGAAGAATTATCTGAGAGTCCTGCACGAGATGATTTTTCTCGAGCACCGCGGCAGTTCCCAGAAAATCCGCTAGGCCTCAGGTCAGTATGACAGTTTTGCTCGACCGCGACCCACCAAGCGAAATTCGCTCTACCCTGAAAGCCGAACATCCGATTCTCGGTTTTAGGGGAACAACTCGTACTAGTCTTGCGTAGGAAGGCAATGGGCAGTGGGTCACAATGAAGCGATGTGTAAATTTGAACGATGGCTGTATATAATATATGACGATATTGAATATTTATTATTTAAATAAAGGAGTTTCCTTCTGAAATCTGCGTAGCAGAACACCAACTCGTGCATGTTTCTTCCGAAGGAGGGCTGATACGTTCCGCGCAGCTGCAATGTGCGAGTGCCCGCGCCACGGCGGCGGCCGAAGAGGGGGTTTGTTTTAGCGGACGCACCATTTCAGGTCAACCTCCTCTGGGAATTTCAAGGAACGCTGCGACTGAAAGGCGCCGCGGCCACCCAGGCTCTCTATTTACATCCAATGCAAACGAGAGCGCCGATTACGGAAATTTCCACTTAAATTAGTTGTAAAACGTTCTAGGTGATTGGAGGAGAATTTCGTACGACGCAGGGACAATCGCACAACCCTTCGCAAAATTTTGGAGAACCTTCTCGAACGTTTGGGCGACTGGAGGGGAGGAGAGAGGCCTGGTGCGAGTTCGCGAGTGTCCGCCGGCATCAGATAGGCGAGGAGTCCCACCGTGAGCAGAAGGGGGGAGTGCGCGCAATGTTCTGCATTATCGTTTGATGTTAGTAGAGTTTGTCTTGTTATTCTTCGAATACTCTGCTATATGCCGATGTAACTTATTGTTATACAAATTCTCTCCACTTGATCGCATTTAGCACGATGTGTGGCAAATTCATCACACCAGTTTGCGTGGCAGTATTTCACGCATCTTTTAATTACGTGGCGTGATTTTAATTATATCGGGAAGATTATAAACCGATTGGTATCGCGCGATCCGAGCACCTGTCTACTGGAGCTGAGCTGAGCTGAGCTGACCTTCTTGCGGCACGCCTATGAAGCATCTTCCTCTTACCATTATTCTTTTTAAATTTCTTCTCTTTCTTTTTAGATTTCTTCTTCTGCGTTAGGGCGTAATCTCGAGGCGAATGTAAGCTTTCATAACCATCTTAATTTGATTTCGAAGCCACAGCACATTGTAAACACGACCGATCACATTGTGCTCTTGTACCCTTGTATCAACGCCTTGCATATGCCGACGCCACCCGCTGCTGCCACCACCGCCACCATGGGCCCATGAACAAGCCAACCGCGAGCGCGCGCAGGAAGCTCGAGGGCAGCATACTTGAGGCTGAAATGCTCGAGTGAGTACGAAAGAGCGAATGGCTTGCATTGCAGATCTCTATTATATATATATATATATATATATATATATATATATATATATATATATTGTAGTAGTTCCCACTAATCTTTTGACATTGAAATTTAATTTCAAACGGCTCTGCCGCCGCTGACTACGGACTAAGATCTTTGGTTTGTGGATTCTGATATTTGTATGACGACTAGGCAATTCGTTCAGCTACCCAAAAATATGATCATTTTTGTTCTCTGACGGTTTACTCTTGTTTATGAATATACATTTGTTTTTTTTGAAACTTTAGAACGATTTCTCATTCAGAATACAACGATTTGCTGTACAGTGTATCCCACCAGGTGTTACAAAGGATCCACGAAGTGAAATTTGTGACTCCACAAAGATCAGATGACGCCCCAGTGACGATCAGGGTTTGCAACGCCTTTGGCCCTTCGTTTGAGAGAGGTAGCTACTAGACAACACAAAGTGAATTTTTCAGTGTTTTTAGTAATTCCAGGTATTGCTGCGCCGTTGTGATCAACACTCGATTCCGAATATCGCCGCCCACGGCGTTGCCCAAGCAGTTGCAATTTAAGAACGTTACAGAATATCTGATTGCTTAACAAACTTAATTGTGCTATGCATTCCATAAATTCCATAATTTGAAATACTTCACAATGCAATACATAATCAATTGATTAATTAATCAAAAATTGTATAATTTCAATTCTAAACATTACAATCAAACTGCCTACGGATTCGTGCATGCTCTCCGGGCGCGCGAACGGATGCGAGACGCTGTGACGCTTCGCTCCCCTGCAGTCAGTCGAGATATGGCTTCCATGGCGCACATACTTCGCCGCTCGGCTCGCCAATTTTCTTTGTTCTAACGTTGCGCTACAACCTTTAAGTCTCTCTCTCTCTCTCTCTCTCTCTCTCTCTCTCTATATATATATATATATATATATATATATTTATATATATATATATATATATATATATATATATATATATATATATATATATTTGCAACTACTTTACCTGCTTCCGTGATCGGCCAGGCATGGATAGCTACACACATATAAATCTTCAACAGTGATAAGGGTAACAGGGTTGGTTCTTGGAGGATCGCCTTGATAAGGTATGTGCTGGCACGTTCTCAAATAAAACCACTTGACATTTCTCAGATTCAACATTATTATTATTAGGCATTAATCAGATTTTTCCATAAACAAATTACACTATCTGGATGATTGTTCACAATTCCCCCAAGGTTTTAATTAACCATACCTCCTAAACACTACTTATTATTATCTAACTTAATGAGACAACTTACTTATTCATCTTAATTCCCTAACATTTGACGTTGTCTTGTGGTTCTGAATAGTCTCGCACCATTTCCCTGCCCATTACACTTGGTTCCTCCCGTTATAAAGAATGTTTTAATGCTTAGGTCGTCCCTTTGCGTTGCCTCAACCTTCGTCCGCTCTCTGCTTCGGTCGGGTTCCACTCGGCTCTACCGGCGAGCGGCGTGCGCTCGTGTCGCCACTGACGCCGCCACCTGCCTCGAGCCGCACCGCCACCGGAAAACTCCGAATTGCCCGTCGCTGCTGTGATGTCCCTCGCCGAACTCACATCCACCGTATCTCTTCCGCGAGGGTACAAGTTCATTCCTCACGGCGCCCCATCACATGCACCAAGCAACTGGAGTTCGGAATACCGGGCTCTCACATGCGCGCCCGCGAGGTGCTGGACACTCTCCCCCCCGATCATCTGAGTTCTCACCGAATATGTTAATACTCTGTTAGTTACTGCAATACTCTGTTCCTGCACTCGCATTCGTGTGCCTTAGCCACCACACCGCCCATCACTCGCTTTCGCGTTCTCACCTCATCTACCAAAAGTGTCCACCTGTTGTCAATGCAGTATCCGTTACCATTACGGTATCTTCCGTACCAACTACTCATTAAAAACATTGATCACTTTTCCGAAACACATTCTCTGTTTCTACACTTCCACTAAAGTCATTTCACGCCTTCTTACGACCTTCCACTTAACAAAACTTCAGCGTTCGCACATACGTCCAATCGCCGCCATTCCCAAGCTCATACTGCTGCCGGTTTCCCACCCGGGGAACGAGTCGCGCCGCGCTCTGCGAGACTCGTCGCTTATTGCGCGGCCTTTTTTGAATGTTCCATCCTTCCTATCAGTTTATCTTTTAGCGTTTGAAGGTCTGATAACCATTAGGTTATTATATATATTCACACAAGCCTTTCTCAGTGTGTTAATCTCTGCAATGAATTACTGCAATCCCAGCTGGGCAGGTTCATTTGTCGAACATGAATATGTTACGTGTCGGCACCACACACAGCGCCATCACGTTTACAGAATGTGTTATGGCAGGTACTTACTGCAATGCTTGCTGCTCCTCTGCCGCATTTCATACCACAATGCTTAAGTCTATGTGTGCAGAACTAACTTCAGTTCAGACAATGTTTCAAAGTGTTTTACTGACTTGAACAGTAGCAAGTCGACTAACTATGAACAAGTGACTTATCAACTTATAATGTCTCCTTGTGACTTGAGAACAGCGAAAGAATGCTGCCAACTACACGCCATTCACTTGTGGTTACAAGATGTTCATTGTTCAGTTTCAAAAGAGTGGCAACACTGTCAGTCAGTGATGTGCAATATCTCTGGAGCAATTGTGAATCCGCTGAATTCTCTTCATCTTTCACCGCTTGCCACAGCATCTCCTACGGTGTTGAATACATCATCATGCCAATGTAACAATTTGATTTTTTGTATTGTTCTTTTCTTACAGATTCCATCCCAATAATTTCTGATCTGTGCAATTATGTGATTTGCGTGATTACGTGATCATCAACCACTATAATGCTTCACACTCCTTGTGTTAATGTTTGCAATAATTGATTTGTGGTACGATATTAGATTAATTCTTGTAACTTATTCAATTATTCAATTACGCGTATTAATTTCATAGGTGTTTTTCTGAGTGATGGTGACAGAACCTGAATAATCTATTTTCAGGAAAACGCGAGACCAATAACTCACCCAATTTAATCTATTGGTGGTCCTCTAAGGTAAGTGAATTTTCCAGAGGATGACGGATTGGTCGACATGCAATGGGTCACGCTCTAACCAATTCTCAGTCCACTGCTACATGTGACCTCCGCCTTTGTGTAAGAAGGGTACGTATTCGTATAACAATGTCTGCTTTGTTCAAAGGTTTTCGCATTAGAATAGCTTGTAAATTCCTGAAGTAGTTTTGGCATATCAAAGCTTGAAGCAAACATTTCTGAAAATTCTTTTCTGACCTTACTAGTCGGTAAACTACAAACATAAATTACTAGCGTACCCATGCGAGAACTCTCGCATGTTAAAACTCACCCTTTCTCTATCCATTTGTCTATCCTTTCAATTAAGAAGGAAAGTTGTTAATGAAAAATGTTTATTTTTTTAATGTCTAAATGTAACTTCTAATGTACTTGCAGAATATCAAACAAAAATAACAATACAATTGATGTTGGAAACTAATTTTCAATAAAAGTTTATTCAGCATTATAGAGAGATGTTCTCGGAACAATTCATTAAAAACAACTTTGAACAAATTATTCACTCCTCCTTGAGAGTTAACTTTTTGCTTTCCTTGATAGTCACAAGCATATAGAAAAGGTTTTTACTCTTCAGAAAGCAAAGCAAAATAAAGTAGTTCATAAATACCGATCGAGCAAGTACAACCCTTACTCTTTCCAATATTATTTGAATTTCCTTGATTTGTTATGAGGAACAGAGGGGGTTTTGGAGAGTTCAGGGTGCCAGCTTTCTGGGGTGCAAAAATTGAAAAATTATTTGTGTATTAAAAAGTATTGGATTATTTTGAGCGTTCTTACGTACCTCAAGAAAAACAATTCCGAGCCAATAAATAAACTAACATTTTACCTTTGAGTACTAAATACAATTCTTACCATTGGAAACAATTTGGTAGGCTTAGACTTCACTTCGGTACATGGGAATGTTACTCAAACGATGTTTGCATATTGAGTATCTTAACGAACCGACACCTTGAGTTTAATATCAAACGGTGTATTATTTACAATATGAGTTCGCAGCTGGGCGTTGATGTACATACTTCCAGACACCACCAACATTTGAATTGTGCCTTTGGACTGCGAATGTTGGCAGTTGTCGAGTGACTTCTCCTATTCTTTCTATAATTTTAAAACTTACTTTTTTAATTAATTCACGTAGTATTGTAGACCGGTGCGATTTGATTTTTGTTTTTCATTTATTTCAAGATATTTTACTTTAGTTAATTTAAAACGTTTGTTCTTTGTGTTGTGCCATATACAAGTTTCCCCCTACTACCTCCGCGTACCCGTGCGAGAACTCTCACATGTTAGACCCTATGTTAGATCCCTATCCTTATATTTCCATTTTAAGAGGGAAAGTAGTTAACGAAACGTGTTTATTTGTTTAAAAATATTTAAAGGTAAGCTGCAATGTACTAACACAGTATCAAATAATATAAAAACAATGCAATTGTTTTTTAAAATAAATTTTCAATAAATATTTATTCAGTATCATGGAGAGTTTTCTTGAAACAATTCACAGCGCTTCCTTAAAGACAACATTTGTAGTAATTATTCAATATTCTTTGACAGCTAACTTTTAGCTTCTCGTGAGTCACAAAAATATTGGAAAAGCTTTTTACTTTTGAGAAAGCAATGTGTCTGAACCCGGTGACTTTAAAATTTCATCGAATGATAACGAAAATACTGGTACAGGATAAACACAGTCTTCATTCTTTTCTGTCCACAAACATCCCTCCTCAAATAGGTACACAGCACTTACAGACACCGGTAAAACTTTAATTGATTGGTTTCACTACACGCAAAGAAACAATCTTCATAGGTATCAAGCAACTATAATAGTACTTCTAGTTGTTGCTGGAGAGCAAATCTTGAATTAATGATTATGCAAATAAACCTCGTCAGACTGCACAAACTACGGTGTTAACAGAAAGCATAAATAAAGATTGTCGAATTTAAGCCTTCTAAGCGTGTCGCCACAAACATTGCTATCAGCAGGAAGGACTGAGATATTGAGGTGGCCTTGATAGCATTGAAGCGTGGAGCGGAAAAGTTAATTGAATGGATCGGGGAATGTCTCATCTTGTAGATTATGGTGCTAAAAACGTTTCTTTGAGGCCTTTGGCCTCAAAATTTTTACGCTACATAAACGCTACAAACATAAACGCTTTGTTTATGAGTTATTTGCCTATATAAATTGATATGTGATGCGGGTTGCATTTTACATTAATATTTCGATGCGTTTTTTTTTAAAGAAATTATCTATATTTTTAAAGTCAAAGTGGAATTCGTCAAGTCTCCGTGAAATTCTCTTTCTTTAGAGCTCTCATTTATAAAGATTGGTTGCGTGTGAGAGCCGGAACCCAAAGGTATACTACTGAAATAATACAGGAGACGATAATGGTGTTCAAAAGTTAATACTCTATTACGTGTACAACGTTTTAAAGTGGTCTAAACACGATTGTGAAAAATAAGTATACAGACTACATTGGTTTCTCCCTCTAGTACTAAATAAGTAAAAAAATCAATTGGAAAAAAATATAAGATAATAATTTAACGTGTACATTAACATGATAGAGCTCTCCAAAAAAATAAATAGAACATTTGGTAAAGGAGAATATAGTTAGGTATTTTACAGTAATGCTTTAATTATTTATTTCTTGGTATTTTAAAATCACACAATTATATAAACGTTTGAGGAGTAAAAAGAACACAAAATACGTAAATTGATAGTTTACGTTCTGCATCAATGATATTATTATGAAACTTCCACATTTTTTGTTTGTATGAAAAAGACATGCGCACATCATAACATGAGAGGTTATGTACTAGTGTTTGCAAAATGAAAAGGGTTTTGAATATGGAAACGGTTTTGAATCTAGCGAGCACTCACGAAAGCTTTCACTGGAAACGCGTTTACAATTAGAAATGTTCCGCTGCTGCTTGTGTCTTCTCGCTCTTTTTCGCGCCCTATATGAGACAACAGCTTTTGGTTGTTTACATTTTTGGAGTAGAGTATAAAAAGAAAAATATGTTCCCCATTTTAAATCTCTTTAAAATGTGAAAACAGGAAACTCGTGAGGAATTCTTGGTATTTTTCTAACTACCGTTTCTTTATTGCATTTATCTTTGTATAAAAATGTGTATTTTGGTATACCACTATCCTCTTTAATTCGCGGAAAACGGTAATAGAATGTAACTGACTTGAAGTAACTGAGACCCGAGTTATTGATGCCATACGATCGGCCACACGCTGCTTGATTCACAGATATCTTCTGCAAAAGTTCCAGTGAGGAGTTTTTGACCTGTGTAGGCCGGGTCTCGACCGTAGCAATTTCCATCTTTCCCTACCTCTCAGGAAATTTCTGTCCGGTCAGCATTACGCACGTTACAGTGACGTAGAGTGGCAAGCGGCTGTCAAACACTGGCGCTTATCTCAAGCGGCGGATTTCTTCGACACAGGGATACAATGTTGATCTCACGGTAAAACAAATGCCTCACATCTGGTGGTGATTATGTGAAAAAATAGTGCAACACGTGCTGTATCTGCCACAATAGTTTGTGCTGTAACTGCTAATGAAATTTTTCCACGAAGTGGTGTTTTGTTTTTGTTGACGTTGTAGAGAAACTTACTTTCTGGATGCACCTCGTACATAAATCGAATACTTAAGAGATTTATTTTCTCAGAACTAGGAAAGTGAAACTTATTCTATTTGGCTTCTCGATGACTAAATTAATACATTCCTTGGCGATGACGCAGAAATTACTGTGTAGTAGCAAATGTTATTACGTGTCAATTTGCAAACAAGTTTTGTAGTACGTTTAAAAATGTTTATTGCAGATTGTTTTTATAATATAATGAGAATTACCTTCGCATGTACTATGTGATCGGCATGAACTCTTCCGGAACAGAAATTAATTTCTTTACATTGCAAATATATACTAATATACTCGTGTAAAGTGTATTGAGTTACAGCGCGATAATCTCTAAATGTACTTAAATGAAACAATGTCGATGAAACTCTTGTGCTAGCTTTCTTTGAATAACCTTAATATATTTACAAAATAATTATTTTAGTGGTTCTTTTTCGCCTAGATTTACATCATAGATTCAGGAGTGTATCAACGCACAATAACTCAGCTACGCGCCACTAGAGGATGACGACTGAAATCCACAATTAAGTTCATGCAGAGAATTGCGTATTTATAGGACAGGACTGTTTATTTTTACATTCATTTGTCTCACTCGAAATGGTTTTGAGTTTTTCTACGCTCTGTTTATAAATGTAACTTGATATTTATTTTCATTACTTCTTGGCATGAATGCATTAAGTGTACAAGAGATATGAAATTACTGGAGAAAATCATTTTCTGATTCTCGTCTGCTTAACCCTTAGTTACTCGCGTGGGCGTATTTTGTACGCCACTGGAACTGTTATCGCCGTAGGTGGCAGATAACATCAGCGCATATTCTGACATTTGACCTAACCTCGCAGAAGGCATTCAGCTACATCCTCCTCGATATTCAGTTGCGTCAGATTTAGTGTATTGGCTATACGATTGTATTTCCGTTGGAAAGCGTTCGGTGGCATACTTTCTACGCCGCGCGAGTTCCAATGTGAGTTTTCATTTTCTTTTAATTATCACAGGGTTTTTTTATTTACAGACGTAATTAAATTAATTTATTTGGTTTTTTATTAGGACTAATACAGAGATATATAATTTATCGGAAAATAATTATTACATATTACAGAAGAATGATGACATGAGGAATCGTCAGAAGACGAGATTTGCGATGCTGTGTTTCTGGGGAAGAAGTAGGGCCGAGACTGAACAAGACACGTGTTCTGAGCTTGATTTTGCTAGTGATTATTCAAGCAGCAATTTAGAGTGTAGAGATGGTTTCATTGTCAAAGACAAGGTTACGAAGTGGAATAAAACACAGCTTTTCAGCAAATTTACAAAACCTGGAAGTCGTGATCATCGAGAATAATTACCTACAAAATTAACAAATCACTTCCACATTTGCGGAAGAGCAAAAAAAACGCACTGCTGCAATTATTACTGCACTTACTGCTAACTGGTACAATTAATTTGCATGCAACGACCATATTCTTCAAATGCAAATATTGTTCTGAAGCCTAATATGCTACATTTATAATCATTATTATTTAAGAAAAACCGTAATATGTATGTATTTCAAATAAAACTAATTAACAATTATATTCAAATATTATTCCGGAGTCATAGAGCTTATTTTCCTAACGAAATAAGCTTGGCGTTCAATGTCCACCGTGCAGATACTTGTGTGAAACTAGTGGTGCTTCCAACGCACATACTCTCTCGCACTGCTTCTGTATGGTTCTAAATGCTATTCCACTACTTCATAAACCAGCCAAAGTGTTTTATGCCAGCAAACGTTTCCATTCCGAGACCCGAAATCCGATCCTCAAAGTTAACGAACCGGCACTTATATCACTACGCCACACTAGAACCGTATGGGTCGAACAGAACCATCAAAAGAATCGAACCGAGTTATAAAATGGTAAATGCATAATAAAGAAACAATTGATACGATGGTACATACGCTTTACAAATCCAAGAAGAGAAGTGAAAAATTGTTAAAAGGTAAAAATTTGAAAAAATATATACAGACACTTCCAGTCTATTTATCGTAATTATCAATAATTGTGATTCAAATGGCTTCACATGGTTTTCAATAAAGTTTCTAGAATTCTCAAATATCTCTGTGATAACAGAGAACTTTGACAAATAATATTCCCCGACCAGGTCTCGACCCGGCAAAGCTTCTCTCGGAAGAGCTGTGCCAATGCTCGCTGATTAACAACAGCAACCACAATTGATATACATGACATTTGCACTTATATAATAGTAATAGAGTATGGTGGTTACATTTCTCGCATTAGGAAACCGAAATACCCGGAGAATGTAAAAAAATATTCTTTAGGCGCTTAAAGAAGGTATCTGGGAAGATCATCTTTCATAACAGAAAAACAAGTTCAATTTAGAAATAAGAAAACTGTGAACTCCGACAAAATCTGCCATTCTGTAGCGTCACTAGTTTTTCTAAATTTAGCAACAGGGTTTTATCCACGTTAGGGATATGTAAGTTGATCGCATGCGTTCTGGTTATATTGTATTTCAATTTAACGTTGAAATACTCATAATTTTACTTAAATTGGTTCATACATATATACACAAAACAACGATTGATTTGGTATGACATACGTTTCAGAAAGCGAATAACAGAGTTGAAAAATTGTTTAAAAGATGCAATTTGGGAAAACAGACAAGTCCTGTATATTTATCCGCAATGATTCTATTCGTGAGTAGAAGTACTTCAGATGATTTTCAATAAAGTTACTACACTCTTCAATCTTTTTTTTTCTGCAACCACACACTCATCAAATTAAAATCCCTATCTGGGATTCGAACCCGGCATCTTTCGAAGTGAAGCGCTGAGCCCCAACATGCTTTAACCGCCTTCACCTTTGGAGTGAGAAGGGGAATAAGTACTTATAAATTAGTCAAAACGTAAATTCCCCGTTTTCCGGCGCACGATCACATAACTCCCTGTTCTTACGAAGTATTCGTAAGGCGAGAAAGCAATAATAATTTCGAACCGTTATGGGTATGTAAGTTGATCGCATGTGTACTGGGTAAAATGTGCTTCAATTTAATGTTGAAGAACTAATAATTTTACTTATAGCGGTTCATACAGATGTACACAAGGCAACGATTGATATGAGATGACACACATTTCAGAAATCGAATAACAGAGTTGGAAAAATGTTTAAAACATGTTATTTGTGAAAACAGAGAAGTCCTGTATATTTATCTGCATAGATTCTATTAGTGAGTAGATGAACTAGAAATGATTTTCAATAATGTTTCTACACTCTTCAATAGTTCTTTCTGCAAATTCATCAAATTAAAATCCCTGCCTGGAATCTTTCGAAGTGAAGCGCTCAGACCCAGAGCGCTTAAGCCAGCCAGCGTGGCCATTGGAGCGAGTGGCGGAGTGAAGACTTATATATCAGTCAAAACGTAATTGTATCAGCTCTATCATTAGGAAGCCGGTAATTGTCGTCATGCGAAAAAAAATATATATTTTGGCTGACAAAGAAAGGCAGCTGTGGACGGCTTACTCCAAATTATTTATACGACGATCGACATTAGAAAAATAACTACTGCGAGAAAGTCTGTGCCATTCTATAACACCGCTAGTTTTTATTAATTTATCTATTAACCGTCCCTTACACACGTGGAGAAAATTTAAAGAAAAAAATTGGAGCGGTTTTGATAAATAGTTTTTGTAAATTTGAAGCAAAGATTACGCAAAAACTCGTTTTTAGAAAATTCTACATAACTTTTTTAAAGAGCTAGTTTTGTACAACCGACATTCTTTGAGGCAAAAATCACTATCTTCAATTTTTCAGTTTTAAAATAGTTTTTTGCAATTCTCGAAAAATTGGAGATATAAACGAAAATGATACCTACATCATTATCGTTCCCTTAAACCATCCCTTAAACGTTCTTTGCACTATTCAACAACGAAATTTAATCAAAAAATTGGAACCATTTTCTTTTAACTTTGAAAATGTCCGACGGGCTTCATGTAAAGTAGCCCTAAAAATTAAAATATCGGTTTCAAATTCCAGGAGCCTTGAGATCAGTAAAAATGATTGGGGAATATCAATTTTGAAGAAAATCGGATGAGCGGTTTAGGCGCTAGCGTGGATCACAGACGGACAGAAAGTAAAAAAGGCTTAGAAAGTTAAATATGCCTTAAAATATATTTACGTGAAAATAGGCGAAATAAATATTGATCATAATTGTTATTTTTTCATTATTTTATTATATACATGTGAAAAGCCGAAGGCTGTCTACAAAAATTACAGGTGCCGCTTGATTGTTTGTACATTGGCCAACGTACAAATCACGCTAATCGCAAAAAGAGTTTGTCTTATTCAAGAAGCCATGCCGCCAGACTGCCTCGAGTTTGAACTATACTAAACGCTGGCGAGAGCTCCGGTGGCGCCTCCACCATTTATTCGACGCGGTCGGCGCACAGCGATAACAGGCCAAGTTTCGGTATCGTTCGTTCTCGATAATGGTAGTTCCGGAACTGGCATTCTCGGACACAGTAGTATCGGCGCGCCTGGTATCGTCCCCGTATTCTTATGAAAATGCAAGGAAATCATCAAGTGAAAAATTTAAAATCATCACTTTCCATTAAAGCAAATTAAAAATAACGACAATAAATGTCACAATAATTACATTCGGTGAACATTTTTTAGTTATAAAACAGCAAAACGAAGTATATTCTTTCATCTTCCTTCAATTGATTCAGTTAATAATTATTCAGATTTCTCTCCAATTTTGACAAATATAGTTTGACATCATGGAAAATATATTGTTTTGAAGTATAGTAAAAAATGAACAATTCGCTTAAAAAGCTTCAAAATAATATTCCCCGCGAATCGCTGGAGAAACATTTCTGAATTTCCAGCAGAATAACGAGTAGCTTCTGCTCATTTATAACCTTCCCATTAACGTTAGTGATCAATCATATTTCCCGATAGCTTTTGTCGCACAGAATGACAGGAAATGAATGAGATTTAAATCAGCTTCTACGTCGATCTTGCTGAAAGCTACACCAACTTCCGAATTGTGAAATAATTGCACTATTTCTATTACTTTTTCCGAATTCTACCATACTAATATGTACATATCCAGATTTGCTGTCCTTATGAAGAATAATATTTAGAGAGAAAGTTATTAAGTGATTAATAAGCAAACATTTTATTGGGGAAATTGAGTATCACACAGCTTATAAATTAATGTATAGGCCCTATATGATGGAGCTCGTAAGATTTTATCTGTAGAGACTCCAGAAATATTGAGGGATATATGATATAATTAAGAAATAAAACAAGTGATATTTGGCAAATGGAGTAAATTTTTAAACATCAATGTAGGTTTTGGAATAAACCTTCATCGTCAGAGGATACAAGCAAAGGTTAAATAATGAAAACACCTAAATTAGTTATGAAATAATGGAATAAACAGAAAAAAGGTCCTTATAAAAATATAAAGTGGTCATGGCCGTAGATTTAGGACAGATGCCTTTCTTGTACGAAAACTTTGGGGGCAACTGGATAGAACTTGGTGCGAACAATAGTGCGGGGAGTAAAGCGGAAGTTACTGATAGAGGGGGTAGATGTTATGATCGATTTCAAAATAGTTTACATATCCTTCTACTGCCACTATCAGTAACTCCCGATTCTACTTCCTATTATTTTCTGTCTATATAATTTCCGTGATAAGACATGAGTCATTAGATTATTCTATTTTTAGAGAACCCAGTAGAATGAAAACTGGAAATAGGTTTTCCAGAGTTTTTAGATAACTCAGAAAGTGTCGAATGGGAAATCCTAAATATTGGCGAAATCAAATAATTTTGAATTTGGTTCAAATGGCCGTTCGACCTCACAGCTGTCAATTGTTGATCCGTTTGAGCAAATATACTGTGAGGTAAGGGTTTGAGAAGACAGCTCAGTCTGTATCCTAGGCTTTGTACGGGTCGAAGCGTCCAATCAATGAAGCATTTGGAACCGAACCATCGGAGGAACACTAATGTACCGCAGTGCAAATGACCTGACCGCATCGTAATTAAGGTTACATCCGCTTCTGTTAAGCGTCATTAGCAGTAACATTGGAACAGGGGCAGAAGAGGTTGTAAGGCCAGTCAATGGTTAAGAGTTTTAATACACAAGAAATATTCAATACGCAAATGTGAAATTCTATACTAACAATGCTTATTCAAAATTATTATTATTATTATTATTATTATTATTATTACTAAAATTTAAATTACAAAATTATTATTATTTGTTTTGTCCTAACTTCATCACTACAACAAAAATACACACATATCTAACTCAAATATGCTGCAACCTCTCTACGTTCACCCCAGCTCTTTCTACTCGTAAATTGATGCACAACAACCATTTGTAAGCAGTTGTGCGGGCACCGCAGACATCCCTATTGTTAAGTTCAATCTTAAAGAAATATCAGGACTTAATCCTAGAACGTCCGGCTTTCTTATACCCTATAGAACGCCCAGCGGAGTCGTTTCAACTCCAAGCCTTCAACGATACTTCTTCAAAGAAAATATTGCAAAAATGTTTATCTGTGTTAATATAACAATATTAAAGATAATTATTTAGTACACTATGGAATTATTATGCCACATCTTAAATATATATTAAACAATTCTTGCCAATTCTATTCCGCAGAATGGAAATTAAAGAAACATCTTGGACGGAATTGGGAAAGTAAAAGGACAAAATAATATGTTGAAAAGTAAACTTTTATCTATCAATAGTATTTTTCAACAATCACAATAAAAATGTTATAAACCTTTAATTTTTCCGTAATACGAGTTTCACGTGTGCCAGAAAAGTATATTGCCTTTGCATTGCACTTCCCATACTGTTTCGCATTATGTCAACTTTATTTGTATTAATTATTTTATTTAAATATTATGTCTATGCAGGGTA
Source organism: Acheta domesticus (assembly GCA_031308135.1). Taxonomy (NCBI): domain Eukaryota; kingdom Metazoa; phylum Arthropoda; class Insecta; order Orthoptera; family Gryllidae; genus Acheta; species Acheta domesticus. Next base: position 16,622 of record JAHLJT010009770.1, read on the forward strand.
AGTCACGTAACTTTAGCACCTCTTGACACTTTTGAGCGGTTGAAGTTACTGCAATGCAGTTTTCACGGAACTGCATGAGGGAATGGGCTAAATGATACGTGAATTCATTTCTACAGTGTCAATGTATTTTACTAGATATTTGAGGTCACTTTGTTTTTTTGAATAGAACTATACATATTTTTTCAATCGATCACGATGATCGTAAAAAGACGAATCCAATGATTTACATATTGTCATATTTTACATAAGCATTTTGTTGAGTAATTTTGATTTTTTTTGCGGCATTTTGAGCAAACAATTTCAATGTTAATAAGCATATAATAATAAGAGGGATAGAAACAATTATATTTCTATACATACTGCTTATGACAAATCCGTATTTTCAATCCTCAAGTAATACAAATAATCTGAAAATCTGAGAGCAGGATTCAGAAAAAAACTGCAACAGATTGGTGAATATATGGAATATGTTTCGTATCTTTAAATACTAACATCCCTTCCCTTCCCTACCCCCATCGCGCGTTTGCTGGAGCTCCGTAAAGTTACAATCGCAAAGTTGTCAAAAAAAATTGAAATTAATCTCCAAATTTGTCGCTTTTTTGTTGCTAATTTGTTACGCAAAACAAAAATTTGTCGCTCTTCATTTGACACTGCTATAACAAATGCTGCTAATTTGATATCAAGTTAGCATCGCAAAAACAAGAAAACCAAGAAACTACACAGATAAATTAAAAATTAATTACATGGGAATTTGTCGCTTTTTTGTCGCTCAAAACTTACCATAAAACAAATTTTGTTACTCTTCAAACAAAGCAGAAATGTAATTTCCCAAAAACGCTGTTTTTCAACGAAATGTCAGGAAACCAAGAAATAACAATAATAAGTAAAAAATATTTACATGGGAATTTGTCGCTAATTTGTCGCTCGAAACCTACCGTAAAAGAAATTCTTTTACTCTTTAAACAATATGCTAGAAATGGAATTTTTCCCAAACGCGATGCTAAGTTGATATCAACTTACAATCGCAATTTCAAGAAAACCAAGAAATAACAATAATAAGTAAAATATAGTTACATGAGAATTTGTCGCTTTTTTGTCGCTCGAAAATTACCGTAAAATAAATTTTGTTACTCTTTAAACAATATGCCAGAAATGGAATTTTTCGCAAAACGGGATCTGATGTGTCGTCAAGTAAGAATCGCCATCTCAAGAAAACCGAGAAATAATCTAAATACACAAAAACTTTTTACATCGGAATTTGTCGCTAATTTGTCGCTCGAAACCTATCATAAAACAAGTTTTGCTACTCTTTAAACAAAACCGGGAATGTAATTTCCGAAAGCAGCGCTGCTGCACCACAGTGACAGGAAAACCAAAAAATTACTTTAGTAAAAAATGAATAATTACATGGTAGTTTGTCGCTTTTTGTCGCAGTCAACTTACCAAAAAATTAATTTTGTTTCTCTTTGGACAATTGCAGAAATGGAATTTTTCGCAAACGCCTTTCTCGCGTTACGTCAAGTTAACAAAGGAATCTCAGGAGAACCAAGAAATTTCAGATATAAAGAAAATGTAGGTCCATCAAACTGGCCCGCCCACTATAGCAGAATCAGACCAAACTAGTACCAGAATTTTTAACTATTTTATTACTAATTTATTACCGCAAATCCGATTTTTTTACCACTCATCTTCACCCAAAAAACGGGTGGCGGGCCAGCTTGATATCATAAAACAATTTGGCTTATATCATAAAGCTTGATATGCTTGATATGGCCAGCTTGATATCATAAAACAAAATGGCAATTTGGCCATTTGGCTGGCCCGCCCATCATAGCAGAATCAAACCAAACTAGTGCCATAATTTTTAACTATTTTATTACTAATTTATTACCGCAAAACTAATTTTCTTACCATTCATCTGCACCCCAAAATATAATTTTTAACTATTTGGTTACTAATTTATTAGTCATGAGGGGCGGGTCTTGGATATTTTTGCCTGGGGCAGGTATTACATTCCCGGTTTTGTTTAGAGTAGCAAAACTTGTTTTATGATAGGTTTCGAGCGACAAATTAGCGACAAATTCCGATGTAAAAAGTTTTTGTGTATTTAGATTATTTCTCGGTTTTCTTGAGATGGCGATTCTTACTTGACGACACATCAGATCCCGTTTTGCGAAAAATTCCATTTCTGGCATATTGTTTAAAGAGTAACAAAATTTATTTTACGGTAATTTTCGAGCGACAAAAAAGCGACAAATTCTCATGTAACTATTTTTTACTTATTATTGTTATTTCTTGGTTTTCTTGAAATTGCGATTGTAAGTTGATATCAACTTAGCATCGCGTTTGGGAAAAATTCCATTTCTAGCATATTGTTTAAAGAGTAAAAGAATTTCTTTTACGGTAGGTTTCGAGCGACAAATTAGCGACAAATTCCCATGTAAATATTTTTTACTTATTATTGTTATTTCTTGGTTTCCTGACATTTCGTTGAAAAACAGCGTTTTTGGGAAATTACATTTCTGGCTTTGTTTGAAGAGTAACAAAATTTGTTTTATGGTAAGTTTTGAGCGACAAAAAAGCGACAAATTCCCATGTAATTAATTTTTAATTTATCTGTGTAGTTTCTTGGTTTTCTTGTTTTTGCGATGCTAACTTGATATCAAGTTAGCAGCATTTGTTATAGCAGTGTCAAATGAAGAGCGACAAATTTTTGTTTTGCGTAACAAATTAGCAACAAAAAAGCGACAAATTTGGAGATTAATTTCAATTTTTTTTGACAACTTTGCGATTGTAACTTTACGGAGCTGTTTGCTGGTGGAGTGCTGCGTGACCTTGTGTGGACGACGGTTTCATTCAAAATATCCGTTAAGCACTAGCCGCAAAAAATCAAAATTACTCCAAAAACTGCTTATGTAACATATGACAATATGTTACATATTGTTCAATCTCGCGAACAATCTCACGGGGAAATTTGCTACAAGGGTGCAACCTCTAATTGTCTTTCACCCGCGCGGCCAACAGTTTTCGGCTGCCCCACCCTCAAAGCCTCTCACGGCAGTCCAGAGCATTTGCTTATAGAAAACACAGATGTACGGGCAATAAAATAATTTTTCGTTGAGCCCTCTCTGCCGCGAGCACCGAACCGCCGCTACTCATTGTACTGTAAGCCGGGGAAGGAACGAACGGTCATAAACGCGCGCTGTGCCCAAGCCGGCGCGCGGCCGGCACCCTCTACCTGCCCCTCTACTCAGCCTTCGTCGGCCAGATGTGTTAGCAAACCTTAATAGAAATCGCTAGGAGCCACCTTCACAATATTGGCGTTAAGCTTTTCACCGACAACGGACACATCTCTAGGTAGTCGCGCCCGTGCGGCCGCCCCCGTCTTTCCACCCCCGTCTCTCAACCGGCGCACCGCGGTTCACGTGGGAAGCATACCCTAACATTGCTAATGAGATCCAGCCATCGCGGGCACCTCAAGTGTCGCGCCAAAGTCACGTGACACTCCAGACAATCACAGCAAATAGCGAGCAACTCTTGTGGTACCCTGCGTCTCACCGCATGTCATAGGGTAACTGCAAATGTCACGTGATCCCCCCCTCTACACTGGGAAACATACGCTTCCATAAATACGGCAAATTCGCGCCCACGCGCCACTCCCAGTCAAACTTACAATCAACTCTCCGTAAACTATTTCAATCAATCACTTCTATCAGTCGTTTCTACGCTGCTATTTCACTGAAACTACAGTCAATACTCTTCAGCCAACTCTCAGTCAAATATTTCTAATCAATCAGTCGTTTCTACGCTGCTACTGAAACTATTACAGTCACTTCTAAACTACTACAGTCAAACTATTACCATCAACTTGTACGAGACAATTGACACATTTGTCAATACACCGGATGAGTGTCAATGCTCGCTCCAATCGTCAGACAGCCTGCGAACGAGTCAGCTGTTCTTGCTTTGCCTATCAAGGCTCCGACAATCAATCAGCGCGGCCAGCAGACCGCGATCTACATTCGGGCCACCCGTGAATCAGCCTTCACCTGGCCAATTCACCCCTAACAGGCCGCTCCAGTCAGGCCGAGTACGCGCTCATTGAGCTATCCAGGCCGCAGCCGCATCATCTGCAGCCAATCTCAACCGACGGCATACACACTCAGCCGTCTGATCTGGGTTGGTGTTTGCTGTACACTATCATCAATCTGTAAGTAAAAGTGAACTTCAAGAACAAAAGAAACTTAAACTGTATAAACATTCATTGGTCCTCCAGCTTACTACTAAATTACCTAATTATATAACTATCTATTTCAAGAATTAAACTTAAGTTCATTCACAAGTGTACATTGCCTTGCATTTGCTTCTAAAGAAACAATCCCCTGAAACCCGTACTGATCCTGTATATAGTTGCATTCGCAGCACGGAACTTCCCACCGTGTTGCATCTACTACATATATCATTGGATTCGTCTTTTTACGGTCGTCATAATAGACTGAAAAAATATGTATAGTTCCGTTTGAAAAAACAAAGTGACCTCAAATACCTCGTAAAATACAAGTGATAAAATAGAAATGAATACATGTATCACTTAGCCCCATTCCCTTATGCACTTCCGTGAAAACTGCGTTGCAAGAACTTCAACAGTTCGAAAGCTACAGGAGGTGCTAAAGTTACGTGACTCAACCTGTATAGTGAACATATGTGTTTTAAATTTATGTTTGCTTCATACCTATAGAAACTTGATGTTCGTTTCATTACGGAGTTTTCAAACAAATTTAATTACATGTTCTAAATGACACTTAGCTCTTCTTTGGGTTATATTTACTATCTACATTAGTAACATTACAAAACAGTACAGAATACGTTCAGTTGTATGATGCAAACTTTTAATGCCTTGTACGGACCACAGTTTTCAAACACATTTGGTAGAATATTACCCAGACGTTGATCAACACCCGTGTATTCTAACGCGTAGTTTACGTCTACATATTTCAAGAGTTTCCTCTCGGTATTCAATACTTGCCTACAATTTCCAGTGAATTGAAAACAAATTGACGCACACCTTTTTAGTGATTATTCCCCACAAGTCACAATTGTGTTCTGTTTATATTCGATTCTTATACCATAAACTGTGTAAATACATCGAGTTTGAAAGGAAAATGATGACGTGTCAACTCTGTTCATCTGACATAATACGACTACAGATTGTAAATGTATCACTTCACACTCGTACTAAAGAAAACTTATTTTTCAGATAAAATCAGCAAAATTAACCATTATTACTTCTCAAACCTCTCTTATTCGAAAAGGATGATTCATGAGACAGTGAATAAAAACGAAGTATATCCGACCACATCATCACCATCTGGAATCCAAATTGCCCTCTAGTACACTAAACGTCTCTTCTAAACTCGGAACATTCGCCTTCATATAAATAATAAGAAGACATATTTTGTTGTTGAACGTTTATATGATAACGTTCTTTTGTTTCAAGTGAAAATAATTTGATTTTTAAAACAATGATGTTTTTGCTGTACCGTGACGAAACACCTTCGTGACAAGACTTTACATGTATTACAAAAGAAGCCTGAAAACCATGTAAACAGGAAGGAATGCTCTCATATTTCTTAAGAAGGAATCTGAAGTATTACGAGATACATTAAACAATTTTCAGCGTTGAAATATATGAAACAATCCACAAGATTGCGTAGTGCAGTACAAGTGCAGTATCCAAGGAGACGAAATGACGCCTCGCGGGCGTTCTATGTTAATTAGATAATTTTTCATGAAATATGTTTATTACAAGGTTCAGTTCTTAACATACTGTAAATAATTGAAATTGATGAAAAGTTACCAATTACAAAATTCTATCTTAAAAAAGAAGTAAGTTACAAGGACACAGAGAGCGCTAGGAGTCGGAATGACGCCTCTTGGCGTCTTAGTGTTAAACAGAAAATTAATGAAGACTCGGAACGAGGGTTACGGTTATAAAGATTGATAGTCAACTTCTTTCCGATGAAGCACATACAACCTTCACTTTAAATAATCACCAATATTATACATCAACGTTCACATATAAAAATAGTGGTGACTATTTCACTCATGTCTGTCCGCGTCGTAAGGAGCCAATGGTAAGCACGTATATATTCAAATTAAACCAATCCCAGATATTTATCATATCAGTCTGTCTGGACTGAGGCCCACAGCCGCCTCTTAGAGCACTGAAGATGGCCGCAATGCGGCCGAAAAAGCTTTATGCGAAAATAAACAATTACGATGAGGAGCCTACATCAAATATTGATTTCAAAAGAATGTACATGATGATAATGAAAGAACTCACTTTGGTCAACAAATTTTATTTGAAGGAAAAATCTCAAGCAATTTTCGGAAATTCAGAGTTAACCGTGAATATGGGACCTATGCCACCTTAATAAGAGTGTTTTACTATATTCTTATAAAAAATTTAAAGAAAAAATTTGGGCCGTATTTGAGAAAATTTTGAAGATGTCCGGGGAGCTTCATGTAAAGTACCCTTAAATTTGGAAGAAAGTTTTTCAAAATCGCGGCGCATTAAGCGGACACAGATCGACTTGGGAATATCCATTTTGGAAGAAATCGCACGTATGGTTTACGCGCTAGTGTTGTTCACAGACGGACAGACAGACGGACGGATGATTTGAGCCAAGACCCACTTTTTCGGTATCAGGGGACCCTAAAACGTGTATTTCTGTTAAAATTTCGAAATAGATTTTCCGCAGCATTACATAACTTTTCCTATATTGCGTATATTACTCTGTATATACCTAAGTATACGGGAAAGTAAAAATATAACATAGAACTCTTCTGAAAAAACACAACACTCAATACAAAATTCAGTTACGTTTTTAGTAACTCCCCGACAAATCTGGATTACGAATTATACATTTGTGATTGAAATATTTCATTAATTTGTTTCAGATACCTTCCTAATCAAAATTTACTTTCTTAAAAATCACGTGAATTTTAACATATACTGATAATTGGAAATCCTTTCATCTAAATCTAACTTCATAGTCAATTTGAGCTTTCTCTACAAATAATTGTATTATATAAATTGTATCGACTTCTTGATGCATATCAACATCTCCCAATGTAATAAGATTGTATACCTAACATTACACAACATGAAATATCAGAAAAAATAATAATCTTTTTAGTAACAAATCTTTATACCATACTGCTTGTTCGGGCTATTGCGCTTATTTTGGGATGTTTTTAGTGGACTGTATTAATGAAGTAACGGAAGAGAACAGCAGTCCCGAAACCCTTTGATAGCTGAGAGAGGAAGTATGCAGGAATTTTCTGCGTTGAGAGAAAAGAAGTTCTTGCACAACTGGGTTTAATAATCATTGCACGTAAGCACTTCATTACATTGGCACAGTTACAAAATCACAGTACATGCACAGTTACAAAATCACGAGCACAGTACTACTTAAAACTCCTTGTCTAGGTGGTCTGGTGCAAATAACCTACATTACACAGACAGCACAGTTGGAATTTATTGTGGTGTAAGAACTAGGAACAGCCTTACTTCGCACAATTGAATTAATACTTTACACGTGCTAACTGGGAACAGCCCGAGGTTGCACAATAGACTGAATGCCCAAGTAGTCTAATGCAGATAACCTACACTGCACAGACAGTACACTTGGAAGTTACACGTGCTAACTGGGAACAGCCCGAGGTTGGACAGTCAAACTTTACGTGCGTTAATTACACACGGAGCCCACCAACACGGGTTGCGCACGTACGTGCCGCGTGCTGTCTACTGTGGACCTGATTTCGCGGCCTAACGGCAAGAGCGTCGTGGGGCCGCAAGCGCTGGATCGCATCGGGGAAGGGGAAGGGATAACGAATGACCTATCACAAGTTACCATTTAAATTTGGCGATAGAAATTTCTGGAGGCTTTGTCCGTTGCCAGCGCACACGTGCGTTTCTACGGAATCCGTGGGCGGGCGTCCGGTGGCGTGTCTGTAGGCTTATCGGGAGCAAATGGTCGCGCGGTGCGACGGTTACAGATCAACTATTCTGCCTTGCCTCGTATAAAATAATATTATATTTATTCTGCTTCGCTGTGGACCCGAACACTGCTTGTTCAATTAACATTAAATTAATTGTTATGTTCACAAATCAAAGATAGCACGCTAAATTCATAACATTTTATTTAATCCTCTATAATAGTTAACAAAGGCAACAAAGGCAAAAAACAGGAGTTGCTCTCTTCCGATTGCAGCGTGCGTCGAGGTACGGCTCCCTCCCATGCGTCGGTGGGCACGGCTCCTGTTCCGCCTGTCTCACAGCGTGGCTCCACCACGTGCGTCACTAGGCACGGCTCCTGGGCTGCACGGCTTCCTCACTCATGCAGTGTCGACCGACAGACTGGATTCCCGAATCTCTCTCTGTCGCGGCCGGCGCCCACATCCCCCAAAGTAGGAGAGCCGCGGCCCAGTACAGCCTCGCCTCGAGGTTCCCCGTTTCGCTGGGCTGCGCTCCGCGGCGCGTGGCGTATTATTGCTCGCGCGCGCCAGATTCAAAATGCTGACCACAGCAATAATTACATTACTTTCTTAACGCAACAAAAGATTGAGAGTGTACAAATTGTATCTTCATTAAAGCAAAACGTATTCCTGTAAGCGTTAAAATTCGTTAAATTCAGTCTTTCCAAAACTACACTTGTGGTGGCGTAGTCTCAGTAACACTGAACTCAACACCCCTCGCGTCTGCTGTTCTGTACTACCTTTAACTGAGAATTTTGTATCTGAAACAGCCACATACCACGCTAATTTGCGCTAAAAATAAGTCTGAACATTCTAACTACTTTTTGAAGTTCGTATTTGTTGACGACGGATTGTAGAGGGCTACCTTTCGCCAACCCTTCGAAATGGAGTGGATTCTGAAACAGGGGCCTAAAGCCTAGCGCGCACGGGATCGATACGGCTAACCTAACCTGGACGAGACGGGACGGACAGGATTTTTTAAAAGTTGATTGCATTGATTTCCGTAAGGGTGCTAAGTAAAGTAATGCAATTATGAATCTGTACTTTAGTTCAGATTAATAATTAGTTCAATTTAATTGTGTTACCAGCACATTTATTTTTATTTTATGTGTTGCAAAATATCCAATTTAACTTCTAATTTATAGTGAAATACCCTAAAGACCTGAAACAATTTTTCATCTTTCATCAGATCGGGATATAATATGTGAAATTCCCCTTTCATTATTATCGTTTTGTTTAGAAGAGAAGAGAATGTGGACTTTCTTTAACTCCTTGCCTGATTTCCTTTTGCTATTAAAAATGAACCCAATGAGATTGCTCCTTTACTTAAGTTACGAAGCCGTCGCGCACAAAAAGACACGGAGCGAAGTTTTCGAAAGAGTCCGAAGCGTCCGTGGTGTCCCGTCTTAGTGCGTGCAATCCATTCAAAAACTACCGTCCGTCTGGTTCCAGTCTGTCCGTGCCGTACCGATCCAGTGTGTGCGTAGCTAATCGGTACGTCTTCCCCTTCTGTCCTCCATCCAGTCCACCGGCATGATTGAAGAGAAGCTTTGCCAAACGAAATCGTCTCTGACCACCAGTCATTACAGCTCCAGGTTCGAATTTCAAATTCAAATAAAATTCAAGCAAAGATCACAAAAAAGGGAAAATATAAAAAGTTGAAATTTCAGAACGTAAGGAATTAATATTTTGTTCCTGATACACATGTCATTTCATCTGCCTTATATCATTATTCATTATTGCGTACCTCTCGTTTTGTAGATTATCCTATTACCTTTCCTCGTTGCAAAAGTAGCAGTTTCGTAACCGTTGGACAGAGCCACGTGTCTGTGCGTCTTCTTCTTTTGCATTTACCAGTTACAACGGTGTTGGCGCTGAAGGGTGTGGGCTCATTTTTATTAATTTTGACACACTCCATTTTTATAAGGATTTGGCGATTTTTTTACGGTTAGGTGACGCCAACCACAAGGGACACACTAGCACTTTGCTCGTAGACAACACACACAATCACGAAACACACACAACCATGCCCAAGGCAGGATTCGAACCCACGATCCTTCAGTTCAAGACCGCCACGGCCCTACTGCTTTAGCGATCTCGGCCGTCGGATCGACTGTATTCACAGCCGCATACTACCAAGAAATGAATGAGTAATGTTCTTTCGAGCTTCTACTGCCTTCCAAATTTCCGATTGTTAAGCATCTTCTAAATGGTCAATATTTATGTCAATATATTGTGTAATAACACTTCTGGGCCAACCTACACGGCGCAATATTTTTCAGGTTGTGTGGCCAATGCATTATTTATTGTTGAAAAGCGCAGGTGGATGAAGGAATGGTTAATAAATGGATACATTCATGAAAATTTAACACATTAACTAAGAATTAGTGAACCAAGTGAATTTCAAAACTTTCTGCGACTAGACGATACATTTTTTGATAAACTGTTGAGAATGATTATACCTAAAACCTCTTCTGTTTGTATTCATAACTATTTTAGTCGTTGTTAACTCTAGTACTGTGAAGCTACAAATAATCAATATTGCACAATATTATTCACAGATGACAATATTTTCTAGATTGCACAATTAAATTCCAATTAATTTTGATTAGCACAATATATTGCGCTATCTTTCAATATGATCTACAGATGGTCAATATTATTGTACAATATGTATAATGACGTAAATATTGATCGTCTACGGTCCGCTTTAAGTAAAATGCCGTTCTAACCCACTGAACAAAGCTTTTACACCTTTATTCTGGAATCCAGCCTCTCAAGTGCGTCACCTTAACGCTGCATCTCGCGTAAGGTTGTGCGATCTATGTTAAACGGTCACATTATATAACTGTCATTTTCTCTACTTGAACATAAAAAATATATACTCTTGGAGTAAGTACGCCAAAAGTAATGGTTCATGAGTATAAGTAGGAACTACTACTTCTCATACGCAATTGCGTCTTTTCATATATATAAAAGTTTTGCGTAACTTGAAGCATTTACTTCTCTGAGTACTCACTAACTGACTAACTGCGATTGGTCGATTTTCATCTGTTTGTCTACGTTACCGCTCAACACACATGGTGCGTCGCGCGTGGATTTTCCATCATGCTTGTTCCTGATGGTGTTGACCGTGTTAAGCTAAGTGCTACAATTGTCGGCCGTCGGCCGTCCATAGTTGGCGGAATCGTAAGAAATTTTTCATTATTCATTTACTCACTACCTAAAACCTCACAACCAGCTCAAAAAAGTCGTGTATAACCTCTCTTGTATCCATT
>JAHLJT010009771.1:0-44617 GCA_031308135.1 Acheta domesticus
CAAAAATGGGACTAGCATCGTAGTTATTTACCGTCACTTATTACAATAGAGGAGCAAACTTACAAAAAATTGCAGCGTTTTTTTTTAAAATGCCTATTTTTCGCGCAAAATTAGACGGAAATTAGTAATATTTTCGAAAAATTGAACACGATCTTACTTTAAGATCCGACTTTAAGGAACAGATTGTGACCGAACGTGTAGGTCGGCTGTGGGGAAATTTCGTGGGTAATTGGCTTTCTTTGAAATTTTGAAAAAAAAACACAAAGTTGAAAACACAAATATTAATATAATTGAATCTTCATAGAAAAACCAAGCCACACATTGCAAAATTACTATAACACGCACAAATAAACAAAGAAAAATATAACATTGAACAGCATAAAAAAAACTTTGGAGGAAAAATCAACTGCAAGAATATCTAAAATAATTTTTCTCTTAATTGAAAAGAATGAAAATCACAGTAGTATATTCTGTAATTAAATGCAATGGAAATTCAATTAATTGAACCAATGAGATCTCAGATGAGACGAGGAGTGTTGAGAATGCACTGTCATAGGGAGGAGTACTTGCATTTCAACTGAGAGAATATCATACTGCTTTCTGTTGGTGAAAATTGCAGTTAATTTATCCCTCAACATACACTAAATCAACACTCTCATGTAATTTCTAGCACGAAATTCTCTGGAATTCCAACGAGAATATCTTGTCTTTAGTTGAAGTGAACAAATTATAGTTTTTGAAAACACAGAATGTTCAACAGAAATTCTTGTAAAAATTATAAAAATGAAATTACAAAAAATATCTTAGGGAAAATATAAAAAAAAACTACAGAAATTTAGCCCATTTTACATCTATTGTACAACATTCAAGTTTGCTCATCTTCTTCAATAGTTCGTTTCAAATACAATTTTCACAACACTTTTAATTGCACATGAATAACTTCGAACATCTTCAAAAGAAGTTACTTGAAAAACTATATTAAATTACTCTTTGTTACAACATTTCTTGTGTAATATTCAAGTTCAGTTAACTTCTTGAATGCCTCCTAAAAAATATAATTTTATGACTTCGTCAATGGTCCTTCAATAGCTCTAATAGATTTATAACTTCACCTTGGTGTTAACACTACCATCCATGATACTCCTTTCAAAAACAGAACTTGCACCTCTAGCTTATTAACATGGCAAAATTCTTTCAAAAATCAGTACAGTCCTCCCACACGAAAAATCCATAACTGCAACGATTTTCTGCACACGTTACAAAGAAACTATGAGAATGCACATGGAATGGTATACCAGTTATTGAACACGTTTTATAATGGCGAAGCAATCTCCGAAAGTGAACTACGGGAACCACACCTCAACGTTAATTCGGAGGTTGTGTCCGTGGAATTATCTCCAACAGTGAAAAGCGTGAACTCGTAATCGGGCAGTTCGGGTGAAATGTCCCGATGTGGCACATAAGAATCGTAATACCGACCTTAGTCCGCTGGAAGATTTAGCTCGCTCAAACAACAAAGCGTGCTGCTAGAACAAGCCTGACGGCGTCCGCCTTAACGTGGTACAATTTCCGCTGACTGGGATCGCGGCCACGCCTTTCGCTCAGTCCAAACTCACACCTCCGCTTCTCGAAACATTCTGCGTCTCTCCTCACTCAGACCGTTACTACCCCTCCTTTTCGCGTAGGGGCGACAACTGTCCCCCCCGCCACCCCTCCAGCGACCGCTGATAAGGCGACGGGGTCGCCGCCGCAGTTACGCGATCGCGCGGCGAATCTCGCAGACGAGGTCTTTCTTATCGACAAATTGTTAGCGACTGAGCAAGCTCAGGATCGCTACAAGATTTCATTAAGGGAAAAACTTGTCTTCAATATTATAGTTGTAGGAAGACGCCCCCCAAAAATTGCACTTTTTCAATTTTCAAAAAATTTGTCATTTCAAGGAACATGAGATCATGGCCATTCTCTTAAGCGCTTTGCGCTATCCCAAGACAAAGTTTGATAAAAAAATTGGTGCCGTTTTTAAGAAAATTTTAAAAATATTTTTGAGGCTTCATGTGAAGTATCCTCAAAAATTAAATTATAAGTTTCGAAACTCCGGAAGCCACGAGATCATTCGGATCGAGAAGGAATATCAATTTTGAAGAAAATCGTCTGAGCGGTTTAGGCGCTAGCGTTGACCATAGACGTACAGACGGACGTTTTGCCGTCAATAGTTGTTTCGCTATCAAGAAGCAACAAAACATGGATTTTGTTTAAACAAAATTTTGATAAACTTCAAGCACAATTTACGCAAAAACTACTTGTTTTTTTCAACAATTTACATGACCTTAAGTAAAGTGCTAATTTTGTACAACCGATCGTGTCTGAGGCAAAAATATCTTAAATTTTACAGTTTTGAAATTGGTTTTTGCAATTTTCGACATTCCCTTCAACGTCCTTCGCGCTATTCAACAACAAAATGTAATCAAAAACTTGGGACCCTTTTTTTATTTTGAAAATGTCCGAGGGGCCTTCATGGAAAGTACACCCTAAAAATAAAATATCGCTTTCAAATTCCAGGAGCCTCGACATCAGCCAAAACTAGTGCGGAATACCAATTTTGATGAAAATCAGCTGAACGGTTATGCGCTATCGTTGACGTAACTCACTCTCAGCTCTACTCCTACACTACAAGCAAAAGGAGTGTTCAACAATACGTGCGCATAGTGAAGCTACAAGGTTGTCCACAGTTGGTGTGAAACCAGGTATTTATATTATTTCAGCTAGTGTGTGTAACAAATCTCAGAAATATAGAGTTGAAACATAATAACTCAGAAATACTATATATAATTTATGACTTTATTAATCCGTTAAGTACAGTACAGAATTTACAATACAGGAGTGTAGGCTACGAAACTTCTCAAACAATTTTCTGCTCTTTCGCTTCCAGATGCGTGTAGCTCACTGCGTTGGTTGTGTCGCAGGTTATGTCGTGAGCTCGTAGATTCGATTCCCAGTGGTCCTTCCTTTTATAGTCAATATTAATTAGCAACGTGCCGTTCTTTTAACACCATTTTGTTAATATCCACATTGCTGTGGATTTTTAATTATTTATAAATAAGGGCCTTAAAAGGGCCATTTTTACTTTTGCTTATACATGCGTATATACGGAGGAATATGCGTAGTATAGGGGAAGTTATGTAATACTACAGAAAACAGATTTCGAGATTTCAACGAAAATACACGTTTTGGGGTTCCCTGATACGTTTATTATTATTATTATTATTATTATTATTATTATTATTATTATTTAACAAAACGTCTGTTCGCCCTTCTGCGTCTCTGTGAACACGTCTACCGCCTAAACCATACGTTGGATTTTTCTCAAAATGGGTATTCCTCAGTCGATCTGGTTTGACTCGAGACGCCGAGATTTTGAAGAACTTCTTCAAGATTTGGGGATACTTTATATAAAACTACACGGACACTTTCAAAATTTCCTCAAGAACGGCTTAATTTTTTTCTTTAAATTCCTTGTAAGAATTAAGTACGTTTATTAAGGTGGCATATGTCCAATTTTCACGGTTAACTCAGAATTTTTGAAAATTACAGAATTCTGAATTTTTTCGGTGTCTTCCTAAAACTACGAAATTGAAGATGGAGATATTTCATTCGAATAAAATTTGTTCTCCTTAGCAATCTCTTTCATTAAGATCATGTACATTTTTTGTTGAAATGTTAATAATATTCGCGCAATATTGCCTGCAATAAGTGCAGTTTTAAAAAATAACAAAAACAATATTTTCTTAAAAACAGCTCCAAACAGCTTCCGATGAAAAACACGCACTACACTTATGGGAATAATAATGTCAGTAGTTGACGCGCCCGGGATCACGAACAATGAATCAATCGATTATTATAAGATCATATTATCAAATGAATGATGAACTTCACAAAATGCTGTGTGTGAAATGTAGACAAATGTGTTTTGTAATAAGAAAGAATTTTCGTCTTCTTAAAACGTGTGTATCCTAAGGAGTTACGTGTTTTATTCCTATAGTATATTATTATTATTATTATTATTATTATTATTATTTCTCTAAATCACGACTTAAGATGTTTGTGTCGGCTGAATATAAAATCTACTCCAGGTTGCTACCAGCTACCGGAGTAGATCTAGGGACTGTCGGTGCCTCTACAATACTTTGCGCAAAATGTGGGCTGTTCCAAATAAAGCGATTTCTTGCACTTCCCAGTCTTGGGAGTTTAGACAAGTTCTTACACAAATTTTGCGGAACAAATCCCAGAGCTCCGATAACTATCGGGACGACCTGTGCTTTTACGTCCCACATTCGGCTGATATCGATTTCCAAACTCTTGTATTTAAGACGTTTCTCTGACTCCTTGGTAACTGACGTTTTGATCGCAAGGTAAAGCAACATCGACAAGTAAACACGATTTGTTCTCCAAATCCCGGATGACTATATCCGGTTTGTTTGCCGCTATCGTGCGATCAGTTTGAATTTGTTGGTCGTACAATATCGTACACAATCCAACAGACGTCACCGGTTTCGGTGAGTGTTCGTACCACTTGGGGCATGTGTTCGGAACTTCGAGGGCGGTACAGATCTGCCAGTGGAGGTAGTTACATACCCTATCATGTCTTTTCAAGTATTCGGTCTTTGCTAGGTTTGGACAAGCTGAAACAATATGATCAATGGTTTCTACGTGTTCCTGACAAATGCGACATTTATCATCTTGGGATATTTTGAAAACCGCTTTATCATAATGCCGTGTTCTCAAGGCCTGATCTTGGGCAGCTATTACAAGTGCTTCCGATTCTGGCTTCATTCTTCCCCTTTTAAGCCACATAAATGATTGATCTTTATTGATCTACACCTTGTCCATTCGTTTCAAATATTGTCCATGGAGTGGTTTGTCTCTCCACGATTTCTTAAACATTTTTTGTGTCTCAAATTTTATGTTAAGTAGCATCAGAAGTTCAGTGTCTCTGTCATTCTGGGTGCCTTGCATAGTCTTGCAAGCTTCTTGGTACACTTACAATGCCTTTGTTTCCCGTTCTTCGTTCAGATTTCATGACCAGCCTCATTAGTGGGTCATGTTGATGGTTGACTACATACTTTCCCATCCCGGTTATTGCATTGTGCCAGGAGGCTTCAATTTGTCTGAGGCCTCTTCCCTCTTCCTTACGTGACACATAAAGTCTATGTACATCAGCTCGGGGGTGGGCAACATGATGCTTTGTAAGCAGTTTTCTGGTTTTCCGATCCATGATGCTCCTGCTCAGTCCAGTCTACTAGTCCGAAACTGTATTCGGCTACAGGGCACCGCCTAACTACCTATTGGTGATATTTTATTCCTTGAGTTCAGAGCGGACTGCAGGACAAGTCTAACTCTTCTATAATACTCCCTGTTGAATTCTCTCTTTCATTGTGTCGTTCGAGATGGTCTCACATTCTTCAATGCCCAGATATTTGTAAGTTTTACCTTGCCCAAGACCTTGAATCACAGTGTGTCTATCAATTTCAGTGTTCTTTGACGTGGTCATTTTGCCTCTTTGTAAGTTGACTTTTGCACACTTGTCAAGACCAAACTTCATGCAGATGTCATTGCTAAAATCATTGATGACAGACAGCATTTGGGAGAGAATCGCTTCATTCTTAGCAAACACTTTCAGATCATCCATGTAAAATAAATGTGATACAGGCCTTTCATCAGCATGGAGCTTGTAACCAAAGTCAGTGTGCGACAGGTATCTCGATAGAGGAATCAAACTAATGCAAAACAGCAGAGGGGATAGTGAATCTCCTTGAAAAATTCCCCTGTTAATCTGAATACTTCTTTTTTCTACTACTCCCTTTCCGCTGTGGATTAGTAACCTGGTGCTCCACTACTTCATACTAGCCTTGCAAAACTCAACAAGTCTAGGATGAAATCGATAGATCTCCAGGGTCTTCAAAATCCAATCGTGTTGTACACTGTCAAAGGCTTTCTGGTAGTCAATCCATGCCATGCTTAAATTACGTTTGCGTTTGTTTACATCATTCAATATTATTTTATTCAGAAGCAAGATTTCCTTACAGTCATAGGAACCTTTACGACATCCTTTCTGTTCAACTGGCAACAGATTGTTCTTCTCTAGGTGCCTATACATTTTGTCAGCTATGTCTGCAGTTATAAGTTTGTACATTACTGACAGGCAAGTAATTGGCCTGTAGTTCTTCGCCAAAGAGCTGTCTCCTGCTTTGGGTAGCAAATACGTGGAGCCGCGAGTGAGCCATTCGGGGAGTTCCTTAGGGTTTTCTAAAATTTTATTAACAGCCTTTGCTAGATGAGAATGTAGTGTTGTTAATTTCTTAATCCAATAAATCTGGATCTTATCAACCCCAGGGGATTTCCAGTTTCCCATATTCTTAATTGTTTGGCATAGAACCTCTTTCGAGAATCCTTGAACATGTTCCACTGTTTCCACGAGTCCATTGGCAGCATCAATTTCAGATTGGAGCCACGATGCGTCTTTGTTGTAGGATCTGGTTTTCTCCGAGATTCCTGACCAAAATGTTTCGACGTCATCTTTTGAAGGAGGGGCAGCATTGCCATTCGGTTTTTGAGTCAGACTGCGATTGAATCTCTTCGCGTCCGTTTCAAACAACCGGTTCTGTACACGGAAATCGATTCTACCTTTGTACCATCTTATTCGTTGAGCCCATGCTTGGATTTTCTCTTTTAGCTTTTCAGCTACCATTAGCCTTGTTGTGTCATTGTCAATTAGGTATTTTTGTTCAACATGGAGTATTTTTCTTTTAACTTTATACGTGTGGTTTGACTTAGAAGATGCCTCGGCTAGGAGTGATATTTCACGCCGTGTGTCGGCTATCCGTTTCATAATTCTTTTCATCCATGGAGGTACGGAGCTTTGTCTCTCTGGCTGGCTGTCGGCTATCGGTGTCCTTGGCTGGCCCCAAGATTATCTGAGATACTAGATATCCAGTTGAATACACGACGTGATTGATTTCAGTAATATCTAGATCTCTACTTGAGGTCTGTACAACCTCATTTAAGACAGAATTCGCTGTTTCTATCACTCTCTTAGCTTTAGCATTTTCGTAAATTCTCCTCAACGGTGCACGAGATTCGAATGGAAGTAGACGAACTCGTTCTATCTCGCGTCGGAGGAGGTCCCGCATCATCCTTATCGTGTGACCCATGGCCAGATGAATTTTCACCACTGACGGATGTATCATTTGGAAGAGATGAACCTTGAAGGGGATCATCGTTTTCAGGGATATTAGATAGTTCTAAATGTTCGTCATGTGGATAGTTTGATCGATGAACATTCTCCGCCACAGGAACTAAGAGGCAAGGGCTTTTGGTGACAAACTCTTCCGTTTCATGGTGATGATTTCCGTAGAGAAGAAATGGAGAGGTCTGTGATTGCCAGCGATCTCTTGAACGTTTTCTTAACTTTGTCTTAACTCTGGAAAACTTTTGAGACGAACACAGGCGATATTGCTTTATCAACTTCTTGATTGATTCTTGAGTATCCCGCGATAGTTGATCGATGGGTAAAATGCCCGAAGAAATAATGTCTGGTCCGTGGATGAAAACTTTATGAACCAGGGGTTTTCTTTGACGGAGTGTGGAGCAGTTGCTACGGCGTAAGCAGTTGCTATGACGTGAAAAGTAACCAAAATGTTCAGTTTAATATTTGGAACCGGAACCATTTCTTGAAGATCAGATAATAGTGATCGCGCGGCCGCTTCTGTCCTTTTCTAAGTTCTTCCTCCCACTGTGAAGGAGCAAGTTTTCTCCTCATTATATTCTTTACAATGCTTGAAGCCATGGGTTGTAATTTCAATTGTACCAATGTAACTCATAATTACTTTTCAAGATGTCTCAATAACGGCATTTTGCAAGTGACGCTTGAAACGCGGCTCAAAGTTGGAGTCGGTACTATTCGGTAGATATGCAGGTTAATTTACAATTGTAACAATATATACTTGAGGACATAATGCAAAAACAAGTCGTGTCGTGGAATTCGTAGCATACCTCTATTTTTTAAGCACATTTTATCATTTTCTCGTGCATTTTTTGGTGTTAAGATAAAATTTTGAAAATCATGTGTAATTAATGATTAATAATGATACAAATGTTTTTAATTAGTACATAGCTCCTGGAATACCTTCCATATTGAAAATATTCACTTTACTTACACAGAATACAAATATTTATTTTAAACGACAAGACTGTTTTGTAGCCTGGCCTGCAAGCACCGCTAACAATGAATTGCCGTGTTTCACCTGAAATATAACGAATAAAATGAACAGCTGACTATCCGCACAACCCGCGTTCAGTAGTCCTAACATTACTATAGCCAACTTGATAGTCCAAAATTACCATCTAAAAACTTTTATTTTTCCCTTTTTAGTCAGGTTTTCATGATTCTAGCCCACCGTGCGATGGTTTAAATGAGAATACAAAGCATAGAATAGAATAGTCATAGAATAGAAGCATTTAGAATACAAAGGGAATATTGAATGTTAAAAAACCGCTATAATTCATCTGCAACAATTTCCACTGATTTACCGTAAGTCAGAAATCGTTAATGAAATATAATCGGCGACAAACCAGACACTGCAAAACGATCTGAACAGTACTTGAATGAGCCAACAAAAAGGTTCGTTGTCACATTTTTTTTAGGGTTTTGAGATAATGGCAGGAAACTATTCCTAATACATAAATACATCATTTCATGCATAAATATTCGTTGTCTGGGCCTCTGTGACTGTCTTGTACTCTTCTTGTGGCAAGCAAGGACATTGGATGTCCGGGACTTAAAACATTTTGTTTGCTCGGTTGGTGGAGAATTTCGCAAATAACATCGTTCTGATATTCTTTGACGTTCATTTTTCTTTTTCTCTACCTGCCTTGATTTAATTCTTATTTCCACTTAATTATTGTGTCATTTCCATTGCTTCCTTTCATTCTAAAGCAGGTTGGGTTTTAAAGCGCATATTTTCGAAATTCCAGTTCGCAATCAAGTTGACGTTTATCCATTTTGTGTGGCATTTCAACAGCCATAGTATGGAAGAAGTACAGGTTTCAGGTCATAAGAGAACAAATGAAAGTGAGTGGAAAAACAATAAAATCAAGACAGCTAGAATTTAGGGAGCAGATTATATTAACTATAAAGGACAGTTTGTTCCTGCACTCGTTGTAGGTCCAGACTGTGGTTGTAAGAAAAAGTGCCGTGAATGTGGACGAATTGTGAGATGGAGAGGAAAGCTTTTCTGTGTAAATTGTACGAGGGTTGGGGCATGAGTCATGGCAACTACTTTTTTCTTGTAGATATGTGAACGGATCACAAACGTATAAGTGTCTTGTGGATGTTCTGCAGACTTGGTGGGTATTAGTATACACACATCAAAATATATACACTACATCAAAATAGCCGTTCTCCGAGAGAGAAATGCGATGGAATGTCACAGTGAATAAGTGGAAGCCCTTGCGAATAATGCCCTACCATACCATGCAGTAGCACGGTGGATAGGAAAGTTCCAGCAAGGACGTGTGTCAACAAGTGATGAGTAGAGACCGGATATTTATGTAATTACATATTTTTTGTCTTTCTTCTCATCATTCCCAAAATTGTAATCTTGTCGTAACGTCCCTCTCCTAATACACTATCCAATTTTTTCGTTATAATTTTTACATATTTCGTACTATATTACATATTTTACATATTTTTCTATTTTCACAAAATATTTTTTATTGTATTGATTTTCTTCAATTGTATTACATATTTTTATAAAAAGAAGTATTTTTAAAGAAATCGCCATTTTCCTCTACATTATTGATGAAATCTAGGTGAGATATGTATCATTGACGCCGTTTCGTTACTTTTACCCTAAATTTCTGAGAAATTTTGACGATCGCCGACATGTAACACTTCGATGAGAATGTTGCACGCTGCAGTGTTTGCTGGACGTAGATATTGCGTTTGTGCGATGGCTTGTAGGACGCAAGGTGCATTTAAATGCACCTTGGTCTGGCTGATAAACAACGGTTCTGGATAACAACAAAACAAGTTTTTACTAATGACGGAAAAGGGTGCTTCGAATTGTGGTCTCCAAATGATTTTTAAAACGTTTGAATTATTTTTAAAATTAGTTTAGGAAATTGTTTATAAATGTAATTTTGTATTATGTAAAGGTGTTTCATGATTAAAGTATTATAATATTATATATTACACCCGATTTGACATATTTATTACATATTCTGTTTTCACTACATATTTATATACACATTTTGACGTTTCGTACTACATATTTTTCCGGTCTCTAGTGATGAGGAAAGTTCGGGGCGAGCTGTCAATGTGCGGACCGACGTGGCACGTGCCGTCATCGAGTGGCTTCTGGATGAAGACAGACGACGGACGCTACTGGAGGTAGAGAGGGCAAGTGGCATCGAGAAACGCTCCGTCCACAGGATATTGCGTAACGAGCTGCACCTACACGAAATCGCATCGCGATGGGTACCGCATGCACTGACGGAAGTTGAAAGGTGTGTGAGCTATGAAGTATGCTCTGACCAACTTGCACGCTGGCAACAGGACGGCGATCAATTCCTGTCGCGAATAATCGCCAACGATGGATTTTGGGCCAGGGCACACGAACCAGAACTGAAAAGTCAGTCCGCGGAGTGGTGACATGATGGATCACCGTTCCGTCAGAATCCTTCCTCAGTCAAATTGATGGTGATCGTCGCATATGACGTAAAAGGTGCCATTGTTTGCCTTTTTGTTCATGGCAGAACAGTGACTGCACAGTACTACAGGGACTTCCTGGTGCGACAAATACAATGTGGCGTTCGGGAGAAACGTCCGGATCTTGTGGACAGTGCAATAATCCTGCACGAAATGCAACACCACAGACAGCAGAGTGTGTAGGGCAGCTACTTCGACGTTGGGGATGGGAAGAATTGGAGCACCCACCGTACTCTCCCGACATTTCGCCCTGTGCCTTTCATCTTATTCGCAAGATTAAAGAACCACTACGTGGTAGGCGGTTTGCAACACGAGAGGACGCTGCTAATGCTGTGCGCCAACAGGTGCCCGATTCACTACCGCAAATGCTGAAGCTGATAGATTCAGCGCCGCCCACATCGGTGGTAGCGTGTGGTGACAGGAGCAGGGGCTACTTTGAGCGTCTTTAGGCCCAGGTTTGTCATGTCACCTTCATGTGTACTGTATTGTCATTCTTCCGCACAGTATTGCCCTGTATACTGCCGGAATAAATTAGTGTGTTATATATAGATATTTCAGTGCTATTAATTGTCCACACATCTAGTTATCACCTTGTCCTTTCTTGTATATGTCACATTTTCCAACCGGACTGGTACCTTCAAGAAAAAAATGGTTGCCATGACTTTTGTCCCAACCCTCGTAATTAATTTTCTTATAATAGAAAAGTTGGTAACACTTTTAAGAATACTTATTATTTTCTTTTACATTTCATTACTTTTTTGTCGAAAAGCGTAAGTAATTCTTTAAAATATGCGTTCTTCAATGTTGAAATCCCAATGGCATACTAAAAGCGTCGAAGTCCGCAACACCGATTTACATGACGATATCTTCATAAACTCTAAACCAAAAATACCATAAGGATTGCTTTGAGAGTGTATGAATAAACATCAAATTGATTGGTGTGAATAAAACAATATATTTTGAAACAAATGATATTTTTTCATTTCTCCAAAAGTTGAGGCCCCAGGACGTCGAACATTTTTGTTTTCTTTGATTCACTGGACTGCAAAGAGTGAATGGATTGTCTGTAAAACGAATGAAGGTTGGCATCAGATGCAAATTTCCTATGAAAAATTGCGTTTCTCGAAAACGCAAGGCGATAGCGCCGATCGGATTGCGGAATTTCGCAACTTGTTGAAAGGTAATTGAGATGAGAGAATAAGAATAATTACAAAATTTGTAAATTTATAAACGAATGAAGTGCGAATGGTTCCCTGATGTCCCAAAACCAAAAATTGCAAATTAACAATTTTGCAACAATTAACAATTTTTTAAAAATTGCAAAATGTGCGCTATTTCTATCGGAGACTCTCCCAATTTTGTCGCTGAGATGAACATTGCAAAGTAACAATATTGACACTTTCATGGCTTAATATCTAACAATTGTTAATATAATGATAAATATATACTTGCTCTTTGAATTTTATTGAAATGGTTTCTTAGTAGTCTTTTATCGAGTCGAGAAATGAATGATTTAGCAATTTTTACATTTTTTAAACATAAATTAGAGTTAGTTTATCTCGCATCAACGTATTTTCGTCAAAAAATGTATTTAAACTGCTGAAGTGAATGCATTTATACATTTATTTCAATGAATTTTACACTCATGTTCATAAAATTGTTTCATTCCATGTATTTTTATTCGAAAATATATCCACATCTGGATTAGGGACATCCGCCATGTTCTGGTACATAATTTTGTTAGGCCACATCCGCCTC
Source organism: Acheta domesticus (assembly GCA_031308135.1). NCBI lineage: Eukaryota > Metazoa > Arthropoda > Insecta > Orthoptera > Gryllidae > Acheta > Acheta domesticus. The sequence continues at coordinate 12,524 of JAHLJT010009771.1, forward strand.
CGTTGAGATCGGCTGCGGTGGTTTGAGAGGCCTCACTTGCGACGTGTTGCCCTAACAAGGGCTGCCCATGCCGTGCAAAACGTGAACTTCGCCGCAGACGGTTGCGATCAATTTGTGCTTCCAACACTGTATCAGGTGGTCGCGAATTTACCGTATTCGAAGCGACATCGGAAATCAAGGCGACGTTTTCACATTATCAGGAAGAAGAGCATAATCGTCTAAGCAGCCTCAAATGCACTCTGCTCTGTTTTCACTACTCCATGGAGTGCGAAATGTGTCCAAGAGCGCTGCGCAGTCAGCCGCTGCTCCTCGGCGCTCGCCAGCGAAGGCTCCAGACGCTCCCCGCCTCTCGGCTGCGGCACCGACGCTGCTGCCCCCGGTGGCGAAGCGCGGCACTAGGCGCTGCGTCGGCCCCAGATGCCCTTGGGTGGAAGTGGCGACGGGGGGAGTGACGGCATTCCCGTCGCCACAGGGAGAAAAGGGAGGAAGGCTTCGAAATAGGGACGAGGTGGGAGAAGCAAAGAAGGTGGAAGGGATGGGTGTTTGGCGGGAGACGACGTGGATGTCGAGTTCATGATCTGTCGTGGCAGCCCACTGCAGAGTGTGTTTTCCAGCAAGGTTCATGCGCGGTGAAGTGTATTGTGAGAGGAAATTAGTTTTAAAGAAAGCGTGGCATATGTTTCTCTGAGGTGCAGTTTTAAATGTTGGTTTGCGCGCTTAACCTCGCTGCATAGTTTTGGTCTGTTGTGGCGGAAGGGCAGAGTCGAGACTACAATGTTAGTGTTTTGAGGGGGACATTGCAATGCGTTTACATGTTGTTCAAGTCTTAACTGGCCACCTGAATGAACGTGATTCTGACCTCCTATGACAATGATTGTGTCCGGATGGGCGTGTCCAACTCCTTAAGTCACGCTCCCAAACCTCCCGTTATGTTATGAAACAAATGAAACTGGGTAGATGGAGAGTCACTTTCTTCTCAGGAGGAAGTATGGCGGCCAGACGTCCCTTAAAGTTAGTATTTAATTTTTAGGCTCATTAGGAATGCCTTTGTTTTCAAATAGCAGTTTTTTGTTTTCGGTTTGACGAGCGTCCTAGCCTGCTTGTGTTGGTTTGTACGTGAATTTGTCGGTGGCAGAGAAGGGGTGTGGAGATCAGGAAGGCTAAAAAATTCGGTTTCACTGTCTAAAACACGAAATTTGTTTTGAGTTGCGACTGGATATGACAATAGAAGAACGCCTTGCGCTGATTGCTTATATGACGGGACCACAATGTCGAAACGCTTTCCCTCAGTGTTGCTTTGCTTCTACTCACTGCTTGTCTATTCCGCCTTTCAGAAGCGGAAGAGCCAAGTGACTGCCGTTTAACGATTAGACGTATAGTAGACACTTGACGAGTAGACTAGTACTCACTGGACGTGTGTTGGCAAAGGAAATCAATTAAACAACCAAATTCACTAATAACTCTAAAAATAGATAAGGACAAAAATCTAAGGAGCACTGCCAGTCTCGTAAGAAGGCGTCAATTAAATTGAAATGAACCTCGTCGATCGGCGCAAACAGAAAGCTTAAATTTAAAACATGGAAGAACATTGAGCCTTCTGAATGAGGCGTCACAATTCAAGAATTCACTTCAGGCATTTCATTTACATTGATAATGTACAAGAGTTGTTCTAAGGAGGTTTTTGCAGGACACTATGTTCTCTCATCAGAAAGTCACTTTTAAAATTGTTCACTGTGAAGCAATTTTGTGTGTATTATATATCTTAAGGTGACGTCCTGTAACTCCTATTTCCCTCAGCTTTCTTTGTTAATTCACTGGGACTCGGTATGCAATAGGCTTCTGAATAGTCGATTAAGAGTGTCGTTACAAAGTACACCATGTCCTTTATTTAAATAGTTGTAAATATAATTGTAAAATCTGGTAGCAAAGATTCAGTACTGAGATATGGCATAATATTTTGGGGAAACACATCTTATAGTTCACAGACTTTCAGATTACAAAAAAGAATTGTACGAATAATAAGCAAATCCAACCCACGTGATTCTTGTAAGTCACCCTTTATTCATCTAGGAATTTTACCATTACCTTGTCTCCTGATTTACGAATCAGTAGTTTTTGTCAAAAATGACTAACTTAAGGACGGGAATATACCGGGTCTTTATCGTATCTTGCAACCCAGGTCTGGAAACACCAACTCTTGTTTTGCCAATTTGGCAACGCGTGAAATACCTTCGACACCCTTTCACTTTTAGCGAAGCCCGGTCGCGTGCCCTCAGATTTCGGGCTGAAAGAATGTGTCTAATTTTAGTTGGAAGAAAGAGAAAGCACGTATTCTGTCCTTGTTACTCTTCAACGTACTGCAGCCACTGCACTGAAAAGAGTAAACGCCTGTCTCTTCGTGAACGGTGGTCACTTTGAGCATTTACTCGACTGTCAGTTTTTTGTCATTTTAAGATAAATATATTTTATTACTTTTTATTAATTATTTTCAATAATTATTAATGTACTACTTAGTTACATTTTATTAGTATTTTAATAATTTTATCGGTCACATGCATCTTTAGCCCATTTTAACATGCAACCCTACAGGCGTGTACCTATCTGTATGTTAAGCAATTTAACATCCTTAGCATCGGGTTTTAACATCTTTGGCAACGTAAATAAACAACCATTGATTCATCGCAAGTCAAATGTTTATTATGAAAGAAACAAGTCTGTGTAGAAAACAAATCAGATTCAAATAATTCAGAATAAAAGTAACTCATATTAGTTTTTGAGATAATTATTGTTCATTGTAATAGATTTTAATAGTGCAGTTAAAATGTGTTTTAGGTAAATTAATTTCATTTTCCTCGCATTCCATCAAATGAAACTCTTCTTCGGTAATCATATTTACTGATGATCTGAGGTGTCGCCACTGGAAATCGACGCGCCAACTTCCTCACCGAACGTCATTTCTTTAGTTATCCTTAACTTCAGGAGAATTATTTGTATCCATCTTTTTTTAAACCACGGTATACGAATATTGTTTAAATAGATATACCGCAAGCAATACCCCACAATATCATAGTAACGTGCCGCAACAACAGAATTCAAATGTTTACTATCGCAGTAATATAAATTTTTGCATAAATCGTGAGATTGACCGATAAAATACTGAACATACAACAAAATGTTACAGTGTTATTACTGCCTCGTCCAAATTAAAAATCTCGGCTCCGCTAAGCTCCACATCGATTTTTAACTTTTGACCTCTGCGGTAATTACTCTCATAACATTTCTAGGTATGTTTATTGTCTGTTACTAAAGTTTTCTTATTTGCTTAATATGCAGATTCCATAATAATAATAATAATAATAATAATAATAATACATAATTATTAGTGTTATAAAATTAAGAGCTAGGCGGTAATATTTCACGATAAATCTTTTCGATTTCTCTCTGAGCTGGCTTTACTTAAATAATTGTTGTTACGTTGCAGTAAATAAATCGATAACTCCCCTCCACACTAATATTACAGTTTTGTTTCTTCAGCATACTGGGCAGAATTGCTTAAAGAGACGTTTTGTTTCCACGCTCATGCGCCCCACCCCACCCCACCCATTCTGTGCAGCGTGAAAAGATTTCGGCATGAGAGCCGTGTACCTGCCCGCCGACACTCTTGAATGGGATCAACAAAGAAACAGGAAACTTGCTGCAGCTTATGGCCTGACGGTTGCCTCCTCTGCTGTCCCGACGTGCCAGACACGGCTGTCTTGAAAGGTGTAAAAGAGACGCGGTTGCCAAATTACCAGACCAAGAACAAGTACTCTCAGACATGAGTTGCAAGATAAACTAAAGATCCTGTATTTTCAGTAAACGCCGATGTCTATAAGTATAACACACGACGTAGTAATCATATTCACCAGGTGGCTGTATCAACAGCTCACTACAAAAAATTCACATACAATTCATGTACATTATTCTTCAACACTTTGCCAGAAGACATTAAACGATTAAATTCAATAGAAAAGTTTAAATCCCAAGTAAAATCTTTTCTGCTGCATAACTGTTTCTATACAATCCGAGACTATACCGAGCATCAAAAAGGAAAGTATAATTAATTTTAACAATGATAGTTAATGTAATTATTTATCATTTGGACTGTATAATTCTAAAGAACTGTAACAAGTATTGTACCACAGTTTCTGGGTTGATGGCCCCCATCTCGATGAGGTTTTTCGTCCAGTTTCCCTGATCCTTGAGCAAATGCTGAGATGGTCCCTTGTTTTGCTTCTAGACATAAATGTAACTTCATTATTTGTGCACGTCTTCTGAATTTCAGTGGGAAATATAGTTATTCAAATTATTGTTTTTCATATTATCGCGGCAAAAAGTATTATTCTTTCATGAAGAACATGAGGGTTCAGGGCAGGAATTTATAGCTAATTTACCTTTGAAAATATATTTTATTATATAGGAGCGAATATTTTGTCAACAAAACTCGAAAAAAACTCTCTTTTCTGTATTCAAAATTCGACTAGAATATGGTTTAGGATAGAGACCACAGAATTATGAAAACGTGCACAAAATTCACTTCTCCCCATAGCTCGTCATACGCAGTTTTTAACTGTTTTTGACGTAAATAAATAAAAAAAATAGTACTTTTTACTTTCCCGTATTCGTACGTATATACGGAGTTATATATAAGTAGTATAGGGAAAGGTATGTAATGTACAAAAAACGGCGGATATTCGGCTGAAAAAATTCATTGCGGGGCCCTGGTAACGAAAAAGTGGATAACTACAGTTGCTAAATTAAGAAAAAATCTCCCAACACGTGGTTTAGCCAGAATAACTGTTTTGTGGGTCCTTGATACCGAAAAACCAATTGAAAGCAAAACGTCTGTCTGTCTGTCTGTCCGTTCTTCTGTGAACACTACTAGTGCCAAAACCATACGTAGGATTTCTTCAAATTGAAGAAACCCTTTGTCGATCTGGCTCGAGTCAAAACTTTGAGATTTTGAAAAAGATTTTGTAAAATTTAGGAGTACTTTATATGAAGCCCCCGGAAATTTTCAAAATTTTCTCAAAAGCGGTTCTAAATTTTTTCTTCAAATTTATTGCCAGAATAGAATACAATACACTTATTGAAGGTGGCATAGGTCCGATTTTCACGGTTAACTCTAAAATTTCGAAAATTGCAAAATTTTGAATTTTTTTCGTAGTCTTCCTACAAGTACAAAATTGAAGATAGAGTTTTTTCTTTGAAATAAAATTAGTTTTCCCAAGTGAGTTCTATCATTAAGGTCATGTACATTTTTTTGAAAATTGTAGTGGTTTTCGTGCAATATTTGCAATTTAAAAAATTACGAAAACTATATTTTTCCAAACCGGCTTCAAACTCTTTGTTTTAACTTTTGGCAGGAGTAGTGCCTAATGTACTCTATGAGATGACATAAACTCCATATTGCTCTATTCTTTTGTTTTTTCAAATATTACCAAAATGTATTTTTTTTACTTGAATCTCTAGTCGTTAATATTTACATTAGCGGCGATTTATTCACATTATTATAGTTACATGTGCTTTAAATAATATCAAGTAAAATTTCGTAAGAACTCAACCGTATTCTGTGAAAACTAGCTCAAAATTCCCCATTTTCAGAAACGCTCAAACGCCATTTTCTCATAAATGGCTCCAAATGTTTTCTTCAACCTTTTGAAACAGATAGTGCTAATTGCACTTTTTTGAATGACGTTGACGACAAAGTTCAATTTGGTGTATTGTTTTGCTTTTGCAAAAATTACATAAATGTAATTTTGTTTAAACATCTCTCACACCTTCAATATTTCGAGCAATTTGTAATCACTATTGTGTTTGTGTGTGTGTTTCAAATGACGCTTTTCGAAAGCTCAAAAGTGTTCTGTGAAAAAGAGTTTCAAATTTCGCATTTTTAGTAGCGCTTAAAGTCATTTTTTTCAAAACGACTCCAAGTTTTTTAAAGAAAATTGCCAATTAGGACGAAGTTTTACTGTTCTTTAATATTTTAAAATTATTATTTTCGTTCTTCCATTAGGAAATCGAAAAATTAAGAAAATGTCAAAAAAAACGTACATTGGGCGGCGATAGACGGCAGCTGGCACGACTATGTAACAATTCGGATTAGCTAGCTCACACCCAAGGAAATAGAAAATTAATATGGAAAAGTCTGTGTCATTCTGTAGCACCACTAGTTTCTTTCTGAAAGCCATTTTGGTGAGGGTTAATAATGTACTTTGCAATCAAGTATTTGTCTAATTTATTAACAATATACTTTTCATTAATTTTTTTCAATGGTGGGTAAAATTAAAATCATACATTAGTTTAATGTCTTTTAGAGTCTCCTATTTTGTAACTTGGTTTTGTATCAAAGATTTTTAGTTCTTCTGGGAAATCTGCAGCTCCATACTTGGGTTATAATTTCTTGGCGGGTGGGAGCTTGTTTTCAGGATGGAATATCTTATAGTATTTCACGTCGTTCTCGATCGTGCCGCTAGGAGTAAACTGATAGCCAGCTCGATACAGTCGCGATCATGCGACTCCTAGTGGCACGATCTACAGCGACGCGAAATACCGTGATATCAGTGGCGTAGCGTGACTCGCACGTTGGGGGATGCTCAACAATAACACACAAATGTCACTATCAACTACTTCATCTAACAGGCGAATGCAACACAACGCAGATACACTGGAACTACTTCCACGACCTTAATTGCTTTACTGCTCGTGCTCGTAGGCGCTTCACACAAAATCCTCACAGTACAGGACTGCCGATGTCTTGAAAGCAAATTATACAATGGCTCAGCTTCAATTCTTAAACGCGAATGGCAATGAGACCACTTGTTAATGTATACATTGCAGACTAAAATATGTAATCTACTTAAGGGATAATTCAATTTCTTGGATATTAATTAAGAAATAATAGACAGGCACTATTTCTACAGTTTGTGCCCATGACTAAGCGGGGATTCCCGAGTGAGAGAGAGAGAATTTACTCACCGCCTGAAGTGTGCTGCGCTCTCGTGCACAAAAGAGTTTCTTTCCGCAGTGGAAGCTAGCGTAAAGCAGTCGGGTTTCCCTTGGCCAGGGATGAAGAGGGGAGAGGGGAACCTCGCCATCTGCGCATGCGTCATTGCTCGTCGCAGTCTGGCGACAGACGCTAGAAGCATTTTAGCGTCCAAGCAATCACAGGCCTGCTTCAACAACCCGCCGAATTCAATCATAGGAAATCAATTTAAAATTATTACAAAACGTGTTTCGCTCAACGGACCACTTGTAAGATTATCAATACAGTGTTTAGGGTTCTTTATTAATATTACGGGGATGCTCAGCATCTCAGCGTCCCCTGACGCTACGCCACTGCGTGATATATTCCATCGTGATTACAAGCTCCCACGCGCCAAGAAATAAAAACCAAGTGTAATACGTTTTTGATTAATGTCATTGTCTGTTCGCTAAATATTTGTGTTATTTACTGTGTCTATTGCTCTAATGCTTTCATGGCCAAAAGCTAATTTTCCGGTTACTTGTTTTTCTGTAATTTCTTTAACAGTTTTTTCTTAGTGTAAGGTAGATTGAATCATTACACTTTTGTATGTCTTGTATATTTTGTTTTGTAAGTTACAAGATTCTAGTGTCCTACTGCTACTGGTTCGAAAGAAAAAGCTTTACGACAAAGCCTTTAAAATGAATAGGTCAAGCATTCTAGTGTTGAATAAATTAACTTTCCTTCCCAATATAAAAATTACTTCAAATTTGTTTCTAGGGCATATTATCTTAATTTGTGAGATGAAACGACGTAATATTTTATTACTATTTATAAGAATAAGTAATCATTTCTTGTAAATAATCTGTAAATAAGACAAAATATGTTATATTGCGATGAGGTTTCCAAATCTATGAAAGAGTATTTTAAAATATAGTGAAATTATTAATGTATACTGCGGATTTTATTTCTTGTCGTGTGGTGGCTTGTCTTACGATGGAATATCTCATGGTATCTCGCGTCGTTCTCAGTCGTGCCGTCAGGAGTCTCATGATCGCGACTGTATGGAGCAGTGCTGACGATCATGCGACTCCTAGCGGCACACTCGACACGAAATACCGTGAGATATTCCATCGTGAAGACAAGCCACCAAACAAATACCCAAGTATAGAGAAAACAAACTGGGCAAACTGGGCATTGGGAATATTGGTCACAAATAAATCATGTCATTCTCGCTAGTTCCTACATCATGTAGTATGTTCTAGATTCGTGATCACCGTATGCCACCGTGGCCCAGTTCCTGAAGAATGCACTAGTATCAACTAGTGTCAAGTTGAAATGAGTGTCAAGTGTGAAGTAATACAAAAATAGATGTTTTGTCTGTTCATAAATTATTTTTTTATTTAAAATAAAGTTTTTATCTTCTACTCTAAAACCTCGAAATACCGCACACTACATAGGAACGTAATTATTGAGAATTACAGTTAAGTATTGATTAGCAATACATACCACTAGTTTTTATTGTAGAAAATGCATTATTAAGAAATATTAAGCGTTTTCAAAAGTGATTTGTGAAATAATATTTTGGTGAATCACTTATTGAATAAGCACAATATTATACAACACTCCCATTAAACATTTTTAGATATTTATAGAAGTTTATATTTTCACGTCATTGATAATTTTTAAATAACAAAGCAATAAATCTTAGTTGTAAAAAGATCTGAAGGAGCAGTTTACTAATATGAAGTGAAGACATGAAAAGTGAAAACCACAAGTCATGTTCAATTGTTTTCTGCCATTCTCTGAGAATAATGATAATAATAACAACAAATAATAATATTGAATAATACTATTCTTCAGAACTGTAATGCATTCAATGACTTTCAGGAAAAAATATTCCAAGAAAACTACAAATATAAAGAATAAAAATTCTTAATCTTTATTTCACAGGAATTAACGAAACTCATACATATAAAAGTAAGGCATGACATCCGAGGAAAACAAACTTTTTTGTGCAGATCTTGAATTACTTGTTCTCCATGTAATATTCAAGTGCCTTCAGGTTTAGCTCAATCACCTCAATATATAGTTTAATATCTTCACCATTAGGAACAGGATCATCCCCTGCAATAAAAATCAGATGCACTGTAAAAAGGAAAACAATTTTATAAGGAGAATTTGGAAAGGTAAACACATACCTTTTAAGATCTCAAGTTTGGACATAATCGTTTTCAGTTCTTCAACATATTTGAATGACTGTGCTATTATCATTCCATTAACATCTTCAGTCGCCGGATATACCGACATGTTATCGGATAATTTTTGAAGATAATCAATTGCATCATTTACTAAAATTCTTTCTCCGGGTGTGGGACCTGTCATCTCTTCATTCAAGTTATCATATAATTTGCAAAGAGAAGCAAATGCATCTTTTACTAAATCCATTTCTCCGAGTGAGGGATCTGTCATCTCTTCAGTCTTGAATTAACTCGCTTCTGAAAAAAGCATTAGTTTTCCATTTATTTTCCTTTCCGTCTTTATAGTATGTTAAAAAATATAAACGCATAATAAAGGTTTGTAGTAAGTTGTATTAATATGAGAATACATATGTAACAAAAACCTACCTGGAAACCGTCTTTGCTTGGCGAATAGATTGTGGATGCTAATCATTTGATAAGAACACCATTGTTGGCCATAAAAATCGATTATGAATCTTCGATTTATCGATTTCTTTATTTCACCTATTGAAAGAGAGTCCCGTGGTCTATCGGGCAGTGCGGGTTTCTTCATGACTATCTGGTCTTGAGAATCTTGGTAAACAGCACAAAAGATTGTCCGGTTTTAGAGGATTTCGTGTAATAACTGACTGGCGCCACCAGATATTAACTCAAAATCTCTGACCCTGTGCCAGTCAACAAGGATTGCAGATTGTATTTGAAGACCTCGAGGCAATAACATGATAAGCCACAATACGTAAGTTTTGAGAAAACGGAGAGTGAAGGTTTAGACATTACATTCTACTCATTGGAGTAAAGAACATTTATTTATGAATTACACTGCCATCTTGCGGCAAATCATTAAAATAAAAACCCAACATCTAGATAGTACATCTATGGGGCATCGAAAAACACTAATATCTCAGGCTCATCAGAAATGTGGTGCAAGGTTTGTAGTTGTAGGGTATATTGCTATTTTTGTAACTTTGCCTCTCAAGGCCCGTCTTCACGATGGAATATGTCACGGTATTTCGCCTCTTTCTTATTCGTGCCGCTAGATATCGCATGACCGCGACCGTATCAAGCAGTGCTAGCGATCATTCTTTTCTAGCGGCACGACCGAGAAAGACGCGAACCGCCGCCGTGTGATTTCCGCCGTGGCCATAGGGGCTTCAGAGGCAGAGTTCGAAATCGCACGCGAAGTAGGCGAGGGGGGGGGAACAGCGGAGTGCGCAGCCGCCCCTTCACTCCCACGTGTCACCGGCGCGCGGCAGTGTTGCCAAATGCTCCTAAGCAATTCCCCTAGATAGCGCTGTGAAAACCCCCAAAACTACAAAAATATCCTCAAATTAAAAAAAATATTATTTCATTTTTGAAATGTATAGGGAGGTATGGAAAGGAAAGAAATACGAAAAATATTATTAACTGTATATGATATTTGTATTTTACAGTTAACTTTGTCAGTTACAGTCAAATTGAAACAATATTAATAGGTAGTAGGTCCGCATTTTACTTACCCCCACCCGAACGGTGTACCGTTACTTCTCGAAATTTTAAAATCACGTTGAGTTTTCATTGGCGAGTGTGATGGTTTCACAATATAACTCAAAATTAACATTTTAAGAACTCAATGAAATCCCCCCAGAAAACCCCCCAAATAATTTTGCCGCCTAAAACAGCCCCTAAAGACCAAAAACTCTAAATTTAGGGGGAAACCCTTAATAAGGCAACACTGGCGCGCGGGGCAGTGCTCCTTCGCACTCGGCGGGGTGGGCCTCGCAGCTCTCCAGCAGCTCCAAGGACAAAGCTTGAGGGGGCTACCACAGGAGGCGCCAGTGGCGCCGGGGCCGCTGCAGGCTCGGCTCACAGGCGTGCGAGAGAAAGTGCTCAACAGTTGTGTCTCGGGAGAGCAAAATGAGGAGCCACGAACGTACACGAAGACACCCGAGCGGAGTCGAGCGAGTCCATGCGCGAGCCGACGGACTTCCATGGCGTAAATCTGTCAGAAATTTAATGTTTCTAATGTTAAGTGGTCGTTAACGCCATTAACAAGATTTGCTGCGAACTTTCGTTTTAAACGAAAAATTCCTAACTATTATTCACATTAGATTCTTTATTTTAACTTTTCTATAACATAGTTATTTGGTAGGTTGGGTCCTTGAAATTTACCGTGTTTTTTAATATTCTCAATTTATTTTCCGTCGGCTAGTTCAGGTTAGAATTATTTCGGTGCAAAAGAGTGCAGTGGTAATAAAAATGCAGCTTTTGTAAAGAAGAAACGGCAGGAGATTGCAGTCGCAAATGCCAGTGCTGAGGAAGTAGAAACTTTTTTAGTATCAGATGTCAAGCATTGTTTATTTTCTGCCAAAATCTCACCGGTCAAGCCATCAGCCAGTGCGAATATTCTTTCCAAGTTCACTGATGTTTTTCCTGCTGAACAGTGAAATATCCGAAGAAGAGAATTGCACTTGCATGTTACTTCACAAGTGTGTTTGGGAACATTTACTGAAAGGATACGTGTGAGTGCTGTCTGTTGATCCTCAAATGTATGCATTGAAGTACAACAATCAATGTAATTTGCTTTTGAGTTAGTGAACAAGTGTAATAATTGTGAACAATTGTTAAATAAAATTTAAAATAGCCATCGTGTACCTGTAACATCAGCTTGTAGTAGGCCACCACATAAAGTGAATAGGAAAATTGTGGATGCTTCTTTGCAAATAGGTAGGGGCTATTCAGCAATAGAGCAGTTTCAATGGTAATTGGTTTACCATGAATTAATGTTTCAATTTACAATTCTCATGTTCTCTCTGTTATTTAAAATAATGCAAAAATAAGAGGAAATTTTGAGGCTTTCATATGCAGCCATACATGAAACTTACATTGATGTTCTAGATTCAGTAAGTGATGAAGTTATAAATTTATTAGTATTGTATGATGGAACATGGCATAAACAAGGCACTACATTTCGTTATGAAATGCGAATTGTTGACTCGTTATGAAATGGATATCTTGACTGGTCTTGTGGCTGATTTTCATGTTTTGTCAAAATACTGTGGCACTTGTGAAAAGAACAAGAGCAAATTATGAGACAAAAAGCTGTGAGTATAAAAAATGGAAAGAAATTCATAATTAGTAATTTTTAATGGATCTTCAAATGCAATGGATGTAGCTGCAAGCGAGGTATTGTGGAAGAGGGTCCTGTCTCATCATTTTAGATATACAACAATACTGTCGGATGATGATGCAAAGACTTTCAATCACCATCTGAAACTAAACATCTATGGAGACAACTTTATTATTAGAAAAGAAGAATGTATAAAACATGTGATGTAAAGATTTAAAACAGGCTTACAAAAATAATCCAAGAATAGAAAGTGAAGGGTGTTACACTTGGTAAAAAGCAAGTCAATTTAAAAGATGACATTATTATTTGTCTTAGCAAATTATCGCAATGCCATTCAGAAGAATATTCCAGATGTGCAGAAGATGAAGTCTGCAATACTTGCCACCTTATACCATGCAATGCCAACAGACTTGAAGCCATTGCATTTTAAATGCCCTAAAGAAGAAAATTCATGGTGCTTCTACAATCGAGCTCATGGGAATGAAATTTCAAAACATGGCAAATACAACATGAAAACTGTAGTCTCCCAGTGTTATTTGTAAAATAATTCCTATGTATCAGAGGCTTGCAAAAAATGAATTACTGGAATGTGTATATGGTAAAACACAGAATGCAAATGAAAGTTTGCATAGTTTTGTTTGGAGCAAGTGCCCCAAAGAAACATTTCTTTCCAGTAAAAATATTGAAATTGCTGACATCAGCAGTGTCCCAGTTCAATATGGGATGTGAGGTCAAAGAGCATGCTTCAGGAATCAAAGTGACATCTCCTAAGAAAGTAAACATATGAGAGACAAACGTCGTCTCCACAAAAGTGAAATGGCATTGCAACCAGACTTTAAAAGTGCTTAAAAAAAAACAAGTCAATCAAAGAAGAAAAGGTTTGTCAAGTCAATAAAAGAAGTAAAGAAAAAAGATGTTGAAGATGCAATGTATGCTTCTGGGCAATTTTAAAGAAAAATTGTATTAATAAACTGTAAATGCACTATCTTAAATTTTCTTTTTCACATTCCTGGTAATTGATTTTCCTTACACTATCCCATATCTAAAAAGTTCCAACTTTCACAATTTTCAATCAATTAAAGTAGTAATGTAGGAACTTGTTAAGAGATTGTAGATTAATATAATTATCGTAGTATTTTTGTCTTAAGTCATTACTTTTAGAATTAAAAACTGTTTGGTTATTTTTAATTTATTTTGGAGTGATAGACAATAAACTTACCAAAAGTAAAAATTTTCTCGGATACTAATAAATATATTTTGCAAGTAAAACATACAATTAATTTAAACACGTAAAATAAACAGTTAATTAAAATATCAGTAAGATACATTGATTTAATTGCTAATTGGGCTAATTTAGTATAAATAGCTTGTCTCGAGAGAACAGAAGGCATAGAGCAACATCAGTGGCGCAAGCTCAAGCTCTCCGATCGCTCGACTCCGCTCGCATATACTCTCTGTCCGCTCGGGTGTCTTCGTGGACATTCGTGGCTCCTCACTTTGCTCTCCCGAGACACAAGTATTAACATGTGTACATATGTACACATGTAACATATGTACAGCATGATACAATGTATTACTGTATTTGGAAATTTGAAAGCGAAGTATGAAAGAGAAAAGGTGAATATGACGGATTCCGAATTTACATGTGAAGTGGCATATTTGAGGTAAAATATTTATGATGTATAATAAATCATACATTTTTGTAACATTGACGAGAATTTTTTTTACCAAGTGCATGAAATTTGTAGATTTTTGTTAAAATCTGTACATTGTGAACTTTTGTTTGAACTAGTATTCAAGCCACGTGTGAATAAATTAACATTACAAATGTAAGTGATATGTAGAACTATTATGAAGATTGTATTCACTCCACAATATTCTTCAAAAATTCTTTCAAGTCAGTACTAAAAGATTATGAGGCAGGAAAACCAATTTTGATCCCATGGAGAAAAAAAGATGTCATGTAAGAGATCAGATAGATGATTTTGGAAAAGAGGCCATTGCAAGATTCATCTATTGAAAAGCTCATGGAGGTAATGTTTAACGTACAAGTGTACAAAACATTTGCACTTTGTGTCAAGTGTAGTTAGCAACTAAGATATAATAAGAAACTTTTTTACAGGGAAAGTTCTGTGTGGAAAAGAAATTTTGGAGAAATGTAAATGAAAATTATGATTCATATTTTTTTCAAGGTTCATACACTTCTCTTTATAGAATATTGAAGGAAATGGATTTTGTTTGGAAAAAGGGAGATCAGCATGCTGTTTGTAGGAAAAAAGATGATGTCATTATCAGGAGGCATTTTTTTTGTCAGCCCTCAAGGAAATAAAAGACAGTGAAAACCAAAAACCAGTGGTTTTCTTAGATGAGACGTGGATATACTGAATGGTGAATCATACATTTAAAATTAAATACAAATAGCTTAGGTCAAAAATTTAAATACATTTATTTATTGAACATAATTAATTGATATTAATTGAATTTTTTGTTAATGCTTTCTTCATACTGTTGGATGAAACGAGGCAGCATTGAAGGAATTGCTAGGAGACCTGCAGAGGGAAGAAGGCTTGTTGTGGTTCACGCAGGCACTAGAGCAGGCTTCGTGTCAGGTGAGAAATGTTATAAAAGAGAAGAAAATTTGCTGAGAATTATTTTATGTACGAAATGAATTGACAGGTGTTGCTCTACTATTTGTCACTGGTTTGAAGACTGGGCAAGATTATCATGGAGCAATGAACAGCAATATTTTTGAGTCATAGGTGAAGAATCGATGAATTCCAGGTATTCATGATCTCAGTCCTTCTGTAATTGTAATGGATAATGCATCTTATCACTCACGGGAAGCAGAGAAACTACCAACAACAAAATGGAGAAAAGAGCATATAATTGTATGTATAAGCTAATTTTAAAATGAAGCAAGGCAGAAGGCATATGTTTGAAAGAACATTATTCGAAATCATAACAATAACAATAGTAAATATTTTAAGTATAAAAGGAATTATAATGATAGTAATCATAATGACATAATAATATTTGAGGACATGGGGGGGAATAACAATGAAACTCCAATTTTTATGAATTTTAGATTATGATGGCATTTGTTAGACCAGTAGATAAGATTTCTTTTGGTACAGTCAGAATCACATAACATGTGAAAAGTCCAGAGATATTCACAAATGAAAATATGTGGGAACGTGAAAGACCAATTAGAGTTCCAGTATTTTATGAAAAACTAATGAGTGCCCATGCATTCATTTCTAAGAATTTAATGTTTATCGGTTGGTAAACTGATCATTAATTTTATTAGCTTGTAATTAGTGTAAATGGGTAAATGTGAAGAACAGTCCAAAATTAACTGAAAGTGCAAAGAAGAAATGGACTTCTGAAGATACAATAACATACAAGATAAAGAAACTTTCCACAGCTCTAGAAACCTTTGTCATTTTAAAAATTTTCTGTTTTATTGTTTTATGTTAGACCAAAGTTTTAACATTTTTGGTAAGAAATAAGAATCAGATGGACATTCATCAATGTTCCAAATGTTTTGTTTTCATTAAGGGGCCCATTGTTGTCTTTAATCCATTGTTGTAACAAAGAAAATAATGAAATTAATAAAATCATTGTTAGAACACTTAATGCTGTTTTTTATAGCAGTGATTTTTTCATAGTTTATTAAATATCATCCATAAAGGGTTTATAACTTTAAAATTTAAATATCTTATAAAATCTCAAATAAACATTGAAAATGTAACTTTCATTGTTTTGCCCCCAATGTCTTCAGAAAATTGTTTCAAGCTATGTATAACCACACAATTTTACCTAGCAATACCTTATTTTACAATAAATTGTGATAGATTGTTAATTTTTAAACATACAATTATTAATTATATACTCTGGCTCTCTTATATTAATTGGAAATATATTCACTATTTAATTGTAGGATAGTAATTTTTACCTAATAACCTATATTATATTAAATGATATATTATGTCTTATTAAATGTTACATTGTACAATGTAATATTAAACCTATCTTTCCTGAGTGGGTACAATACACACCATATGTTGCTTTTTTTGAGTTGTTGATGGATAAAAAATAATTCTGGCAGTTCATATAAATACATGCAAATCTTTGTTAAACTTATATTAATTGTTATATTTAACTTATATTTAGTGTTTTAATTTTTGTGTCAGAGAAATAGAAAACATGCACTGGTAGTGCTTTACAAAATATTTTTTACCGTAGCTTTACTTCAACTGTTTTTAAAATTACAACCGAATATTTAAAACCCCCTCCATTAAATGATTTGGGGATTGAAGAGTCGGTTATCAAGTAAAATTCGCATTTGAAAATAATAAACAAGGCATATGGAATATATGTATATTTTTAATTAAAATAAAAATTACTTTCATCAAGTACTTGCAAATAGGAACAACTATATCCTCCATCCCTATAATTATAACTTAAATTAATTAATATACAAAAAATGGGTATTTGTTTTGAAAAAAATTGTGGATTCAAAATGTAATCAGCAAGTAAAACTTGAAGAAATATTTGACAGAGAAAATGAAAGGTTAATATGTTGTTATTATTTTCGACAAAAAAATTAAGTCACTTACTGTGGCATTAAAACTAATATTTCTCCTTTTCTCCTGAGCCACCATCTTCAACCATGCCATTACTCATGTCGGGAGTGATGCCCTTTGTGCTATTTAATAACTATTTTATAAACTGTACTTGTAATTGAATATATTATGTTTGTGGTGCATGACTGTAGAAAATTCTTGCAAATTTTTTAAATTTTCAGTCATGGCTGACCCAGAAAGGAGTGCATGTGGTGTTCACTGATAACAAAGATTTATTGTTACGGCTGGCCCAAAAGCACACGAGCAGATCGAAATTGTTGGTATCATAAGTAAAATAAAATGAATACTGCTAAGGTTTTCTGCAAAATGTGACCATTTTTAAAATACACATTTACTGTCAGATTAAAAATTAAGTATCGTAGTACTCTTGCATTTCAATTTTCGTCTCTGACAATTATTTATATTAAAATTCTTTAAGCAGTTAATGTGTTAATTTGTTTAAAATATTAAAAATAATTACCTACAGGTATGTAGTTGATAAAATTCTCAGAATTGAAGGGCATGCAGTTTTGAGGCTTCTCCCGCATCACAGCATGTTCAATCCAATTGAATATGCGTGGTCACAGGCAAAGATATACTTTGATTAGAATGACATTTCAAGACCTGGCCAGGGTATGGAAAGGGCCAGAAATCTTTGGAAGGAGGCCTTAGAACAGGTGTCTTAGTTATTGAAATTCATTGACATTTAACACAAGTAAAAAGAAGTTCAGTTTCTTAAATTCAATAAAGTGTTATGATGTTTTACATCATCGATGGACCTGCAATTAGTTAAGGGATGCATTTGAAATTATGTCATCTTCCATGGAATCCTCATCTGCAGTCTGTTTCACTGTCCATGCTTAGCTGTATTCATTGTTTCCGCAATGGACCCTATATTTCACTCTTTACTCAACCATGATTTTCTCTGCATGATCCACTGCATTATTCCAATTCATAGATGACACCTTAAAAAAGTTAAATATTGTATTCATAACACTTTATTGAATTTAAGACACTGAACCTCCTTTCCCTTGTGTTAAATGTGTCAATGAATTTCAATAACTATGACACCTGTTCTAAGGCCTTCTTCCAAACATTTCTGCCCTGTCCTTTCGCTGGCCAGGTCTTGAAAAAACATTCTTATCTAAGTATCCCTTTGCCTCTGACCACACATATTGAATTGGATTGAACATATTTTGATAGTGAGGAAGCCCCAAAACAGTATGCCATTCATCTAATCTTCATAAACTACAGATCTTGCCCTGATGACAAAAATGTATGATTTATATATACAATATACAATTGATATACAATATCATAAATCATATCATACAATTGATATACAATATCATAAACATCTTACCTCAAATAAATATGCCACTCTACATGTAAGTTTGGAATTCAACTTTTTCACCTTTTTTCATACTTTGCTTTCAAATTTCTAAATACAGTAATAACATTGTATCATGCTGTACTATTTAATATTTGTAATTTACCATGATTTTTGTGCGTAACTTTAACATGCATATCTGGCATTGTTCCGATTGCTCGGTTTAAAAATCCAAAAATAAATAATGTGATAAGTACCACACCAAAATGCTATGTTATTTCATGAAGACAAATAAAATTTAAGAAATACAATTTTCCTTTTTTTACCTTTAAGTCATTCAACATCCTTACCAATAATTAACTATCTGTATAAAAATGTATTTTATACCTGGTGTGTTCTAATTATATTTGCATTGTACAATGAAGTAAAGCATTTAACTTTGTATATTTCATCGTTATGAATTTTAGGAAAAAATTATCAAAATAATTGGTATAAGGGTCATTCCATATTAAATCAACACAGTTTTCATTAAAATTTTACCTCACCATTTTAGATTCAGATGAAATTTGACACATAGGTAGTATGAATGAAGAATAAGAAAACTACTAATTTTGAGTAAAATATTTCCACCCGTTTCGGAAATACAGCCATGTAAAATTTTGCAAAATTGGGTTCCCGAAACTTTTTAAATTGATGTAGAACGTCACCAAATTAAGATAGAGAGCTGGAACAGGTGTCATTCTGCAGCTTTCTTTATGGCCTTTCATAAGATATACAACTCAACAGGGGTTGCGTTCAAAAAGGTTTTCAAATTTGAATTTAAAATTTTGATTTTTTTCAAAATGCTCATCTTCAAACAAATTGAAAAAATTCTAAAATAATCCTTGTATATTTCCAAACAGATGGTGCAAGATTAAAAATGGGACTGCAATGGGTTCATATGGTAATCTTTATTTAAAATGCACAATATTTTCTTAGTCTAGATTTTACTGATTTAAAATGCATTTTTTATTAATTTCCTACTTATCTATCTGATTTGCCAATCAACTTTTGCTATGAATTTTTGACTTGATACTTAGCAAAAGGACTGACAAAGAATTGCAAGTTCTTTGTTAAAAATTGAAAATTGTATGAAGTATTTTTCAAAGACGAACTAAGAAAATGCTAATTAAAAGCCATTAAAAAGATATTCGTTCAACCATGGTATATTAATTAATCAATTTTAATTTATATTTCTTACAAAAGTTTAATGCAAAGAAATGCTTGCTTATTTGAGGATGAAGTGACACATCACTGAAAATTCAAGTAAAAACCCAAATATTGCCCAAGAAAGAAGACAGGTTCACACCTCACAGCCTTAAAACTTTCATTCCATTTAGTCATAGAACCATAAATAAAACCTCGTTCTCTTTGCTTTAATTGAGTTGAGAATATTAGTGAAAGGACCTGTCATTTAGGAAACCTATATAAGAAAAGTATATGATTCTGTTTAGACACAAGTATTAAAGTGGGTTTCAGGTTCACTCCATTGTTAAACCTAACAATGGTAATTCAATTACAATAATAATGTATTACACAATAATATCATCAATAGACAATAGCATTTTCATTTGGAGTAAATTATAACAATATATTACTATAATATACACTCATCGTCATAAAAAAAGCTGCACCCTGAAGGGCCTTTGCAAAGTCGGTGGGTATTTTGCGCACCATTTGCTAAGCCAATTATTTCGTTTTCACGGTCGGCCGCGCACCATGAGGCCGTGACGTCGCGCCGCCCGGCGGAGATAAGAGGGCCTCTACCGGCCGCGCTGGCCGTTGCGACATCGGGTAGCGTTGCCAGAGCGTCTTTTACATGTACACTTCGCGTAAGCGAGGCATTTGACAGTCTGTTGTCCAATTAGACGCGTTCGAGACGGGCCGTATTGCGGGTCTGCGAGAGGCTGGTTGGTCCTGTCGCTGTATTACGCGCCACACCGGTCGTGCGGACACCACCATTTCCCGCTGATGGCGGCACTGGATTGAAGAAGGCACGCATACACGACATGCAGAATTTGGACGTCCGCTACGCGCAAATAGATCTAACGACAACCATAGGTGCTATTCAAGGGGCTTTGCAGCCTGCACTGTCACATCCTGTAAGTGCCAGAACCATTGGCAGGCGGTTGCACAACGCAAGGCTCGCCGCACGCTGACCGTTACGACGCTCGCCACGCACACCCAGCAATGTCGCTATAGTCTTGCTTGGTGTCGGAAACGACGGACCTGGGGCCATGCAGACCGACAGTGGATCTTCAGCGACGAGTCCCGCTTCTGTCCTGATGGTACGACTATCAGGTCCGTGTCTGGAGGCTCAGTGGGGAGCGCCACGACAAGCGGGTTGTGATATTCCACCACACGTCCCGCCAGCCTAGTGTGATGGGTGCGTGAGCGCTATATCCTATGGTGGCCGTTCACCGTTAGTGTTCCTCGGGGACACCATGACAGTCGAACTGTACGTTCAAGAGATCCTGCAACCGGTGGCTCTGCCGTTCGTGAACGCCCACGCCCATGCCCTATTTCAGCACGACAAGCGCGTCCGCATACCGCAGCCATCTCCCGAGCATCCTTACATCCGTGGGTACCCTGCCATGGCCAGACCTTTCCCCGATCGATGTTTGGGGTGCTATGGACCGTGCGGTCAAGACCCCAACTCTACCCACCAATTTGTAAGACCTGTGCGCTCAGCTGTGAACTGCATGGGATGGTCTAGCATAGGACCCCACGCTATTCTAAGTTGTACCATCTGTGGCCGTGTAGCGCAATAAATGTTGATCCTACAAATGTGAAAATGTAATAATTTCGTATGCGTGGTATCCTGTATCTGCCTGCCAACAATGATCGCAATCCTCCTCGGCCTTCTAGGTGCAGCTATTTTATGACGATGAGTGTACATGTAAGAATCATTATATAAAGGATACCCCTGGATAAGACTGTAAAAAGTTCCCCAAATCCAAAAGACACATTAGTAACACACTATATACTATAGTGTAATTACACTATAGTGATTACACTACTGTGTAATTCAGTGTGTTAGATTACACTATAGATTACACTAATTAACAATATAGTGTAATCTAAAATAAAAATAATTTTTTTGAAAGGTTTCTTAGTCCCTTCCCACCAGACACCCATCTACCGTCAAAAACCTGTTTTCTTAATTTTAATTTTTTAGTAATCTTAACACTATTTTATCTAATTAAAAATATGAAAAATAAAAAATAATTGATACTATCAGAAAACCTTCTTTGATAGTTTTTCAGAGCCAAATTCAAAAGCAAAAAAATGTTTGAGAAAATAACAAAAATAATGTGTCTTAGAACCTTGAAACAGGCTCGAAAAAAGCTCAAAAGTTCCTCTCAAAACAGAAATTTTTGTTAATTTATTTAATATTCTTTTGACTTCTGGACTGCAGTAAAAAAATAAAATAATTTTACTAGTACAGATCTACTAATACAGATCTTTCAACGAACCACTTTTTTAAACAATTTTCCTACTAGCATCATTTTCCTCATTATCTGCCAAAACTCATTCTCAGTTTTTAACAAGTTTTAAAATAGTTTTTAATACAATATTTTGTGATAATTGGATGATTTTTTTTACTTATGTGGTAGTTTCCATGATTATTTGGATGGTATTTCCACAATTGTTTTTATTTCGGAAAGCCATGTTTGGAATGATGTAGTTGACAGTTGAAATTAAGAGATTGATCTAAGACAATATGAAATTTCCTTTCTTTGATTTGGTTTGAGTTTTAATCTACAAGACAATTTTGATTGTTATTATTTTATACATTCAGAATACTGTCATTTTCAGAAATTACATGGGATTATCAATGTTTATATAGGAAAATATTTGTTTGTAATATGTATATAATTGTTATCCCATGTAAAAATGCAAATATCATGCTGGGAGGTGATAATTTTGTTTCTATTATAGGTATTGTAGGTAATTCAAACCAATCAATTTTTGAATACTGCCTTCGATTTTTTTACCAAAAAAATAAATAAATAAACATGTTTGTCCAATTTCAAGGAACTTGTGGTAAGAGACCTGTATGGAACTATACTACATGTTCCTGCGCCAACATTGATCTAATGCCAATAACAATATTTCAGAAAAAATAAGTAGAGATTGCTGGATTTGAAACTAGGATTCTCATGTGAAAATTTAATTATATTGTTTTAATTCCAAAATTATAAAGTTTGTAATAAAACTTAAATGTTTTATGTTTCCTGTCTCACTATTTTTGGACAGCAGAACTTGTTATTTGACTGGATTATTTTGAACTTCATTAAACACAGAGACCTGCAAGTAATAATTACAATTTCAATAAAATTACTTATTTTTTCCTCCTCGCCTTTTTTCCCATTTCTAATGGGTCAGTGCTCATTTTCATTGATATTATGGCTGGATGCCCTTCCTGATGCCTAGCACAGGGGGCAAATAATAATATACATAAAAACAATGGGTTTTAATTTGATCTCTTTATCATATTTCATATTCTAAAGAAGTAAGCACTGCATGAAATATTTTTATTACAGGAGGCTATGGGCTCCTTTCAAATTGTTGATGTGCACACATATACGGTTTTTACTATGTGAGAAAATTTACACCATTTTCAGATGCAAAACTGGTATCTTACTTTTTCAGGATCTCCTAGAACTGAGATAAACTAATTGAGTTTGGTTTCATTGTAATATTTCTGTGTCCTAATATTTTTGTGTTCCTTTTTGTGTCCTTAATGAACTCGTAATTTGTTGCTTGGAAATGTTCATTACGAAAATTATAAAAAGATAATGTAAATAATTATTTCAAATATAATGTAACATTCATTTGTTTTTGTATCCATCAAGTGTTTATTTCTGACATTAATTTCACAAATTTATCTATTTCAAATATTTTCACGTTTATTCATATTCCTGTTTGTTTTCTGTCAGGAAAACTTAGCTGATTAAAGTGATTGCTTTTCAATGTATTAATTTATTCGAACTGTTCTTCCTCTTGTGTCATTTGCAGCTTGCGGCATATACTAGCTATCAATATGTGAAGGTTAAAACTGATAAATTAGTTTCCTGAAATGTTAATATTTTTAACATTCTCTTATTGATGATTGTGCAGTAAAAGTTGCAAATGACTTGGTAAAACAATGAACCGAATAAATTGATACTGTGGCGGCATATAGCAGTGCCTTAATAAATTTACTACAAAAATGTTTTGTTTCGTACTCTCAGGCAGACGCACGTGCGCTTTCCCCGCTCGCCTCGGCCCAGCCGCGTTCCACCACGCCCGTTGTCCTCTGCTGTCAGAGTCGCACCCTCAGCCGGCCTGGTAAAAACAATTTATGGCCGTCAAAGGCCACTTGACGAAACCACTCCACTGAATGCACCTTTTGTGCTCCCGCCGTGGGGCTCGAGCATACCGTTGCAATACAAATAAATGAAGTAAGAAGTCGTATTCAAAAGTGCTCTGTATTATTGAGTTTCGCTTAATTTTGTTTTGTTTTTTGTTGAGTAGTGGACTTAAGAGAGTAAACTTGTAGCTATTAAATGTTAGGAGTAAAAATATTTGGCAAAATAATATGAATGAAATTATTTCAGATTTAATTTTTATTTATCTAATTCTATTCAGCAAATGCTTTTAGTGTCAAATTTACAAAAACGTCTTTATTTGAATTGGTATCACATATTGAATTCCTACTAGTTTGTTTCTGGAATCCAATTTACAATTCCAATTCTATTTCAGATTTAATTTTTATTTATCTAATTCTATTCAGCAAATGCTTTTAGTGTCAAATTTACAAATACGTCTTTATTTGAATTGGTATCACATATTGAATTCCTACTAGTTTGTTTCTGGAATCCAATTTACAATTCCATTTCTGCAAAATTTATTTTATTTATCAAATTAATTTCCATTGAATTTAATTGAAAATTTGAATCTTGAAATTGCCTGTACTTATGGTTTTAAATTGTCTTGCTTATGTACGAATTTATGCAATTCCGCAAAATTGTATAAATTCTTGACAACATTACCAACGATTTAAAACCCAGGTACGGGTATAAAACAAGGTAAAAAGTACATGCAAACAAGGGTTGATGAAAAATTTTCCATATTTTATTATAAAAATTTATGTAGGAACTGTAGCTCAAAAATGTGGGTCGTGGAATCACTCGCCGAAATTCCGAGAGAGTAAATTACGAACTACCAACATTTTGTGGTTCAGGACATTATGTCGACAGGGGAATCACCAGACATAGCGGTGGTTCAGGGCCGCGGAGATCCACACGGGGACTACGGTGCGGCAATCACAAAAATTGCTGGGTCGAATTTGACTATTGATTGTGTTTGGGAGAACTAATGTGCAGCAACCGTTTCTTTTTTCAGTGTAAGTTCTAAAAAATAACGACTCATGCGCAATATAATGAGCTTTCAATTTGTTGTTTGTAAGGGAAAACACTAATTGAGACAAGTTCAAAGTGAAGTAGCCAATAAAGCCATATGTTTCTCGATGTGTGGAAGAGACGCTTGGGGGCGGGGCTGCCCAGGCCCCTTGGCGATGGAGCAACGGAGCGCGGGGGCGGGGGTGAGGGTGGGCGGGCGGAGGGAGGAGCCACGAGGCACAACAGCTTGGGCAACGACCACGCCCCTTCGGCCTCGCCACAGCGCCAACTCACACACACACACACATAGGGGCGGTAGCAGGGGTGGGGGCGGGAGCGGGCTGCGGCGTTGCGCGGCGATCCAAGCTGCACTGCCACAATTTGTCAAGGGCAGCCGTGACTTATTGCGTGGGAGGATCCGTTGTGACCTCAGAGGTAGCGCCGGCCGCCGCAATCTACATCTCTTTCATGTTGTTAACTGGTTCGTTCTTGCCGCTCGTGTGGTGCGCTTTCGAAGTAATAGTAGCATAGGTAAGATGTTTATTTTGGTTTAATAATGATGATCAAATAAATAACTTAGTAAGTGGTTCTTGGATACAGAAATCTCACTTTCAATATAATTACTATTTCAAAAAAATATTCAGAGATTTGAAATGAAAATGAATATTGATTTTTCTAATTTACACAACTGTCAATGTAGGTGTTCGCCGTTGTAAAATTGCGTTGTAAATCACAATGTTTTATCTGATATTTTGGGCGAAAATCAGCTTTGGCATGTTAGAACTTTTGTCAAATCTACAATGTATCAATACAATTTTGAACTCTCATCTGAATAAGAACTTCAGTCCTCAATGCAGAACCTGAATGAGCTTCAGTCCTTGTTGTCCTACAACGGGGATTCCCAAACATTTTCTTGCATCCCTTTTGAAAGAAATGCCTGCTTCATAGACCTTCTACATTCTTTCTATAATTCAAAGCTTGCATAATGCTAACACAAATCATTTTACGTGAATTACTTAAAGATAACGATTCCATAAGCTGTATTTTAGTAAATATGCGTTGTCACTAATCGGAGACAAACCGCTTCCATGGCTGTGTTTGTATTATTCATTGTTGAGAAATGGTTACAAAATACTGAGCACTTTTGAGAACTGTCCATACATTTTCTGCGGTGCATATTGTATAGAAAATTTTCTTGTGGGGTAGAGTAACGTTTAGAATGCATAGATATAATTTTTTGAGGTTTATAAACAACCTAACGTAGAACAGTAAATTCAAAAGGAGAGGAGCGTATTAGTAATTTATTACTACATGTTTTCTAATAGACTATTAAATAACAAGTTCACCAATATCTTTTGTAATCAATGGGATCTTCATTATACCGATCAGTGGAGGGTTCATATTTGGGTATTGACCCTCAGTGGATCCGCTAATCTGTATCCACCCTGTTTAAGGGGAGGTACAGCCTATCTCTGTAATGTTTATTGTGTTGTGTTTATGTTCCTTTATCTCTAAAACTATTTTATGAAGCTCTTTGAAATTTTCCGCTGTGTATTAGTAACCTGGTACTCCACAACTTCATGATGGCCTTACTCAATAAGTACACGAATAAATTGATAGATCTCCACGACCTTCAGAATCCAATCGTGTGGTACAGTGTCAAAGGCTTTGTTATAGTCAGTCCAAGCCATGCTTAAATTACGTGTTCGTTTCCTTACATTACTCAAGATGACTAGTAGCAAGATTTCTTTGCCATAGGCACATTTACGACATCCTTTTTGTTCCATCGGCATCATATGTCAGCTATGGCTGCAGCTATAACTTGGTATATTGTTGGCAGACAAGTGGCCTGTAGTTCTTCGCCAAAGAGCTGTCTCCCACTTTGGGTAGCAAATACGTGATGCCGCGTGTGAGCCATTCTGCGACTTCCTTTGGGTTTTCGAAAATTTTATGAGCAGCTTTGCTAGATGGGAATATATTGCTGGAGATTTCCAGTATCCCATGTTCTTAATTGTTTGGAATAGGTCCTCTTCTGAAAATTCTTGAACATTTTTCCACAAGGTCATTGGCAGCATCAACTTCAGTTTGAAGACAAAATATGTCTTTGTTGTAGGATCTGCTTTCATCCCAGATTTCTGCCCAAAATGCTTCGACGTCATCTTTTGAAGAAGTGACAGCATCGCCATTTGGATTTTGGGTCCCATTGCGGTAGACTCTCTTCGCGTGTATTTCAAACAACTGACTCTGCACAAGATTATCTACTCTACGTTTGTAACCTCTAAAGCGTTGAGCCCATGCTTGGATTTTCTGTTCCAGCTTCTCAGCTACCATTAGCCTGCTTATGTCATTTTCAATTTGGTATTTTTTTTCAACGTGGCAAATTTTTAGTTGAACGAGTTGTGCGTTGATTTAGAAGATGCTTCGTCTAAGAGTAATATGTTTCGCCTAGTGTCAGCTAACTGTTTCAAAATTATTTTCGTCCATGGTTGTTTTTATTGTTATTGATAATAATAATAATAATAATAATAATAATAATAATAATAATAATAATAATAATAATAATAATAATAAATGGATTCAAAATCAAATCAGATAAAGGTTCCCATACAATAAGTCATCTACTGTACATTGATGACATAAAAATTTATGCAAATTCTCCTAAACAATTGCACAGAATGCTGAATTTAACAACACAATTTAGTAATGACATTAGTATGTCATTTGGCCTTGAAAAGTGCAAGTCATTGCACCTTACAATAGGGAAAGTCAC
Organism: Acheta domesticus; assembly: GCA_031308135.1. NCBI lineage: Eukaryota > Metazoa > Arthropoda > Insecta > Orthoptera > Gryllidae > Acheta > Acheta domesticus. The sequence goes on from JAHLJT010009771.1 coordinate 40,023, forward strand.
CCAAACCAATGGCTTTGACACAGGGAAAGGTATCATTGAAGACCTGACAGTCGAAAACATGTATAAGTATCTGGGGTTTCAACAACTGCGTGGAATCAACCACACTCTTATTAAAGAGAAAACCTCAGTCGAGAAGAGTGGAGGCAGTTTTAAAAACACATCTTCATAGGCGCAATAAGGTCAAAGCGATCAACACCTTTGCAATCCCTGTTCTGGCTTACACGTTTGGAGTGGTGAAATGGTCCATGACAGAACTGGAAAGTGCTGAGAGGCAAATCAGAGTAAAGCTAACCAAGCATAGAATGCGGCATCCCAAATCAGCAATTGAAAGGGTAACTCTACCTGCATTCAAGGGAGGAATGGCAATCATGAGCATCGTCCAATTACATTGGAACCAGATTCAAGACCTGAGGGAACACTTCCATTCCAAGCAGGATAATCACATGTACGAAATATTGTGCACCGCAGATGCAAATCTAACACCACTGAAGCTCAAAAACCAAGAACTGGAAACTACCTCTCAGTCTATGGAAGAAAAACTACTATCATGGAAGCAAAAATCTTTGCACGGTTCTTATCCTCATCAACTCGAGGATACAAATGTTGACAGTATTTCTTCGCATATCTGGTTAACTTCAGGGAACTTATATGGAGAAACCACTGGATTCATGATGGCCATACAGGATAGAGTCATTAGCACACGCAATTACAGAAAATATATTTTGAAAGAAACATTGGACGACAAATGCAGATTGTGCACAAAGGAAACCGAAACAATAGAGCACATAACAGGGGCATGTAAAATTCTTGCTGGCACGGAATACCTACGACGACATAACAACTTTGCAAGGATTGTTCACAGTGCCCTGCCCGTTAAAGAACATCTTAACGTAGAAAGCGTGCCGTACTATCAATACCAACCTCCTCCAGTCTTGGAAAATGAATCCGCGAAAATGTACTGGGATAGGTAGATTAGAACAGACAAGACCATCACTGCAAACAGGCCAGATATTACAGTGCTACATCAAATCAAAAAGGAAGTCACCATCATCGACATCACAGTTCCATTAGCACATAATCTCCACTCAGCATATTCCAATAAAATATCAAAATACCGAGAACTTGCGGAAGAGATCAAGAAGATTTGGAAGGTTGAAAAAGTGCATATCCGTCCCCTGACAATTTCTACCACCGGGATAGTAACAAAACCCCTCATTAAACAGCTACAGGAACTAAATATAAAGCATGTACTGGCAGCAATTCAAAAAGCTATCATTCTGGACACATGTCGCATTGTGAGGAAAACTATTACTGATATGTCTGACATGTAGTACAGAAGGACCTGAGAGAAAAAACACAGATCTCGCTCGATACTTGCTCATCGGAGCCGTGCGAGTGAGCCTAGCCACAGCAACACTAGTGGCAGGTGAATGTTTCTCCCCGCGTGGGAGAAGTGCAAGTCAAATAATAATAATAATAGCATTCACTTCACGGTTTGGGAGATTCCTTGTTCCGGCTTCATAACGCCATCTCTGTCGTGGACGGCCAATGCCCCTTCTTCCCCTTGGTCTCTACATGCATGTCGGGGTATTATTATTATTATTCCATTACATCACGACTAAAGATCTTATGAGTCGGCTGAATATAAAATCTACTCCAGGTTGCAACCAGCTACCTAAGGAGCAGATTCGGTGACTATCAGTGCCTCTACAATACTTTACGCAAAATGTGGGCTGTTCCAAATAAAGCAATTTCTTGCACTTCCCAGTCTTTTGAATTACCTGGGAGTTTAGACAAGTTCTTACTCAAATTTTGCGGAACAAATCCCAGAGCTCCGATAACTATCGGGACGACCTGTGCTTTTACGCCCCACATTCGGCTGATCTCGATTTCCAAACTCTTGTATTTAAGACGTTTCTCTGCCTCCTTGGTAACGACGTTTTGATCGCAAGGTACAGCAACATCGATAAGTAAACACGATTTTTTGGCCAAATCCCGGATAACTATATCCGGTTTGTTTGCCGCTATCGTGCGATCAGTTTGAATTTGTTGGTCGTACAATATCGTACACAATCCAACAGACGTCACCGGTTTCGGTGAGTGTTCGTACCACTTGGGGCATGTGTTTGGAACTTCGAGGGCGGTACAGATCTGCCAGTGGAGGTAGCTACACACCCTGTCATGTCTTTTAAGGTATTCGGTCTTTGCTAGGATTGGACAAGCTGAGACAATATGATCAATGGTTTCTACTTGCTCCAGGCAAATGCGGCATTTGTCATCTTGGGAAATTTTGAGAACCGCTTTATCATAATGTCGTGTTCTCAAGGCCTGATCTTGGGCAGCTATTACAAGTGCTTCCGATTCTGGCTTCATCCTTCCCCTTTTAAGCCACATAAATGATTGATCTTTATTGATCTGCACCTTGTCCATTCTTTTTAGGTATTGACCGTGGAGTGGTTTGTCTCTCCACGATTTCTTTAACATTTTTTGTGTCTCACACTTCATGTTTAGCAGCATCAGAAGTTCAGTGTCTGTGTTATTCGACGTGTCTTGCCTAGTTTTCTTCGCAATGTTTCTTGCTACACTAACAATGCCTCTGTTTCCCATTCTTCGGTCAGATTTCATGACCTGCCTCATTAGAGGGTCGTCTTGATGGCTGACTACATACTTACCCAACCTGACTATTGCGTTGTGCCAGGAGGCCTCAATTTGTCTGAGGCCTCTTCCTCCTTCCTTACGTGACACATAAAGGTCTATGTATATCAGCTCGAGGGTGGGAAACATGATGCATTGTCAGCAGTTTTCTGGTTTTTCGATCCATGGTGCGAATTTCTTGCTCAGTCCAGTCCACTAGTCCAAAACTGTATTCGGCTACAGGTACCGCCAAACTACCTATTGCAGATATTTTATTCCTGGAATTCAGAGCGGACTGCAGGACCAGTCTCACTCTTCTATAATACTCCCTACGAATTCTCTCTTTCATTCTGTCATTCGAGATGGTTTCACATTCTTCAATGCCCAGATATTTGTAAGTTTTACCTGGCTCAAGATCTTGAATCACAGTGTGCGTATCAATTTCAATGTTCTCAGACGTTGTGAGTTTCCCTCTTTTTAAATTGATTTTTGCACACTTGTCAAGACCAAACTTCATGCAGATGTCATTGCTAAAGTCATTCACGACAGACAGCATTTGGGAGAGAATCGCTTCATTCTTGGCAAACACTTTCAGATCATCCATGTAAAACAAATGTGATACTGGCCTTTCATCACCATGGAGCTTAAAACCAAAGTCAGCCTGCGACAACTGTCTCGATAGTGGGATCAAACTAATGCAAAACAGCAGAGGGGATAGTGAATCTCCTTGAAAAATACCCCTGTTAATCTGAATACTTCTGGTTTCTACTGCTTCCTTTCCGCTGTGGATTAGTAACCTGGTACTCCACGACTTCATACTAGCCTTGCAAAACTCAACAAGTCTAGGATGAAATCGATAGATCTCCAGGGTCTTCAAAATCCAATCGTGTGGTACACTATCAAAGGCCTTTTGGTAGTCAATCCAAGCCATGCTCAAATTACGTTTGCGTTCTTTACATCATTCAAGATGACTTTATTCAGTAGCAAGATTTCCTTACACCCATAAGAGCCTTTACGACATCCTTTTTGTTCAGCTGGCATTAGATGATTCTTATCTAGATGTCTATACATTTTGTCAGCTATAGCTGAAGTTATAACTTTGTACAGTACTGGCAGACAAGTAATTGGCCTGTAGTTCTTCGCCAAAGAGCTGTCTCCCGCTTTGGGTAGCAAATACGTGATGCCGCGTGTGAGCCATTCCGGGATTTCCTTTGGGTTTTCAAAAATTTTATTAACAGCCTTTGCTAGATGAGAATGTATGGCTGTTAATTTCTTAATCCAATAAATCTGGATCTTATCAATCCCGGGGACTTCCAGTTTCCCATGTTCTTAATTTCTTGGAAGAGGTCCTCTTCCGAGAATTGGTGAACATCTTCCACTGTTTCTACAAGTTCATCGGCAGCATCAACTTCAGATTGAAGCCAAGATGCGTCTTTGTTGTAGGATCTGCTCTCTTCCCAGATTCCTGTCCAAAATGCTTCGACGTCATCTTTTGAAGGAGTAACAGCTTTGCCATTCGGTTTTTGAGTCAGGTTGCGATAGAATCTCTTCGCGTCCTGTTTCAAACAACCGGTTCTGTACACGGAAATCTATTCTACGTTTGTACCTTCTTATTCGTTGAGCCCATGCTTGAATTTTCTCTTTTAGCTTCTCAACTACCATTAGCCTGCTGGTGTCATTTTCAATTTGGTATTTTTGTTCAACATTGAATATTTTTCGTTGAACTTTAGAGGTGTGCGTTGATTTAGAAGATGCCTCAGCTAAGAATGATATTTCACGCCGGGTGTCGGCTATCCGTTTCATAATTCTGTTCATCCATGGGGGTACAGAGCTGTTTACTCTGTTTTGGTGTCGGCCGTCGGTGTTCTTGGCTGGCCCCAAAATTAATCTGAGATACTAGATATCCAGTGCATATTGATGTGATTGATTTCAGTAATATCTAGATCTCTGCCTGGGGTCTT